>ML786198.1:14772-37677 GCA_009831015.1 Picea engelmannii | reverse complement strand
TCTTCATTTAAATCTCCATTTAGAAAAGCTGACTTGACATCCATTTGATAGACTTTAAACCTTTTATGACAAGCATAGGCAAGAAATATTCTGATAGCTTCTAATCTTGCTACGGGCACAAATGTTTCATCAAAATCCAGTCCGTCTATTTGAGCATAGCCTTTACATACCAATCTTGCTTTGTTCCTGACAACTTGTCCCTGCTCATTCAACTTATTCTTAAAGATCCATTTGGAAGCAATGATATTTTTACCTTCGGGTCTATGAACCATCTCCCACGTATTGTTTTTCTCAATCTGATCAAGTTCATCATTCATTGCTTTAACCCAATGATCATCTTTTCTAGCTTCATTAAAATTCTTGGGTTCCAGCATGGATATGAAATCTATATGTGATTGTTCGGTGTTTTTTATTATCTTTCTCCTGGTTTGTACACCTTTGTCATTTTATTATCTGAATTGCAAGATGATTCTTTTGAGTGATTCTGGAGGAGGAGTTTGAAGTTGTCTGTTGATTTGAGTCTGTCTAAGTATCTATGTCTTCATCTGATTCAGAGTCTTCATTTTCTGATTCTTGGACCTGTTCATCTTCAGCTCCAGTTGTGTCCTCTGTAGAAGACTCATTTTTGTACACCTCTCTTGCTGGGATTCCTTCATCAACTTTTACATCAATACAGTCAACCATTTTATGCAACCTCTTATTATAGCATCTGTATCCTTTACTGTTTGTAGCATACCCTAACAAGATACCTTCATTAGCCCTGTCATCATATTTTCCAAGGTTCTCATCATTATTATTTATGTAACATTTACTCCCAAAGACTTTGAAGTGTTTGATTGAAGCAGGTCTCCCATACCACAGTTCATAAGGTGTCTTGTCATTTTGTGGTCTGAGGTGGGCTTTGTTAAGAACATGGACTGTGTGTGTATTGCTTCTACCCAGTAGGTTTGACCAATGTTCTTCTCATTCATCATTGACCTGGCCATCTGCTGCATTGTTCTATTTTGCCTCTCAACTACTCCATTTTGTTGTGGAGTTCTTGGGATTGTGTATTATCTCTTGATCCCATGCTTATCACAGAATTACTTGAAATCACTTGACATAAATTCTCCTCCTATGTCTGATCTTACTGCCTTTAACCTCTTGCCTATTTGATTCTCAGTTAAAGCCTTAAAAATTTTAAACTTCTCAAATGCTTCAGCTTTTTCCTTGAGAAAGGCAACCCAAGTAATTCTAGAGTAATCATCAATAATCAGCATGAAGTAGTTTTCTTTCCCTATGCCTTCCTATCTTGATGGTCCACATAAATCCATATGAACTAGTTGGAGTGGTTTCTCTGTTGAAGTAAAGCTCTTGGACTTAAACTGTGTCCTAGTTAGCTTTCCTACTTGGCAGGGTTTACACATAGAATCTTGGGGCTTTGATATTCTTGGAAGATATTTTACTGGCTCAAGATTTTTGAGCTTGATTAAGTGGTCAAAGTTTAGATGTCCAAGTCTCCTATGCCATAACCATATTTCATCATGTTTTCTTAGATGACACTCTTCTCTATCTTCTTTCAGCACATATACATTATTTTATGTCATTATGCCTTTGGCCACCACTTGTCCTAAGTTTATAGACTTTATCTTGCAGTCATTGGACATGAACACCACTTCACATCCTCTATCACACATTTGACTTACACTGAGCAGATTATGTTTCAGCCCATCTACAAGCAGAACATCTTGGGATTTTCCTTTTCCATTACTTAAGCTCACCATCCCTTTACCCTTTATTTTACCTGGAGCATCATTTCCAAAGGTTACGTTTCTTGATTTGCTTTCACTTAGAGATAGCAACTTTCCTTTGTCTCCCGTCATATGTTTGGAGCATCCACTATCTATATACCAAGGGTTCGTTTGTCTTTGAGATGACAACACTAATCCACACTTGTCACTTTCTTTCTTCTTCCAAACCTTGACATTTTCAGCAGGGGAATTCAAATCTAATTCATAGTTCCTTAAGCGACGGTCAACATATTTATGTCCATAGTTATCACAGATGTAACATTTTGGTTCGTCGAATAAAGGATTATAACGATTGTTATGCTTAACCTGTGTCCTTTTCCCATCCATCAAGTGATTTGCATTCTTTGGTGGTTTGTTACTTGGCTGTCTCATTCTTTGTTGTGGCAGATATCTATACCTTGAATGTCTTGATTGCTCATAATTTAATTTTAAAGAACAGTTTACAGCTTTATGACCAAAGTTAGAGAAAAAGAAACAATATCCATAGAAAAAATGTCGGTACCTGGAAAAAGTCTGTCTTCTTTGAGGGGGTCAATTTCTTTCATGCCGATATATTCTCTAATCTACAGATTCGGTTCTGGTACTTTTTCTTTCATTCCTTCTTGGTGGCTAATTTTCTTTCTCTGTTTCTGCAGAGTGACTATTGTCAATGTTTGAGGATTTGACAAATATGATAGGTTCTTTGTTTCTTGGCTAACCACTACTTGATCCCTCTTCATAACCCAAACCGGTTTTCAGCTTTGGATTCCTTTGCTGATTCAGAATGATGGCTAATCCTTCTAAGGCTTTGATACTTGACAGATTCTGATGATACACAGCTTGAAACCTCTCCAACTCTTTTCTATTTTTCACTGCTTCTTCTTCCAGAGCTTTACATCTTGCCTTCTTTTTTTATAAATGTTGTTTCATAATGTCCTCAATTTTCTTTGCCTCTTCTAATTCCACTTTTAGCAGGGCAAAGTCTTCATTAGGTTGTTTACTGTTTTTCTCGAACTGTATCAGCAATTGTTTTTTCTTTCTTTTCTTAATTATGATTCTGTCAATCTCTTCCAGTGCACTGATTAGTTCTCCTTCCATATCAACCACAGCTTCTTCTTCATTAGCCTCACTTCTTGTGATTTTATTATCATAGTCCTCTTTGGCCATAAGTATGAAGTAATTTAGTTTATCTTCAATAGAGGAGTCATTGTCTTCATCATCTGAAGGATCATCATCATTGTTTACACAAAGACTTTTCTTCTTAAAATTATTCTCTTTAAAAAAAAAATTGTGTTTGTGTTTCTCCTCATCATCACATGTCTTATCATTTCTTTTGTGAGGACATTTATTTGAAAAATGACCTATCTTTCCACAGTTGAAACATTTGAAAGGCAGTTTACCTTTGTATTTGCCTGATCCCTTCTTCAATCTCTTCACAAATTTTGATTCAATTTCATCAGGCTCAGAATCCTCATTCTTGCCTGCCTTAAATGATGCTTCTCTGGAGGTGGGTTTATCTATAACTATTCTCATTTCATATGCAGTCAATGTTCCTAGAAGTTGATCAAACTCCAAGGTTTTTAGATCATTAATTTCTTCTATAGCAGAGACCTTTGGGTTGAACCTATCTAGTAGAGATCTCAAAATTTTCTGAACTAAAGAAGGTTCCTCAATTTTTTCACCAAGTGCTTTCATTGCATTTACCAGTTCTTCAACTCTCAGAAAGTATTTTCCAACAATTTCGTCTTCTTTCATCTTCATCTGTTCAAATTGTACTCTGTAGGTTTGAAGCTTTGTGTCCTTTACCTTCTCATTACCTTCATAACTGCTAATGAGTTTGTCCCACATTTATTTGGCAGTTCCTAGGTGCGTAACTTTTGCAAATTCTTCTTATGCAAGCCCACTCAAGATAGCATTCATAGCCTTAGCATTGAAGATAAATTCTAGCTTGTCATCCTTATTAGCTAGTACAATTGACTTTACATAACCAGTATCTACCACATCCTAGACATCTGCACCTAAATCCATTATGTAGGTTCTCATTCTAACTTTCCAGAAGGTAAAGTTTGTTCCATTGAACAGAGGGGGATTATTGGTTGAATTTCCTTCATGGCTTGACATGTTTAAGCTCTAGGATCTACCCTTAGATAAAAGGGGTCAGCTCTGATACCAATTGTTGGACAACTGAGAGGTGAGTGGGGGTGAATCAGTTGTTACCGAGCTTAAACAATTATGCTTATTTTAAACTCTTTGTAGAGCACTGAATGACAATCACAATAATGCAGGGAAGTAAGCAATAGAACATTCATCATCATTCACACATATGAAATATACAGAGACAGATATTTCCTGAGGAAACCCATAAAGGGTAAAAACCTCTTCTTATTTATATGATAAGTAATCTTTCTATTTTGTACATTATCATACTTATGAGAACCAACTCATAATGAGGTTACAACCTCTTTTTTGCAAGCTGCAACTTGCTGAGAGCGCCAACTCTCTGTTTTCTCTAGCACCTACTATAAGGAAGCACCAACTCCCTGGTTTCTCTAGCACCCACTAGAAGGAAGCACCAACTCCCTAAGTGTTCCAGCACCAACTAGATGGAAGAACCAACTTCCAGTCACACAGGCACCAACCTATATAACAGAGAACAGCAGTTCTCCCTTGCACCACCCTGCCACCCTAGTTTCTCCGGCTACAACCAGATGGAAGCTACAACTCCCTGTGTTCAAGCACCCACTTGAACCTATGAGGACAACAGTCCTCCCTAGCACCTCCCTACCACCCTAAAATATAAAGTTTTCTATATATAAATTTATCACAGTGATACAATATTTATCATTGTTCTACTATGCTACTCTGCTCTCCTGTATCAGTGTCTCTCCGTTTGCATCTTCTTGCAATTTCTGATCTTCTGTTTTTCTCTACAAGAGCACCTCAGCCTTCCTTTAGTGTCTCACTATCTTGCTGCACACATGCCTTTCACTTTCTGTGCTTCTTCCTTTTATGCTCTGTGCGCCATGTCCATTCAATGCATCCTTCCTCTTCTTTGTATTTCAGCTGCTGCACACTCCTCCTTCTACACTCTTGAATCCCTCTCAACAATAGCAACCCCATCTCTTCTTTGTTCTCCATACTTATAGTCTCTATGCACCTTGTGCATGCTATCTCACCATGCTTCTGCATACTCTCTCCTTGTCGAGTGCTCTGCCTGATCATCATTTCACATCTTGAGCTTCTATGGTAGTTAGATCCATGCGTCCATCATCAATGGGTGTTATGTTGACATTTCATCGCCTCTCCAGCAGTCGAGACTCTTCATCTTCTCTATCATAGTCAAGCTCATCCTCTCTGTTGCAGTTACAAGCTTCAATGCTCATCCATCTATCAATTGCCTCTACGAACAGTCTTCATTCCACTGGCAGATTCCTTGAGACTCTTCAGCTCCTCTGGCAATCACATAGAAGTCTCTTTGATTCCTCTGGCAGAAACCATTATTGGTTTCTATCAGTTACACTCTGAACCTCCAAATACCACTTCAGCAACTGAATCGCCACTAATCGATTAACTGTGAAGAGAAACAGTAACCCTTTGATCATATTCCTGAATAACCTGCACCGTTGGATCATAAATGATGGGTCTCATGCTTATTTCACCATTTCGCAATTCGGCATTCCAGCATTCGGCTTTTCGGCATCCCTGTGGTGAGGCATCTCAACTCTCCAAGTCACGATCTCCAAAATGGATATTAGCTTCGTGCTACCTCTTGCCTTGAGCCTTCGTCGATGTGACCATGGGTTATGACCAAGGGCCAATTCTGAACATGTATTTCACATTTCGCATTTTGTGGATTCTGTGATGAGTCGTCTCGACTCTCCATGTCCCAAACTCTGAAATGGAGCTTTTCTCCTCGAGCTCTTCTCTACAACTCTTCAACGATGTGACCACTAGTGGTGACCATAGCCTTATTCGAAAATGCATTTCGGCATTTCGTCATTTCAGCATTCCTGTTGCAAAGTGTTTCGACACTCCAACTCACGGTGTCTGAAACCAACACCAAAAGGTGTTTTTTGCATTTCGGCATTCTGGCATTCCTTGTGATGAAGTGTTTTGATTCTCCATATCCCGGTATCTGAAATCTACACAAAAAGGTGTTTCGACATTTCGCATTTTGCGACTTCGGGACTCCTGTGATGAAGAGTCTCGAATCTTGACTCCTCCAACTCCCCGTATCCGAAACTCGGGTCGATGTGCCTATTTCGGGTTTTTGGGGTTTCACATTTCATGATTACGGGACTCCTATGATGAAGAGTCTCGACTCTTGACTCCTCCAACTCCCTGTATCCGAAACTCCGGTCGATGTGTCTGTTTCAGGTTTTTGGGGTTTGGCATTTCATGATTCCAGGACTCCTGATGATGAAGAGTCTCGACTCTTCCAACTCTCGGTATCCGAAACTGTCCTCTTGCTTTCGATATTTTGGTGTTTCGCATTTCGAGATTCTGGGACTCCTCATGATGAAGAGTCTCGACTCTTCCAACTCCCGATATCTGAAACTATCCTCCTTCCTTCGGTATTTCGTAACCCTGCTTCACCTTTCTCTTTAAAGAACGTGCAGGTTCTTCTGGATCCAACATCGGTCAGACCTCAGGCTCAGATCTAACGTTCATCGGGAATTCTCAATGGGATCCAAAGATCACTGTCGCTTCTCCTCCCAGGATTACACATCCTCCTTGTTTTTCCATCGCTACATACTCTGATCTTGCCATCAATGACAAGCACACCTTCCTGTAAACATGCCAACAGGGTCTGCCCATGTGCCAAAAAAACTATAATCTGTAGGTTTGAAGCTTGGCATCCTTTACCTTCACATTACCTTCATAACTACTGATGAGTTTGTCCCACATTTATTTGGCAGATTCTAAGGGCCTAACTTTTATAAATTTTGTTTCTGAAATCCCACTCAGAATAGCATTCCTAGCCTTAGCGTTGAAGTTGAATTCTAGCTTGCCATCCTTAGAAGCTAATACAACTGGATTTATATAACTACTCTTTACCACATCCTAGACATCTGCACCTAGAGCCATTATGTAGGTTCTCATCCTAACTTTCTAGAGGGCAAAGTTTGTTCTATTGAACAGGGGGGGATTATTGGTTGAATTTCCTTCATGGCTAGTCATGTTTAAGCTCTAGGATCTACCCTTAGATAAAAGGAACCTGCTCTAATACCAATTGTTGGACAACTGAGAGGGGGGGTGAATCAGTTGTCCATGTTCTTAAACAAGTATGCCCATTTTAAACTCTTTACAGAACACTCAATGATGATCACAATAATGCAGGGAAGTAAGCAATAGAATATTCAACATCAATCACACACATGAAATATACATAGACAAATATTTATTGAGGAAGCCCATAAAGGGAAAAACCTCTTCTTCTTTATATGATAAGTAATATTTATTTTGTGTACATTATCATTCTTAGGAGCACCAACTCCCTTTGAGGCAACCACCTTTGTTTTACAAGCAGCAACTTGCTAAGAGCACCAACTCTCTGGTTTATCTAGCACCCACTAGAAAAAATCACCAACTCCCTGGTTTCTCTAGCACCAACTCCCTGAGTGTTCCAGCACCAACTTCCAGTTACACAGGAGCCAACCTGTATAAAAGAGAACAATAGTTCTCCCTTGCACCACCCTGCCACCCTAGTTTTTCTGGCTGCAACCAGATGGAAGCTACAACTCCCTGTGTTCAAGCACCCACTTGAAACTCTAAGGACAATAGTCCTCCCTAGCACCTCCCTACCACCCTGAAATATAAATATTTTCTTCTCATAAATTTATCACAATGATACAGTATTTATCAATGGCTTACAAGTCTCATCATTGTTCTGCTACATTGTTCTTCTCTGCTTGCATTAGTGTCTTCCTGCTCGCATCTTCTTGAGATTTATGATCTTTTGCTCTGTCTCTGTATGTGCACCTCGGCTTTCTCTTCCTCTCTCAGATATGTATTTATGTTCCTTGCTTCTTCTGAACTTTATGCTCTGTGTCTTATTTCCATTCTATGTGCTCTTCCTCTTATGTGTATTTCATCTCCTGCACACAACATGCTTCTACCCACATGAATCACACTCAACAGCAACAACCATCTCTTCTATGTTCTGTGTATATTTATCATGCCAAGTCCTCTGCCAGATCATCCATGCAACTCATCATCTTCTTTGGCGGTTATACTGAGTCTGTTTGTCATAAGTGGCTTATCCTGAGATTATTTGCCTTCTCTGGCAATGCGACACTTCATCTTCTTTATCACAGTTGAGCTTTTCCTCTTTGTTGCAGTTACAGACTTCAACACTTTTCCATCTATCAATTGCCTCTATGATTAGTCTTCATTCCACTGGAAGTTACCTCGAGACTCTTCATCTCCTCTGGCGATCACCCTGCAGCTCCTCGAGTTCTCTGGATGATACAATCACTCCATTCTGGCAGTTACAACTAGTCAATTATGGCTTCTTTGGCTTCTAATCCCCTTCCTTCACGTAACCATGGATAGTGACCAAATGCCTATTCAAAAGGTGCTTCCCGAACTCGGTCTTGCGAGCGCTAGCTCTGTTTCTTGATATGACCTTGGACGATGGTCTCTCATGACCAAATGATTGTGAGTGCAAGCTCTCTTCACATTATCCCCCTGTCACATGTGACCTTGGTATACGTCCTTACGTAGGAAAATGATTGTGGGCACGTCCAAGAGTGGTTTGGGATCAACCGCTTTTCTCCTCACAATCCACCTCCAACTGCCACATACCCTTTCTCCAAAACCATGGTTTAGATTGCAGCCCACTCACGAAAAATTAAGACACGAGCATGTTCTGGCCCCGTAATGCGATGGGACCATCGATCTCACGATCTTGATGGTGCTCCTTCAGTCAATAGCTCCAATCTATCTTCCTTTTCTGCCTTCTTTCCTCTGTCCATGTGAGATCCTTAGTCTTAATGATCAGGTGACATGTGGCCCTCCAAACTAGCAGACGAGATCGATTTCGCCTTTCAGGCTTCAGGAGTTTCGATTCTTAAATTTCACTTGCTACAGGAGAATTTCACCCAGAGTCCACAATCCAACAACGCATGTCCCTTTTGGATTGACGGTCACAATCCCTTCGGGTATTCAGGGTTCGGCAATCTCAACTCTCAACTTTATTTCATCCTTCCTTTTTCTTTCCCGAAGATGACAATCCACTGACGTGTGTCCTCTTTAATCCAATGACTATCCTCTGCTCTGGGACTTCAACATTCAGAAATCTCAAACCTTTCTCCTACACGTTTTCCTGGAGTAGTTTCGCCCAGAGTTCATGATTCATTGACACATACCCTCCTGCATGATCAACAGTCATAAGTGACTTCAGCACTTTGGAACTTTAAGTTGATCATTGCTTCATTCTTCTCCAGAGTGGTCACCTACTGAATAATTCATAGGTGGTGGAAACTGCTTGTTGTTGGTTAACACTTCCACTTACATTGTCCTTCCACTGTACTAGATCAACGGTTGAGAATGCATCCGAAGTGATATTCATATTGGACGACTCGTATCCACTTCGGGACTTCGACATTCAGGACTTTGGGACTTAGGGCATATGCTGGTGGTAAAACTCCTAGATTAAAGCTCCCGGAGTGACGTCATTTAATTATGTCACTTGATGACGTGTCATGAGCCTAGTAGATGCCACGTGTCACTCAGATTTGTGATTTACATGTATCTGAAGTGTCGAATCAACTTGACACGTTTCATTGTCTAATTGTGCCACGTGTCCTTGTTGACATAGTCTTGTTGATGTGGATCCTCATGTGGTCTTCTGACGTGGTCTGTTGACCAACAGCAATGATCCAATGGTCCTTGTATGTCCTCCAAATCAGATGGTCCTTATTCATTTCGGATTTTCGGGGTTCAGGTTTTTCCAATCTCAAACTTTCTGGAGTGTAACCTCCTTGTATATTTATATCTGAAGTGAATCTTGTTCATTGATTAGAATACTACATCGACGGCTCGATATTTCTGTGATGTAGATCTTCTAGCATATCCTTTCCTTCCACTTGGAATGATTCAACGGCTGAAGGAAATTTTCATTTCGGGAATTTCAAATCTCAAGCTCTCCAGAGTGTAACCTCCTCGTGTCTTTAGATCCGAAGTGAATGTTGTTCATCGATCATGAACTTAGATCAATGACTCAATATTTTTGCGATGCGACTTTGCTAGATTATCCTGTCCTTCCACTCGAAAGTGCTTCGACGGCTAATGAGAATTCGCATAATCGAATTCTCAATCGTTTTGCCCCGCTTATCATGTCTTCCACTCAAAAATGATCCAACAATCGTGAGGACACTCGAAGCAAATCAACAGTCAACGATGATTGTAGAACCACAATTTGCAAGTGATTTAATTCGACACCCAAACTCTGCAATTTGAAGTTGTGCATTTTTGGTGAGTCAACCACAATAGTCGATCTTCAAAGCTATAAGATCGAACGGTCCTGACTAATTGCGGGATTGGAACAAGCGTAATGTTTAATTCTCCTTTCAATCTCTGCAATTCATCCCTACTGTAGATTTGGCGATTGCGAATCCGACGGTCACGATTTAATCTAACTTAAACTCATTGTTTGTTGGATCAACCATAGTCATATATCTTTCAAGCTATGAGATCTGACGATCTAGACAGAATGCAGGATTGTAACTGGCGAGTAGTTTAATTCATCTTTCACTCCTGGCAATTCATCCCTATCGTAGATCTGGCTTGCAGATCCAACGGTCTTGATTTGATCTGAGGTTTATTGTGCCATCTCTTTTGAGCTTTGATTCCTTCTACACACTCTGCCTGTAATCATTCCATCATCGTTGATTTTCTTGACATCAATGACAAGCACGCGCTTTCCTATAAATCATGGTAACACAAACATCAATGTGAACCAATTCCAGTGTTTTTTGTGCTCACCGCGCTTTCTCATATTCAAATGGTTCCTGATGATGCTTCCCAATCACACAACCCTTACACACTCCTTCAAGAGGAAACACCTTCAACAAACCAACAACCATGTTTTGAGTTGCCAGTACCTACAAAATTCAAAAATTTAGATGTCTAAATCATTCATGCCAAAATCGAATTATCTCATTAGTGTGAGAAACAAGTGTAGTCAGTTCAAGTTCAGTTTGATTCGAGTCATGGAACTTGTAGAAATTGTTCGTTAGATTGAGAAGTCTGCTAGTGACAATTGACTTACTTTTATTCAAATCACGAACATAGAACCAACCTAGCCAAAATTCCACAATCTTTCATGTCTGTGTCAACTAAGAAACAGACATGCATTGAAATTTTCACTGAGATTTGGCACATGATATACATTGACAATTTTCCCATGTCGACAAGAAACATCACTATGACCAGCAACATCCTGAGAAAATCAGCAGCAACATAGATTTTACTCTCCTCGGCTTTATTCAATATCGTGAACAAAGAGGAATATTTATCCATGTGATGAGTGCACCCAGAATCGAAAACCCATTTGTTCTGCATAGAATGAGACAGTAAGGCCTAAGAAGTTTTGACTTGGAAGGTGAAATTATCATCGGGTCGGTGAACATCAGACACATCTCCTTCAAGGCATTTAACCTTCTTCTCTAAGTTGTCTCACTTCTTGTATAAATTTTTCTCCACGTGTCTAGTCTTTCCATAGTAATAACATGTCTTCTTCTTTCAACTTCATTATGGTTGTCTCTGGGGTCCCTATTCATAGTATGCAAGTTTCTTTGTAGAGACATCAAACTACACTTTAATCCTAGGATCCATCTTTCTCTTTCCCTTGAGAAAGTGGGTCTGGTGTTTGCCACCAAGATTGCATTCTCCAAGCAATCTATGTTGATCAGTAATCAAAATACCATAGAAATATTCAAAGGTGTAATCCTTACCATATTCCTTGTGTGCTTGCTAGTTGGTGTGGAAAGATGATACGAACACATTGAATGGTGTTCTCAAGTTCATTAGGACCATCTCGATGTGTTTTCCATCCTTATTTTGATACATGTTTCCACATTCACCCAATTTCAATTGGAGTTCCTTGACATGTGCCAAATAGTCCTCCATTCTCTCAAAGGAATGAGGATCGAGAGAGATCAACTCTTTCTCTAACTGCATGACATGGATCTTGTCGACTAGGTTGAACAAGGTTTTAAGCTTCTTCCAGACTTGATGAGGATATTTGATTCCACTGAGGTGAAAATGAATCTCCCGTGATATGTAGGTCGTAATGACTCCTACAACCCCATCCTTCTTTCCATCAACAACAAACTTCGCGTGGTTATATATTGGATATGGAATCACCATCTTTGTATACTTCCACAATCCTTTACTCTTCAATAGGGTTTCCATATCCGGTGCCAATACTGCATAATTTGATCCATTCAGAAGAAAAAAAAAGATCAATCTTCAAAGCCATCTTCGATATCTAGACAAACTGGTATGTTTCAATAAGTTCCAATTAGAAAACCACTCGCCTAGAGATAATCACACAACAAATTGGACTCAACAAGGTTTGCAAATAATATGTCAAGGTTTCAAACCATCGGCTCCAATATCATGTTGGGGAATATGGTGGAACATGACATGAAACAAAGGAAACAACACTACAAATAATCAAAAAGGAATAAAATTTTCAAAGATAAAGGGTGGTGCTAAAGACACAGTTACATCACTTAAGAAGAGTGCACTATGTTCAGAACATCACAGTGCATGTTTCACATCTTTATTTGCATGATCTATTGTGCAATATCCATTTCCGTGATTGATAATGACCCAAGGGGTCTCTTTTTATATACTCAAGATCTAACTAATTTCCATAGAATCTGTAAGATCTTGTCCACATGTAACAGTCGATTGTTAGAGTTGACTCCACAAAATCCACTATGTCGATTTGACTCTACAGGACTCAACCCAACCATCTACGTGTCCAAATCGTGGTCGATTTTTGGGTTGGTTGATCCACCACCCGACTATCTTTGACTATTGCTCAACTATCCAACCAATAGGCACTTCGACTACTCGACCTACTGGTGTGGTGTGTTGGTCGATCGCTCGACCGACTATATCCAGATGTAGGTCAACCTCTTGACCGACTAAACCCAAGAGATGTGTGATGAACCATCAATGCTTGATGTTTCAACAAATACCAAGGTGCCTTTCGAACTAACCCCAGAATCATGGAATAAATACTCTCCAATAAAAAACATTATATCCAAGAGGGTGACATCATCCACACATGTGGGACATCAAGCTAGAGAGATCAAGGTGCATGTGTCACATGTGGCTCCTAGAGAAAAGGGCTCCATCAAATAAGTGATCAACTAGGTCATAACCACTTATAATAACATGTAGTTTTCTATATCAACATGTACCACCTCATGAATGTCCTCAAAAACCTCCCATGTGTGGTCCATGAAAGTGAATAAGTCACACATGTGGGTAAAATAGTCCAACTAGGCAAGGGCTCTCTCCTAGAGTAATCCATTTGGAAATTGTGATGAAGTGGCATCCATGTCATCTCACAATGAAATGGCATGTATCCTAATGAAGTACGTGGATCTCAAGATAAATGGCATGGATCCAAATTTCATGTCATGGATCCCAATGCAATGTCATGGATCCTAGAGCAGGTACACCTATCTAAAAGCATGGATCCCAAAGAATAGATGATACCCCTACAGGTACACAAATCCCAATGCAAGGAACCCACTTATAGTGGTGGGTCTAACCCCCCTTCCAAGCCATTAGATGATGCACACATTGTATTCACCTCTAACAACAACACAAAGAAGTTTAATTTTAAAATTTTCCTAAGTTTTCCTTGGGAGGACACTCTTATGCCCTATTACATGTGACAAAGACCAAGACAAGTAATTTTTCCTAGATCTCTAAGTTAGATGTAGGTGGAGTGGTTAATAATGTGTGAAAATGGAAAGGGGAATGTCATGTGTTGACCCTCATAGTCATATCAGATGATGTATAGGTCTACATTATTGTCCAACTAGCTTTCAAGAGCTAGGAGTCTTCAATAATTTGATGCACGAGCCTTTGAGAGGGAACTAGCTTTGAGTTTCCATTTTCTTAACACTATTTCTTACTACCCATTTCTTTGCCTTTTTCTTTATATTTTTTCTTTCTTTGTTTCATTTCTCACGTCCCTTTTTCTTTATATTTTCATAGACAAGCAAGGGACTAGGGGCATTGACCTGATAATGAGGTGGCTTAGCTCAAGCTTCATTATGTTTTTCTTTTAACTTTTTACTTGCTCTTCACCTCTAGCCTTTTTGGCTTTGATTTAACTTAGGATTTATTTATATATACCTTGTTATATGACATATGATAAATCAAACATAAAGGGATGATATATTTTTATGAATGAGATGGATGTAAATGAGAAAGGTGTAAAGTGTTATGTATGGTCATGACATGGACACACTACACCAACTTGATCACTAGTAGTATGACCTGACTCAAGACTCATCACATATTTAAAATATAATCATGTCCCCCATGGTAAAACAAGGCAAAATATAAAATTATTAATGTTATAGAGTTGTTATTAGATAGCACTTCAATGTTCATGATGTTCACAACCAGAAAAAAACTAGAGCACCATTTCTAAGTATCAAACCAATGCATTGAGAGCAGAGCATGGCATATGAAGTATAGCGGACTAAACCAACGTACCATTACCATGTATATTGAAAGAAGGGTGTACCAAGTGAATCTATAATATGAGGTGTAAGGCCAGAGATAGTTGATATATCATGGTTAAGGAACCTAAGAGTAATGTGAGGATAAACAATCATGTAAATGAAGAATAATAAGGATAATTTTTACGTTTGAATGGCATGATTAAGAGATATCATGCAAACTAGAACACACCACATTCCCCGGCCAGGGGCTATGGGATTGTTACCCTTGAAGGGGAAATATATGGCTCCTACTCAAAGACATGCACCAAATCTGTGATGTGCACATTCACTCAAAGAATCAACAACATATGAATGGGGAAAATTACCACCTTGGTAAACCTTTACAGAAAATCAAATGACTTTTGCAGATAATTTTTTTTCTAATTCTAAGCATGAAACTAAGAAATAAATTATTCTAAGGAAACCAAATGCATCAAGAAAACTAGGAAACCAATGCATGAACGGAAACACACAAATGCATGAAAAAAAATCAAACAATAATCCTACACTATTGCTCAAGGAAGCTTATTTTTTCCCAATCCTACTAGCTAACTAAGGTTGTTAGGTGAAATCATAGATCCAGTGAAACCAATTGATGAAATAATCACTTTGAGACTTTCCCTTATGGTTGGTTATGAACCAAAACAAGGATATATTAAAAATAAAATGAGTACAAGGTAGAATCTCTATCACTCTCAGGATTAGGGCCAATGTAAGATCATAATCATGAAGCACAAGGACAACATCTTCATAAGGTTGGTTATCACTTCCACAAAATTCATCCATCCAAAGGTCAATTACGTTGATGTAATCACTCTTTTCCTCATATGAATATGTCAACCCATTGATCTCAATTTCTAAATTACTAAGGACAAGGGGATTTGAAGGTGGCTCTAGCTAGAATATACATGAAGATTGTTGACTTTCTATGTCACTTTCAATCAGAGATAAATAAGGAAAATGGGAAAAATCATGGCTCCAAGATTAGATTTCTAGGACCTAAGGAAAACAATTTTTCTCCTCAATGATAACCCTTTCACAACTTATCCTCTCATAAAGTGGTAACCAATTCTCAAGAGATATCTTGAAGAAATATAAAAGTGATGAGATACTTCCTTTACCAATTTTTTTGTACCAATCAAAACTTTTGTCATCAATAGAACCAAGGAAAATATAAGCATATTCATCTCAATATGGAGGGGAAATAAAGACTTGGTTTTTATTTCGTCCTTCTGCTCATTTATTGTGCTCTCTAGCTCAGCTATCATGGTATGTGTTGTGTCTAATGCAACAAATATCTCATACACAAGCATTGTGTTTGCTCCTACAAATGCATGAAGAGAAGAGGTAGTTTGAATGGAATTTTCTTTGGGATTAGGCCATGCCTTCCATTAAATAACTATTTTGTTTGATGGCTAGATGACAGTTGTATCCCCTCTTTTTCTCCTTCTTTCCTTCTTCTCAATTCCCTTGGTTTTTTCATTGTAGTAGTATTCCCCTCCTGCCACTACAACATCATCAAATTTCAGCACATGTGAGGAGAAAGATAGATTACTTGGTATGGCCATAATAGAGATACATTCCGGTGGGGGAATGTCAATTATGCCCACATTCGAAGTAGTTGTATTGTTTTTGGTCTCATTCAATTTTATGTCTTTGCTTCTTTGCTTCATCATCATCTTTTTCTCTTACCTTTAGCTTCAACAACCTTTTGTTTTTCTTCCTCTTCTTTATTTTTCTTTGTCTCTGCCTTTGTTGTTAGTATATTTTTCTCCTCTTCGACTTTTTTATGTTGAAGTGCATGTTGCTAAAATTTTATTTCCTCTTCTTTCTTATTTTTCCTCTCATCAACAAGCCTTTTTAATGCATCTTCCTTTTTCTTCTTCTCATCCACCTTGGAACTCTTCTTGGGTTCAATTTTCACCTTTCCTTTGATGTCTTCTTGGCTCTTTTTCTTCTTTTCTTGTTTTATCTGATATTTTTCTTCTGCTATCATTGCCTTCTGGTGTCTCTCACCAGATTTTATTTTCTCCTCCTGTTCCTTTACCTCTAACTTTTCGTGTTCCTTCTCCAAAAGTAATTGGAACTATTCATGGGTTATTCTTCTCTTCTCTTCTTCTTCCATTTGAATATTTTCTATGGACACATCATTTGGTATTATTTGTAACACTTATTCAAATAACAAGACCCCTTTGAAAACTTCTTTAGAAAAATTTACTTCATGGATCACAGGGTGAGTGAGGCCAACATATTTGACATGATTTTGTGCCAGGTTTTTGGTATCATGACCTTTAGCTTCTCCTAGGAACAGACATATATCTTGCAAATCCTTTGCTTCTTTTCTAGTATGAGTACCATTTAACACTATGTAATTTCCTATATTGACAGGGAATATGGGCCAAATATTTTTACTACTTCCTGGGAGGAAAGAGGTTATTCATGTTCCCATGGTTTGGTAGAACTTCCTATATTAGCATCCTATTAGGGACATATTTAGGAAGGAGGTGAGGGCCCTTGGATTTCTCATAGACCATGATGTATGTGTAGTACTTTCCTAAATACCAGTCTACTATACATTTCATACCAGCCATGGCCTCCTTCGATATTCAATATGATGGATATCAAAAAATTATGGTATACAAGTGAGCGAGGAAAGAGTCACATGTGTCATAAATGTATCTCTTATAGTTTATGTCCCATAGATTCGAACAATAAACATGTATAGGTGGTTGATCTTGACCCCAAATCCATCCAAAGGTAGGAAATTGTATAGAAGAGCATATAGCATCAACAAGGTACACATACATATAACAAATGTGTTTTTTCATACCTGGGACATTCTTGAGGAACAACAAACAATTCATGAATCCATCAAAGAACAATAAGTAAGGGATTTTGAAGATGAAGTTGGAAAAAAATTCTTTGATAATAAGAACAACCAAGTCTTTATTTCACCTCCACATGAAAATAATGATCTCAACAATTATGTCATCCTTCTGCTCATTTACTTTCCTCTCCATCTCATCTATCTGAGTCTGTGTTTTGTCTAATGCAACAACTATATCATACACAAACATGGCATTTTCTCCTACAAATGCACAAATGGCATTTTCTTTGGGATTTGGCCCTGCCTTCCATTCAATAACTTTTTCGTTTGATGGTTGGCTGGCAGTTGTATCCCCTCTTTTCTTCTTGCTTTCCCTCTTCTCAACTCCCTTGGTTTTGTTACTGTAATAGTATTCCCCTATTTCACTACAACATCATAAAATTTCAGCACCTCTGCAGAGAAAGATAGATTACCTGGTATGGCCATAAGAGGGGTAAATTCCAGTGGGGGAATGTCAATTATGCCCAAATTCAGAGTAGTGGATTGTTCTTGGTCAAATTCAATTTTGTATGTCTTAGATTCTCTACTTCCTCGTCATCTTTTCTCTTGGATTCAATTTTAGTAGACTTATTTTTTCTTCCTCTTCTTTCTTTTTCTTTGCCTTGCCTTTGCTGCTAGTCTATTTTTCTCCTCCTTATATTTTTTATGTTGAAGTGCATCTTGCTAAGATTTCATTTCCTCTTATTTCTTCTTTTTCCTCTCATCAACAAGCCTTTTTAATGCATCTTCCTTTTTTTTCTTCTCAACCACCTTGGAACGCTTCTTGGGTTCAATTTCCACCTTTGCTTTGATGTCTTCTTGGCTCTTTTTCTTCTCTGCTTATTTTATTTGACATTTTTGTTCTGCTATCATTTCCTTCTGGTGTCTCTCATAAGATTTTATTTTCTCCTCTGATTCATTTGCCTCTAACTTTTATTGGTCCTACTCCAGAAGTAATTGGAATTGTTCATGGATTATTCTTTTCTTCTCTTATTCTTCCATTTGAATCTTTTCTATGGCCACATCATCCAGTATTCTTTGTAACAATGAGTCAAAGAAAAAGACCCCTTTGAAAACTTCTTCAGCAAAATTTACTTCATGGATCATTGTTGAGTATGTGTTATATTCTTTGCATGTGTGTGTGTGCACATGCATCAAATTTGACAAATGCGTCTGACGATCCCAACTTCCTTTTCCCTTTGTGTCATGTGTTCCAGGAAATTTCCTGGGGGGGTCCTAGTTCCCCCCCCCCTCCCCTAGTTACACACAGCACCCTGAAATGTTTTTTGGGGGGCGGTTTTTGCTATTTTAGCAGATTTTGCTATTTTTAGCGGTTTTCTAAATTAATCTTGGATTAAGGGATTAGGGTTTTGGTAGCTATAGAATACCTAAAATATTGTATATATTGTATTGTGAACAGTGAAATTAATACTATGAAGAGTTGAAAGGTGTGGCACCAAGGAAGGTTGGGTTTCTACCAATTAAGGGTTTCCAGCGTAAATCTTTGTGTATTGTGTGTATGATCCATTGATTAATTTATGTTTTGCTTAAGAATCTGTATGCATTGCTTTACTTTACAGGTTTAAAAATTAAAATCATAGGGTGAGTCAGGCCAATATATTTGGCATGATTTAGTGCCAAGTTTTGTGGATCATTCCCTATTGCTTCTCCTAGGCATAGACATATCTCTTGCAAAGCCTCTAATTCTTTTCTAGTATGAGGACCATTTAAAAATATGTAATTTCCTATATTGACAAGAAATGTAGGACAAACATTTTTACTACTTCATGAGAGGAAAGAGTTTATTCATGTTCCCATGGTTTGGTAGGAAATTTTCCAAATTACCAACGTATCAAGGACATATTTAGGAAGGAGGTGAGGGGCCTTGGAGTTTCCATAGACCTCGATGTATGTGTAATAATATCATAAATACCATTATGCTATACCTTTTATACCAGCAATGGCCTCCTTTGATATTCTATATGTTGGATATCCAAAAATTATGGTATACAAGGGAGCGAGGAAACAATCGCATACATCATAAATGTATCTCTTAAAGTTTATGCCCCATAGCTCCGAACAATAAACATGTACATGTGGGTGATCTTGATCCCAACTCCATCCAAAGGTAGGAAATTTTATAGAAGAGCATATATCATCAACAAGGTACACAGACATATAAAACTGGGTTTTTTCATACCTGGAACATTCATGAGGTTCTGGAAAATATTGAGGTTACGGTTTGATACCATTGAGAAAATAATATGAATAAGTTGTAATACCAAGTTACCTCATAATAATTGCAAGGGATATCACCTTACTCATTTTTTCCTTAGTAATCCAGTGGTACGAAGACTATAGTCCTTGTCTAATGTTCCTTCTAGTCCCGGGTCATCTTCGGTTTCCCAACAACCTATTCAACTCATTGATGAAATGGTCAGCCTAATGCAATATTTGGCTGATTTTGTTGGAAATACCTAACACACTTAGAGGGGGGGGTGAATGAGTGTGGGGATCTTTTTCCCAAAACTTCCCTCTTACACAAAACTCATTAGTTATCATTCAACATTCACTCATTACCCATTGTTTTCATTTATAACCAATTATATGTGAACATATATCAGCAATATATCATCAACAAGTCATCACCATGAGGAACAAAAAGAACACAAGATGTATGTACAATTTTGTTTTTATTACGGACTACAATCCTTGGGGTTTTTCAGCAACAATTGAATAGAGTACAACTCTACAAGAGCACCATCTCTATAATGCAAGACTCAACTTATACCCTCAGCACCAACTGAGATGAGGCAACAATCCTCAACATATATCAATCTGCAACAAGTACGCGACCTGTCAGTAGTGCATCCCACATGAATGTGTGCCCTGACTCACTACAGCCAGTGTATACAACAACCTGCGTATCACTTCTGAGCTCTTAAGGTTTTCTCTTCAAGATCAACTCAAATCCTCTGCAACCACTTTATCATTCTTTTCTATCTCTCACTGTCCAAACTGACCACCAACCAATCACAACACATACAAGCTCTCCAATAGCTTACTCATGCTCCACAACCAATCAATATGCATGCTAACTCAATCATGTATAAGTAACTAGTATACCATAGCAATCACATCACAACTGAATCACGAGATTACTTCTCACTCCAACAACCAACATAAACCACATCACAGTATCCATACCAAGAATTCCCTAAGCACTCATAACAAAACAAGCAATACTATCCATCAAGACAATAATGTAACCATACTAGTGTCTCAGTGACAGATCTGAGCCCATAGAATGCAGATATGGAACCTGCTTCAGTATTCAATAGCTTGTCATCAACTCAACCACAAATCTCCATGATTTTATCCACTGTACACTCCATGTACACATACATCATGTGTATTGTACGCACCTTGTACACAGACAGCTCGCGTATACGCACCCTATACACAGACAACTCGTGTATGCACCGGAAAATAGGGTTTTATGTAATTCTGAGAATTTTTTCGTCATGATCTCAGACTTGTCGAAACTTCAATGCATCCATGAGATTCTTCTCACGCTCTCTTTCTCAAAATAGATCTTCAATCATGCTCAAGAGATCCACACCAAATATGCTCTCACAATAAGCTCTCCATCAATACTCCAAAAGATATTCTCAAAATAAGCTCTCCATTGATCCACAAAAAGGATGTTTTGCAAGGGACCATAGCTATCTTATTTATACTTTCATCATCTAGGTCACTTAACCTATTTTCCTTATTTTAGGGTTAACCACTTTCCATAAATAGAAAGTTCTCCAATACTTTATCATTTAAATATTCCTTCTTGATTTTGTCACTTCTCTTTATTATTTAAATAATACACCTTGACTTTGTCATTTTACTTTATCATTTAAATAATGATTTCTTCTTTTAAATCACTTTGACTTATTTGACCTTGTGGGCTTCAAGCCAACATGTGAGGGTCTTCCAACTTTGTAAGGCCATAACTCTCAAACCGTGAGGAGTTATGTGACATTCCACATACAACTGGAAATGGCATGACAAGCACTATCCATCTAGGATAGTTTCACCAACAAATTCATTGATCTTCATCTCATTATTCCACATACAAGCATGGGTCCTCCAACCATTCTTCTAGGATAAATCAATCTGCAAAGCATCTTCCCATGAGGTATTTCACCATAAGGGGACCACTTTGGAGTTCATCCATTTGTACACCTTATCAATCATGATAAGACAATAATGAGTCATCTATACATTGTTTTTTCAACAATGCATCATATACCAATGAAACCACATGGATCCATCTTCATCATGTATCAATGACAACTCATTCATCCATCTTCATCTATGCATTCTTATCAAGGACAACTGTTATAACCCTAAATTTCACCAAACAAGCATACCTGGCATCATCCAATATAACTTGCTATCTTTGCCAAACCATCATTGAACAATCTCTTCTAAAAATCATTGTTTTGAAGATGTACGTTCCCTGCACCACTACTGCCCATGTACACATGCTTGGTTACTCACTACAGCCTGCGTACACTCACAAAATATCGTGAAAAATCAAAATTGCATAGGATACTGGTTTCTGGAACGTTACTTAACCATTTGATTGCCCATAGGCATTCACCCCAACCGTTACTATCTCTTCTGGCCTATAAAAGAAGGGGTTGGGGTCCCATGTCAAGGAGAAGCATGAGAGCATAGAAACTCTACCCATTTCCATATTCCCCCTTTTCCCCAATATTCGGCAACCACATTATGATTTTGAGCCAAAATTCCCTTTTTCTCCTTTGCAAGCCCTTGCCATTCCCCTAGAGAGAACTAAAGAGGAGAAGGAGACGTGGAAGCAGTTGGTGCATTGTGAAGAGGATCCCAAGACCGAGTTCGAGGAGAAGTGTCGATCTCATGTTGTAAGTGACTTTTGTGAGATTAATATAAAGAACTACTTTTTCCGTCCCGCCAAATGACATCTTAAACTTGTATGATTTGTTTACATTTCTTGTTTATGATGTCTAACCCACTAATCCATATGTAGAATGCATGCTTGTAGTTTCTTGTTTGTCTTTTGGTGAATGCAGGTCAGCCTTGGGAGGAGACTTGTAGTCAGGGAACAACTAAGCACAAAGAGATTGACACCGTACACAGAGTTTAAGGTATGCCTATCAGATCCCTATACCTTGTCTTTTATGTATGATTGTGGGTTAATGTCGAGATAGTTGATAAAAAGTAGGAGACTTTAGACAATTATCTCTGCCTACATTTTAGAACCTCGGTGTAGTCCGTAGAGGGGTTTTCCCGCTATAGCAACAATACATATTATATTACATGAATCATGAATCAATCAATCCTTTGACATCAATCAATCACTTGACATCAATCAATCAAACCATTGGCATCAATGACAACATGATCCAACAATCTCCCCCTTTGGCATTGATGGCAATACCAACATTGATGTCAACACCAATTACCAATT
>ML786197.1:549336-583583 GCA_009831015.1 Picea engelmannii | reverse complement strand
AATTTAGTTATATATTAATATTGGAAATTGCCATTTAAATTATTAATTTAAAATAAGAATGTATTAAACAACATTTAATTTATTGAATCATAGGTTGACACATCACAGGCATTACATTTTTCAAAATTTAAAACTACAATTTAGTATGTTAAAATCATTTAAATTTAATTTTCAAATTTTCAAATTTTAAATGTGTTATATAGGGTAATGTGGAGAACAGAGTACCCGAGAGTGTGATTGAACAAAATTTGGAGAAGAGAGTGCGGGAGATTGGGATTGAGGAGGAAGTAGAGGAAGCATCCATACCTGGGAAGGATGTGTCCATTCATGATGATTCATAAATGTATATTCATTGCATATTAGTGTGTTTTAATTTGGTTTTATGTTGGGGTTGTATATAAAAGTGTTCAATCTTATTTTTGTTGAATAAGCTTATATTTTTTACTTTTTTCAAAGTTTTGTTTTCTCAAATTTTTAGTTTATCCTTTCCTATTCAATGCTTTGATCAATTATTTTGAAATATATAGAACCCTTATATAATATTATCATTGTCTTAAATGGTACATTCAAACTTATTTAAGTTTATATCACGACGAAGACCTAATTTTGAACTTGAACATTTGATTATTTGAGAACAGACTCTATCCCACATCAAAAAAGGGGAAGTTTCTAAATTTTCTTTGATTACATTCCTTGGCTTATTGTCCAAGAATGGCATAGTATGGGCATTTGTGTTTTCTGCATACAACGAAGTGAATTCCTTCTTGCCAGGGTATTATCAAACTCTTAAATAAATTGGTTACTAACCACAAAAACCAACATTCAAGTAGATTTACAAATAAGCTATGTATATGTATATCTGAGCTAGCTCACATATATGTATATATGAGCTAGCTCATATATATGTACATCTGATTTAGATCACACACACACACACACACACACACACACACACACACACACACATATATATATATATATATCTGAGCTAGCTTGTAACATCCCTCTCTTGCGCACACTGAGCGAAATTATTCTTTGAGGACACTTGCGTGCAAATGATCCGGGTCATTATACTATTGGTTGTTTTGATTATGATTATGAGATATTGTGGATTTGATATGTTATTTTGTTGTATTTACATAGACAGGTGCTATTGAATGGGTTCTCTTGAGTGTGCAGGACTCTAGACGTTGAGGATGTCGAGGCATCGATGAAACCCCTTGGACTCCAGATCGAGTCAGGGAGTGGACTGTTAGGGTTTAAATGTTGTTGATGTGACATATGTACATATGATTAGATATTATTATGTTGATTGTTATTGTTGACATGATTCATTGATGGATGTAGGCTGACGATGCTTGCTGACCAGACTCACATTTGGAGTAAAGGGGTCACGCACGAAAACTAGGGACATTGAGGGAGAGTTGTGGAAGCAGCCCTACCATAGCCTACTAGCACTCTTATCGTGATTCAAACTGTAGGTTAATGATTACCTAGTTAGAGAAGACCCATGATTCCATGAGGGAATATTGTGATAGTCACTCACAATGATTCTAACGGGTGCACAATAAGGCAGGGTCCTTATTCCTTAAAGGCTCTTAGTCTCCCACAAGATCACCTGACGAAGTATTGACTCCAGGGGTTTGATGTCTACCAAATTTAGTCAAGAGGCGAGTGACACCCTTGGAGCACGTAGTGCATCTTGAAGGGCATGTCATGCAAATAAAATAGAAAGAGGTGAATGGCACCCTTGGAGCACGTAGTGCATCCTGAAGGGCATGTCCCGATTTTAATGGGTAAGTTAATAAACCTAGTGCCTAGAAAATTATGCCTCCTTAGGACATGGTTGGCCTTAAAATGAATGATGTGATAAGTAAAGTTTAGTAACAAATTTTCCCTTAAAACCTGTTGCCAAGCCTAGTGAATTGAAAACCTAGGTCTTAGTAGAACCTTTGAACAAAAAAATAAATAATTAGACATGTAACAAGAAGGGGGTAGAGAAAATTCAAAAATCAATAATTAAAGTGGAAATTTTAATAAAGGTTTAATTAATAAAAGGGGTATTTGGTTGTTTTTGTCTAAACTTGCTAATTATGAACTAAGTTATAAAAAGGGGAAACTTTAAGAACAAGGTAAACTTAAAGAAAAAGGGGAAACCTAAGGAAAAGGGGAAACTTAAAAAAAAGGGAAAACTTAAGGAAAAAGGGGAATGTCTAACTTAGTAAGGAATCCAGTCTTTGAAACTTTATATTTATGAACTCAACTAGGAATTAAGTAAGGCATAAGTCATTTAAGAATTGTAAGGGAATATTGGGACACCGAGGAGTGTTTTTAGGATTGGTTTTAGGTGAGTGAGGGAAATAGACAAATTTAATTAATTAATAAATTGATTTTCTGGTGCAACTAAGGGATTGGACGACATGTGTACGGGGAAGGTTTTTCCTAATTAAATAAATGAAAAAGGAATCTAATGAGGGTTTGGGAAGCCAATGACTAAGAAACTCTATAAAAATTATGGCGGAGGAGGAGTATGGATCACAATTGTCTTGCGTAATATTATGCTACCAAATTTTATCTTGACTGAACTTTCTCTTGTGGGAGTTGGGATGCCCATCTCGGGTAACGAGTGGTAGCTTGACCTTGCGAGGTGAGATGGGTGCTATAATTCGTTGGTATCATGTGTTTGGCCCCTTTACAGCTCAGGGGGCTCAGGGGGAAGAAGAGTACCCCTAGCGTTGGCTAGGAGGTACCAGTGAGGTCTCATCGGTCGGAAAGCGAGATCCGGATGGATCGAATGTGTGGGAGGACATCTTCGCCTCATCATCACCAGTAAAGGTATGCCTGTTACAGTTGTTACTTGTAGTAAATTTAATTTAAACTTGTTTATTTTACTGTATTCGGATGATGATTTCATTTCCATGAGTTTTCCTTGAGAATTATGTTATCAATGTAATTCCCTTGTCGCTTGATTCATCCTGTAAGAAACCTTTCTATCCACAATATATTTTATTTTTGAGTTACTGTCTAATTACACTTGGCTAGAATGAGCCCCAGACTCAAAACCTTGCCTGCACTTTTGTATCTCCTTCCTGTGCTTTTTTTATTCCTTGATTGTGTTTTTTTTTCATTATTTCATTCTCCACGGAGAAGGTCTGGATGTAGATTGTATTTTTATCTTCTGATTCATTTATCCTTTCAATTATTAGTCTGTTCCTGAGAAATCATCCAGGAGTTGAATCGATTGTCTTTCACTTCAGTGTTAAATATTTATATTCAAATGCCCTTCTTTCTTGTGCATGGATAATAACTGTAGGATCATTTCTCTGCCCATCACAAAATTCTCTCATGTGCATTTATCCTCTCTTTAGGCTCTACGATTATTGTGATGTTTTCTCTGCAAACTCGTTCTTCCGCACAACGATTTTGGGGATGTCTCTCCATTTCACCAAACATTTTTTTTCCTGGGATTGGTTTATTTCTTGCAGAGAATTTTATGCTTTGAAGGATTCAATTCTTCTTGTGTTGGGTTTATCATCTACTCCTGCGATTGGTTTATTTCTTGTAGAAAATTTTATGCTGCGAATGATTTAATTCTTGTTGTGAATGATTTATTTCTTGTTGTGATTTTATTCTTGCATTTTATTTTTTTCTTGGAGGTTGTCTCCATTTTTCCCATAGCGGAACGAGCCCAAACCAACTATTCCTTGCATTAAATCTTATATCGATTCTGTTGAACTGCATTTTAAACCATTATATTAATATTAATTTTGTTTTTACTAAAATACATGGGCCACAAGAATCGTTCATGGTTGAATACATCATCTAATCACATGGGTTGCTTCATTATTCAAGGTGTTTGTTGAGCATCCTTATGGAACATGGGTGACACCATTCATTCACATGTCTGTGGAAATTTAGGTTGTTCAATTATTCAAACATCGACGACATTTAAACAAGATGGGAAAAAATATTTTCTATTAGTCTTCTCATAAAAATTCCTTCAAACAAATGGAAGAGAACAAAACTCTCTAAAAATAGTTTTATGTATCTGCATGCAAATGTTTTATAGTTGCAGTAGCATGTAGACTATCCTGGGGGATTGAATAAATGCATCTGGTTCAGATGGATGAAACTGGCAGAATAAACCCGACCTATATATCAATAATTTGCTACCTCTCTCGCTGGAAAAAAATGATTGGTACCTCGTTCCTCTCGTACTTCTATTTTATTCATGGGATTATATTATGTCTCTTGTAACTCCTCTCTTGCACTAGTTACCTTGTGAAGCAATTTCTCATGATTTTATCCATGGATCTATCACCTACATTCTTCTTTGCAATTCATTTTACTCTATGCAATCCATTTTTACTCTCTCCCAGTCCTTTTTACGTCTGTGCATTTGGATCCTCTCTGCCTCGATTGATGGTAGATGGTTTATGTGAGCCATGAGGTAGTCTCCCCCTTCACGAAGTACTGACTCCTTCACCTCAATGTCCCTTACCTAGTTTTACATTGAAACTGTCATCACAACTCGACGTTTTCATCTTATTTGCACAATGTGTTAGCAGCTTGACCATTTTTGGCCTCTCATTTCCTAAGCCACTCTTTGCGTTGTGATACCCTTCATCGCAACTTGATTATTCAAGACCATCGTGACCACTCAACATGACCATCGTTGTACCCTTCTTCATGGTGATTTAATTGCATCCTCCTTCAACTATATAAGTCTCGGCGTCAACCTTAACCCTCCCGCAGAACCAAGGCCACTCCAAAGTCCTTACCTACTAAATAGAATTTAGAAATCAAAAGTTGATGTTGGGAAGGGATATAAACATTTTATCCCAATTCATTCTCTAGTGATTTACATTTAGAAAATGATAAACAAATTAAGCAATTGGATTATTTAAAACAAGAAAATGTTTAATGAATCATCTTTACAATTTCTTATTCAATCGGAAGGAAAATAACAGTTTACATAGTTTAAGGGAGCATTTAGTACCTTCAGTTCACATTTTTAATCTATCAACTATCTCTGCTATGATATGGGTCGGACATTTAAAACTTGAGAGATGAAAAATCTCTACTCTTCTTGTCAGTGTCCCTTGATTTAGGGTCTTGTTTGTAGCTTCTCCCCTCCCCATTTATTAGTGTTCTAGTGTTCTAAATGAGCCAAATAACTGGGGTGAAATTGCATGGTTAGGATGATTATGATATCCTTGACCATTGGTACTTGCGTCAATGTCTACTAATGATACTTGATAAGATTGATAACTGGAACTAGTGGTAAATTGATGCTACTAAGGATAATGACTTGTACAATTATATTTAAATTGATGACCCTTAGTTCAATAAATATTTGTTGGACAACTTTGATTATTGATTATTCAATAATATAGATTTAATTATTATATCCTTAATTTCTTAAGTGTGGGTTCACTTCTTGTTTATCTCAATTAATAATGTTTGTCCCTACATTTCAGTGGTCCATGCTAGTGATGTTGTTGACGACGATTTAATGATCTTGACCTTGATAATACTTTTGAATCGATGTTGATACACCCTATGAACTAATGTATTTTTCCATTATAGTTTTAGTTATTGATTATGATTACTTTTGGTTGTTAAAGATGCTAGATGGATAATGATCTCGGTGTGATGGACAGGGGTGTAGATGCTTAGAACTTTTACAAGTTCTGTTATTGATAGTGTAAGCTTTAGTTTCAAAATTGGTGGTATCTATTACATGAATGATTACCCTTGCGCCTTGAATCATTTGATATGTGAATGAAAGACTAATTGATATTACAATGCTTGTGCTTATGGACTTCAAGTAATTATTGATTCTTAGACTTCTTGCGTTATGTTCATAAATAGTGGGGTTTAGAATTTTAGACTTTGCGCATTTGGATTTTAGTAGGGAATGATGGATTATCGACCCTTACTGGCGTCAATGATGTGTTAACAATAGATGGGCTATGATGTTGATTGGCACCACTAAACTTATTAACAAATGATTGATGTAGACTTCAGACTCCGTGCACAAATTGAAATTGTTATGATATTTATGAGATCTTCAAAGGATTTCCTGTGCGCCATGTTAATTGATGTTTAGGATTCTCATGAATGATGTGTAGACGATGTTGATCAATATTGGCATTTAATATCCCTAAACACATCTTTTAAAAATAAAAATGACATGTTTTTCGTAGCGTGGTTCTCATAACGGTGGGGTCTGTTACATATGGTATCAGAGCAGGTTCAACCCTGCGACTGTGGATAGCCACACCTTCCACTGAATTAAACACTTGAATTAATAAATTAGCGCTAATTAAAACTTTAACCTATACATGAGTTACCCATGGTTATAGGATGCTACAAAGGTTCACGTTGTGGTGCCAGGGGAGGAGGCGTGACACCTCCAGTAGCACCCACGCTAGAAGGGTACAAGCCCCAAGGATAAAAACAACTCTTGAGAATGAGTGGATTTCCATGCAGGATGCAATGGGTCTGACAAGGTCCTTCTAGGGAAATGTTAGAGGCCTTGACTAGCCATTTGTACTGAGTTATGGCTAGAGCACCTGTACCCTTGACGGCCCATAGCGTACCCCTTGCAGTGCTGGTAACATTCATGAGGAACTCTAGAAGATTAATTTCTCACATTCACAAGTGCCCCAGACAGCTCAACCATCATGACATGGCTAGAGATATAGGTGATGTGCTACGCACTTCAAAGTTATGACCTCTAGCATGAAGATCCGCATGGCATCTTTAGCTAAAATGGAGCACTCATCTATGGTAGAAGACACTCCTACCTCAGCTAAAACATTGTCGTCAAACCCATGTTATAAGAAGAATTTGGGAACAGTTCTGGGATAAGTAAATGTCAAAGGAACTCATTGAGCGCCAGCTTGATGAGTCTATTGCTTTACGATAGGATGGTCGTATGGTGCTGGATTATGAGACCATATTTATGGAGCTACTTCGGTATACCTTGCATCTGAACATAGGGAAGCTAGAGGTCCACAAGTTTGTGTGCGTCCTTAAATCCATATTCAAGTGAAGTTAAGGGTCTAAATGCCTCACACGTTGCACGATGCAGTCCAATAGTCCTCTTAGCTGAAGAAGAATTTACTATGGGAGTGAGGGTAGGACTCCTGCAAGACCGTTTGGACTGACGACATATGGTGCGTAGCAATATTAGATGCTAACCAGACAAGAATTTGGTATCAATATACTTCTATATAACCCTTGTTCACGATATCATGATGATGGGTTCCTCAGCAGAGAACCCCCCTATAGGGGACCATCTCTTCAGCAGATGCAATGGTTGGGCGTCTTCAGCCGAACATACCAGGGTTTTAGGATGGTGGACCAACATCTACTAGTTCGGGGACTCGAAGTATTAGATCGAAGAGCGGATGTTGGACATGTGGAGAGCCACATTACCAGCGCGATTTTCTAGTTGAGAGGGCTAGAGAGACCAAGTCAACGGAACACACGACTGTAGTGAATATGGGAAAGGCCCATAGGATTCATGACCGCAGTGAATAACTACTAGAACGAGCATCGATCCAGTGTGATCGAGGTGTCAGGTTCCATCGCCAGATGAAATTTTAGTATTTTTTATACCTTGACGCTACAGAGAGATCTAATTCTAGTACCGCACTGAAGGCATTTGGGTAAGGGAATTCGACATGACAAGTTTATATTTGTTGTTGTGGCTTTGGGTGCCAACCTAATGGTTGGAGGAAGGGGTATGCACTTCCTCTTTAACCTAAGGATAGTTTAATGAATTTCAACCTATGCCACGATCTTAAGATCTTAGGATGATGTGATTAGTATGGACTGGTGGGAATCACATGATGCGATGCTCTATGATAAGATGAACGTGGTTAAGATGGATCGACAATGAGGGATAGAGAAGGGTGATTGTAGTAAGGAACCAAAGAGTATCCCTGAGGTTCATTTTTCCCTACATCTATAGAAGAACATGCACAATGATGCAAGTCAAATGCATTCTTGGTGTTGAAAGACAAGGTCATGACGAAGGTATTGAAATACCTTGCTGTGGCATGAACAATGTTGACATGTTGAAGAAAATTACCCATATTTCCTCCACAAAGGAGTAGGAGTTTATAATTGACCTCAAACCATGGACTAAACCGATAGAAAGAGTTCCTTATCGGATGTCGACCCCTAAGTTATAGGAGTTGAAATGAAACGGATGGAGTTGCTAAACCTAATACTTATACGTCCAGGTGTGTCACCTTACGGTGCACCTGTTATTTTAGTATGGAAGAAGGATGGGTCGTGGAGAATCTACATTGACTACCACCATTTTAATAGGACCATGATCAAGAACCAATATATGTTTCCAATAATAGAGGATATGTTTGATCAGATGAAGGGCACGACAGTGTTTTCAAAGATCGACCTGAGATCAGGTTATCACCAGTTGCAATTTAAGGGAAGGATATTCCTTAGGCCACTTCCAAGATTTGGTTTGGGCACTACAAGATTACCTTTGACTGACAAACGCCCTGGGGTATTTATGAGTTTGATGAATGGGGTGTTTTGCAAATACTTGGACAAGTTGTTCAAGAATTCATTGACAATTTTTTATTTATTCTCAGGCAATGAAGGAACATGAATAACTTTTTCACCTGATGCTATAGTGTCCCTGACATGGACGAAAAATTTCTTGTATGCACGGATGCATCCAAGGAAGGCTTAGGCAAATTCTTGATGTAAGATGGTCGAGTGATCGCTTACATCTCGAGAAGTTGAGGATGCATGAGGAGAACTATGGGACGCACAATTTGGAGTTGTTAGCCATTGTGTTTCCTAAAGAGTGTGGAGACACTACCTGATTGGACATAAATTTTGAACCAAAAAAAAATACACCACTGTGATTTACAACACCTTTTTACACAACATGACTTCAATGCGTGGAAAGGGCGTGGGTCAAAACTTCTTATTGGTTATGATTTTGAGATTTCCTACTTAAAAGGAATAGTGAACATAGTGGTAGGCATGTAGTCATAGACCACGCTTATTTTCAATGATACATCTTCCATGAATCTACGTGAAAGGATTCTAACTACAACGCGATGCTGACTGGCATAAAGAGGGTAAGGAATTTTTTGGACAAAACACCTTTTTGATACCAAACTTTGAGGGATTTACTGTGGAAAACAATGGATTATTGAGGTATAATAGTTGGATTTACTTACCTCCCATTGACAATTTGAGGGTTTGATCTTAGAATAACCTTATAGAGTAGTTTACATGGCTCATCTTGGAGTCATGAAGATGAGGGCAGACCTTGATCCCTCGTTCTTCTCGAAGGGATATAGGCAGACATCATCAATTGCATGGCAAGATGTCTAAAAGGTCAGTAGGTGAATGTTGAGCATAATCATACGACATGATTACTACATCGACACGCTATTTCGAAATCTAAATGGGAGGTCATTTCGATTTATTCCATTGTTATATTGCCACTGATGGCAAGGAGACACGACTCGATTTTCATGGTAGTCGAAACTCTGATGAAGAGTCCTCATTTTATTCCTATGTGTACAATGTATCTGACACTTGACATAGCTATATTTTCCATCAGTGAGATTGTGATGTTGCATGGCGTGCCTAAGAGGATTATATTTGATAGAGGATCGATGTTTACAGGACGATTTTGGACTAGTTTCCAAGAGGCCTTGGGAACCCAACTTAAATTTAGTACTGCGTATCACCTCAATACAAACGGGAAGACCGAAAGGAACAAACCAGGTATTGGAGGATATGTTTCATATGTACATGATGGACTAAGAGAAGAGTTGGGAAGAATTCTTTCCACTGGTAGAATTGTCATATAACAACAGTTATCAGAGCAACATTAAGATGGAGCCTTTCGATTTTCTTTACGGGAGACCGTGTCAGATGCATTTGAGTTGGGATTGTCTTGAGGATAAGGTATTGGTGGGACTTGAAGTGATCCAAGAAATGGAAGATCAAATGCAAACAACAAGACAAAGGATCAAAGAACTGCAGGATCAACAAAGATTTATGTCGATGGGCATCGTTTCGACCGTAGTTATGAAGTGGCGATTGAGTATTCTTGTGGGTAAAATCGCATAAGAGTTCGATCAAGTTTGGAAAGGGTGCTAAAATATATCCTAGTTTCATGGGACCCTTCGAGATTTTGGAAAGGAAGGGGTACGTGTTCTATCAACTAGCCTTGCCTGATTCTTTGACGCGTATGTATGATGTTTTTCATGTATCTGTTTTGAGACATTATGTTAGCGATACTACACATGTTATTGACATGAGTTCCTTGCAGGTATCAGACGAGGGTGATCTCATGGAGGATCCAATCTGCATCCTAGACCATCGCATTCGACGACTACGATGTCGAACAGTAGATCAGGTCAAGGTCTAGTGGGACAACTATATTCCACACTCGGCGACCTGGGAGGACGCATATGATATGCGTCAGTAGTTCTCATTTTTGTTTGATAGTTAGACATATGATATTGTGATACAGTTTATTTTGACACATACATACTGTGAAACTTCAGGACGAAGTTTAAAACAAGAGGGGGTGTATGTAACATCCCGCTCTTGTGCACACTGAGTGAACTTATTCTTTGAGGACACTTGCGTGCAAGTGATCTGGGTCATTATACTATTGGTTGTTTTGATTATGATTATGAGATATTATGAATTTGATATGTTATTTTGTTGTATTTACATATACATGTGCTATTGACTGGGTTCTCCTGAGTGTCCAGGACTCTGAACGTTGAGGATGTCGAGGCATCGATGAAACTCCTTGGAATCTAGATCAAGTCAGGGAGTGGACTATTAAGATTTAAATTTTGTTGATGTGACATATGTAGATATGATTAGATATTATGATGTTGATTGTATTGCTGACATGATTCATTGATGGATGAAGGCTGACGATATCTTGCCGACCAGACTCAAATTTGGAGTAAAGGGGTCATGCACGACAACCAGGGACATTGAGGGAGAGGTGTGGCAGCAGCCCTGCCACAGCCTACTAACACTCCTGTCGTGGCTTGAACTGTAGGTTAACTATTACCTAGTTAAAGAAGACCCACGATGTCATGAGGGAAGACGCTGACAGTTGCTCATGATGATTCTAAGGGGAGTGCAATAAGGCAGGGTCCTTATTCCTTATAGTCCCTTAGTCTCCCATAAGATCACCTGATGGAGTATTGACTCCAGGAGTTTGATGTCTACCAAATTTAGTCAAGAGGAGAGTGGCACCCTTGGAGAACGTAGTGCATCTTGAAGGTCAAGTCGTGAAAATAAAACAGAAAGAGGCGAGTTGAACCCTTGGAGCACATCGTGTGTCTGAAGGGCATGTTATGATTTTAATGGGTAAGTTAATAAACCTAGTGCCTAGAAAATTATGCCTCCTTAGGACCTGGTCGGTCTTAAAATGAATGATGTGATAAGTAAAGTTTAATAACAAATTTTCCCTTCAAAAATGTCGCCAAGCCTAGTGAATTAAAAACCTATGTCTGAGTAGAACCTTTGAACAAAAAAAAACTAATTAGACATGTAACAAGAAGGGGTTAAAGAAAATTCAAGCATTAATACTTAAAGTGGAAATTTTAATAAAGGTTTAATTAATAAAAGGGGTATTTGGTTTTGTTTCTCTAAACCTGCGAATTCTGAGCTTAGTTACAGAAAGGGGAAACTTTAAGAACAAGGGAAACTTAAAGAAAAGGGGGAAACCTAAGGAAAAGGAGAAACTTAAAAAAAAGAGGAAACTTAAGGAAAAAGGGGAATGTCTAACTTAGTAAGGAATCTAGCCTTTGGAACTTTTTATTTATGAACTCAACTAGGAATTAAGTAAGGCGTAAGTAATTTAAGAATTGTAAGGGAATATTGGGACACCGAGGAGTGTTTTTAGGATTAATTTTAGGTGGGTGAGGGAAATAGACAAATTTAATTAATTAATAAATTGATTTGCTTGTGCAACTAGGGGATCGGGCGACATGTGTATGGGGGAGGTTTTTCCTAATTAAATAAATGAAAAATGAATATAATGAGTACTAATGACTAAGAAACTCTATAAAAAGGATGGTGGAGGAGGAGTGTGGATCACAACTGGCTTGCGTAACGTTGCGATGCATCTTGACTGAACTTTCTCTTGTGGGAGTTGGGATGCACAGCTCGGGTAAGGAGTGGTAGCTTGACCTTGCGAGTTGATATGGGTGCTAGCATTCTCTGGTATCATATGTGTGGCCCCTTTGTGGCTCAGGGGGCTTAGGGGGAAGAAGATTACCCCTAGCGTTGGTTGGGAGGTACCAGTGAGGCTTCATTAGTCGGCAAGCAGGATGTGGACGAAGTGAACATGTGGGAAGACGTCTTTGCCTCGTTATCATCAATAAAGGCACGCCTGTTGAAGTTGTTACTTGTAGTAAATTTAATTTACACTTGTTTATTTTACTGTATTCGGATGACGATTTCATGGCCATGAGATTTCCTTGAGAATTTTGTTATCAATGTAATTTCCTTGTCGCTTGATTCATCCTATAAGAAACCTTTCTATCCACAATATCTTTTATTTCTGAGTTACTGTCTAATTGTGCATGGCTAGAATGATCCCTAGACTCAAAACCTTGCCTGCACTTTTGTATCTCCTGCTTACGTTTTCTTTATTACTTGGTTGCATTTTTTTTCATTATTTCGATCTCCATGGAGAAGGCCTAGATGCAGATTGTGTTTTTGTCTTCTGATTCTTTTATCCTTTCAGTTATTAGTTCGTTCTCGAGAAGTCGGCCAGGAGCTGAATCGACTGTCTTTCACTCCGGTGTTAAAGATTTAGATCCAAATGCGCTACTTTCCTGTGCATGGATAATAACTGTAGGATCATTTCTCTTCCCAGCACATAATTCTCTCCTGGTCGTTTATTCCCTCCTAAGACTCTGTGATTATTGTGATGTTTTCTCTGCAAACTCTTGCTTCCACACAACGATTTTGGGGATGTCTCTCGAGTTTACCAAACCTTTTATTTCCTAAGATTGGTTTATTTCTTGTAGCGAATTTTATGTTGCGAGGGATTTAATTCTTGTTGCATTGGGTTTAACATCTACTCTTGCGATTGGATTATTTATTGCAGTGAATTTTATGCTGCGAATGATTTAATTCTTTCTGCGAATGATTTATTTCTTGCTGCGATGTTTTTGTTGCATTTCGTTTTTTTTCCTGGAGTTTGTGTCGATTTTTCTCATGGCCGAACGAGCCCAGACCAACTCTTCCTTGCGATTAATCTTAATTTGATTTTTTTGAAGTGCGTTTTACACCCCTATATTAATAATAATTTTGTTTTTACTGAAATACATGGGCCACAAGAATCGTCCATTGTTGAATACGTCATCTAATCACATTGGCTGCTTCATTATTCAGGGTGGTTGTTGAGCGTCCTTATGGAACCTGGGTGACACCAGTCATTCACACGTCTGTGGAAATTTAAGTTGTTCAATCGTTCAAACGTCGGTGGCATTTAAATATGATTGGGAAAAACTATTTTCTATTAGTCTTCTCACAAAAATTCCTTCAAACAAATGGAAGAGAACAAAATTCTCTAACAATGGTTTTATGTATCTGCACGCAAATTTTTTACAGTTGCAGTAGCGTGTAGACTGTCTTGTGGGATTGAATAAATTCATCTGGTTCGGACGGATGGAACTAGCAGAATAAACCCAACCTATATATCAATAATTTGCTACCTCTCTCACTAGAAAAAAATGATTGGGACCTTGTTCGTCTCATACTTGTATTTTATTCATGGGATTATATTATGTCTCTTGTATCTCTTCTCTTGCGTTGGTTACCTTGTGAAACCGTGTCTCATGATTTTCTCCCTGGAGCTATCACCTACATTCTTCTCTGCAATTCGTTTTATTCTCTGCAATCCATTTTTACTCTCTGCCAATCGTTTTTACCTCTGTTCATTTGGATCCTCTCTGCCACGATTGATCGTATATGGTTACTGTGAGCCATGATATGGTCTCCCCCTTCACGAAGTATTGACTCCTTCACCTCAACGCCCCTTACCTCGTTTTACGCTACAACTGTCACCACGACTCAGCGTTTTCATCTTATTTGCACAGCGAGTTAATGCCTTGCCCGGTTTTGGCCTCTCATTGCCTCATCGCAGTACGATTATGTGTGACCATCACGACCACTCAGCGTGACCATCGTTGCGCCCTTATTCATGGCGATTTAACTGCATCCTCCTTCAACTATTTAAGTCTCGGTGCCTACCTTAACCCTCCCGCAGAAGCAAGGCCACTCCAGAGTCCTTACCTACTATATCAAATTTAGAAATCAGAAAATGATTTCTATTTCATTCATTCTCTAGTGATTTCTATTTAGAAAATGATAAACAAATTAAGAAATCGGATTATTTAAAACAAGAAAATGCTTAATGAATAGTCTTTACAATTTCTTATTAAGTCGAAAGGAAAATAACAATTTACATAGTTTAAGCGAGAATTTTATACCTTCATTTCACATTTGTAATATGTCAGCTATCTCTACTATGATATGGGTCAGACATTTAAAACTTGAGAGATGAAAAATCTCTACTCTTCTTCTCGGTGTCTCTTGATTTAGGGTGTTGTTTGTAGCTTCTCCCCTCCCCGGTTGTTAGTGATCTAATGTTCTAAATGAGACAAATAACTGGGGTGAAATTACATGGTTAGTATGATTATGATATCCTTGACCATTGGTATTTCCGTCGATGTCTACTAATGATTCTTGATAAGATTGATAACTGGAATTAGCGGTAAATTGATGCTACCGAGGATAATGGTACAATTATATTTAAATTGATGACCCTTAGTTCAATAAAAAAATTGTTGGACAACTTTGATTAGTGATTGTTCAATAATATCGATTTAATGCTTATATCCTTAATTTATTAAGTCTAGGTTCACTTCTTGTTTAGCTCAATTGATAATGTTTGTCCCTACGTTTCAACGGTCCATGCTAGTGATGTTGTTGGTGACGATTTAATGAGATTGACCTTGATAATACTTTTGATTGGATGTTGATACACCCCATGAACTAATGTATTTTTCCCTTATAGTTTTAGTTATTGGTTATGATTACTTTTGGTTGTTAACGATGCTAGCTGGATAATGATCTTGGTGTGATGGAAAGGGGTGTAGATGCTTAGAAATTTTACAAGTGTTGTTATTGATAGTGTAAGCTTTAGTTGCAAAGTTGGCGGTAGTTGTTACATGAATTATTACCCTTGCGCCTTGAATCCTTTGATATGTGTATGATGGACTAATTGATATTATAATGCTTGCGCTTATGGAATTCACGTAATTCTTGATTCTTAGAATTCTTGTGCTATGTTCATAAACAATGGGGTTTAGAATTTTAGACTTTGTGCATTTGGATTTTAGCAGGGAATGATGGATTATCGACCCTTATTGGCGTTAACAATGTGTTAACGATAGATGGACTATGATCTTGATTGGCGCCACTAAACTTATCAACCATTGATTGATGTAGACTTCAAACTGCTTGCACAAATTGAAATTGCTATGATATTGATGAGATCTACGAATGATTTCGTGTGCGCCATGTTAATTGATGTTTAGGATTCTCGTGATTGATGTGTCGATGATGTTAATCAATATTGGCATTTAATATCCCTAAACACAAATTTTAAAAAGAAAAATGACCTATTGTCTATACCGGGGTTCTCGTAACGATGGGGTCTGTTACATAGCTCACATATAGTATATCTGAGCTAGATCACATATAGTATATCCGAGCTAGCTCACATATAATTTCAAATAGAATTGGATTATATGTAATCCAATTCTATATTCTTAGTTTTCCTTATCATCCTAAAATGGATGTGGAACCTATGTATTTGGCGGTGTAACTATTCAAACTTTGATTATATATTTGATATTTTTGGAACTCAAAATATCAATTTATTGTCTCATATTTGATTTCTCAAAAGGTTAATTTATGTTTTACGATACTGTGATGAAATTAAAAATGTTTTATTTCATTTTATTTATACACATTATTGTATAAAGATCATTGTACTATGTGAAGTAGAGTTGATTCTGTGTGGAGCTGATTGTGTAGTGATGGAAGATCTGGGTAGTTATCAAATTATAGTTTCTAACTTATAATTTAAATTTGTTTGATTTGAAAATATGGTTGAAAATACTTTTTTAAATTTCTGTGGTGAGGAGTTTCACAGGTGTTATTCGGATAATCCATAGTTGATGTCATTTTCATCATCGATGTTTCGAATCTGAATTGTGATTCATCATCATGACTAATCATCAAATGAGAGCTTGTTGATCTTCATCAATTAATACTTTAAATGCAAGACAATTTTTAATTTATAATGGTTGAAAATAGTCAAAAGAAGTCATCAAATTTTATAGTTTGTTATGAAATTTCACAATGAAATATTGAAGAAAATGTGAAATAAAAATTATAGTTTCTCACTTATAATTTAAATTTTGTTTGTTTGGAAATATGGTTGAAAATAGTCAAAACAAGTCATCAAATTTTATAGTTTCTTATGAAATTTCACAATGAAATGACAGTCCAACACTGAACTGGTTATGTTCATCTTTGGTTTCTTTTTGAGCTTTCAATATATTTATTCAAGAAAATGTGAAATAAAAATGTTTACTTTTAATAAAAATTGAAATAAAAACATGATTTAGAATGTAAAATTAAAATATACTTTAATATAAGTAAGCAATTTTCATTAAAAATTTTATTCATATAAATTTTTATGTATCGAAAATGATAGAAAATGGTTGATCTGGAAAGTATTAGAACCTATTTTAATATGTAAAATTAAAATATACTTTAATATAAGTAAGTTATTTTCATTAATATTTATATTGATATAAATTGTTTTTGTAAGGGTAGAAAATGGTTGATGGAAATTATCAATCCTCTCCACATTAGAAGTATTCACTAATGCCATTAATATTTTTTTTTATAAGTTGGAAATTATATTAAATCCTGCAAAGCATAAAGATTACAACTATCAATATAGCATAAGCAGATGTGGTAGCATTGCCTTGATGGGAATCGATGCTGCCACATGGCCAAAAATTCAAAATACTTGTAGAGCGGTGAAAAATGGTGATCTACAATGCCATGCAGGGAGTAGTTTATGAGTTCTATCCTGAGACAGACCAATCCCAAAGGGCTGGTCATTTGCGAAGACCGAAAATCCTAAAACTGGGTGGCCTTGCATGGCCAAAAACTTATGAAGTAAATTAACTAAAAAAATATTAAACTGAAACTTGAACCAAAAGCAAATAACCGATGTCGGGGTTTAACCTTTACCCCACTAGATCCTGAAGAACATGCAAAGTGTCTCTTTCGAGCGTATCTCTATATGAGATAGCCTACCGAAGGTCTTGCAGGAAAGTCATCAGGAGGTCCACAGAACACCATCGTTTTATTTTTGTTTCCTACAACTTGTTAATGGTGGTCTTGATGTCACCTATTCCATGCTTGAGGTAATCCAGGGAATCCTCGAGAACATCTCTTTCTGTGCATCAGGAGCAAGTTGAGGGGAGCAGAGGGGAAAGTGGAGAGTCAGAGGAGGAGGTGGGGCAGTTGGAGGAAGGAGCTGAAGGAAAGGGGGATTAGGAGGTGACAAGGGGAGGCGATGGAGGAGGGTGGCGAGGGGGGGAAGGAAGAGGTGGAGGGCGATGAGGTGGAGATGGAGGAGGAGGAGCGAAGCCGAGGGAATTTCCTAGGCTGTTGAACCATTCGACTCGACAAGAAAAGGGATTCGACAACGGGGAGAGGTTCGAGATACTGTCTCGAGTCATCCGAGAAGGAGTGGGAGCAAAAATGGGCATCAGGGTGGAGGAGAACGCGGTTTCAGGTGGAGAACCACACCGTCGTGCTACCCTTCCTCTGGTCACATACCAGGCTGCTCCCCTCCTTGATTTACCCCTGAGACGAGGCATAGAAATAGCCTCTTGAAACCAGATATAGAACATGTAGGGAAAGTGAAAGTGGTTTCTCAACGAGTGCAAGACCAACCAGACACAGTGACACTGCAAAAACTAAGAAGGGATGTTGGAAGCCCAAGGCAAGGAGGACTGCAGAAGCTCTAACAAGAGTGGAAGGATGACATCAAAATCTGGGAGGGTCTGAGCTTTCAGAGGCCAGGGGATCGAATGAGGCTTGGCACTCCAAGATGTATGCCTAAAACCTCCATGGATGGACTGGTGATGGGACTGTGACTTCGTCCAGCCCATCCCCATTAAAATTCCCATCAAGCAAGTCCTCAAGAAGTAACAACAGGCCGACAGCGAGTGAAAGACAAGGAGAGGGGACATGGATTTTAATCTCATGAGGTGATGGTAGAGGGAGGGTATGCTTGTGCTGGCTCCAGATGGAAGGAGACCTGGCCAGGTGGCCTCCCCTATGGTTGTTCGTCTATTGAGACTGTAGACACCCCATGTAGGAGTTTGTCCTTGTTGTGAGCCATATTTCTGCAAGTGATCATAAAAGGGTGGGTTGGAGAAGAGGCTGGAGAGCACGAGAAGTCTACTTCCTGCAAATTTACCCCAAAGTTTGCCAACATATATGCTACTTGATTAGATTTTCTTTGAACATGGGAAGGAAGAATTACCTGCTGAGGTTGGAGAATTGACTTGATTTTGATTAGCGTGTTCATGAGTCTCCAACTTGGGGATATCTTTTCTGGATCTGCACTATTGAAGAGGTGAGAGAGGAGGTTAATGACTATCTATGAATCTCCTTTGACTATGAGGAGGGACAACCCTTGATCTTTGGCTGATTGCAAACCTTTGAGAAGTCCCCAGATTTTCATTGCATTGTTGGTGTTATGCCCCAGATTTTTGGTCATGATGTGGAGGATCTCTCCTTTGTTTTTGTGAATGGCTGCTCCATATCCTGCAGGTCCCAGATTCCCATTGGAGGCTCCATCGAAATTTATTTTGTAGAAACCTCTTTGCGAAGCCTCCCAGTGGGAGGGGATGGTTTTATGACTGAGATATATGGAGGGGACTAAGAGAGAGAGAGAGAAATTGAATTGCCAGGAATTGAGGATGAGACACTCATTCGTTGGGAAATTCAAATCATGATCCATCCAGTGGTGTAAGTAGATTGTTTCCTTAATATTAGCGTGGATTTTGGACCAGACTTCTTGCCAATTCTGGGAGGCAGATTTAAATATTCGTCGATTTTGTTCCTTCCAGTTTTTCCAAAGAATGAAGCCAGGAAGAAGCTATCAAATTCTGTTGAGGATGGGAGACTAGAAAGTTGACTCTCGCCATCCCTCGATTATTTCTTGGATACCTATATAGTTATTGTCTGTGGTCCTCATGATGCTAGAACTGTGATCCTAGATACAGGAGCTATAGGAGAAAAGATTGAGAAGATGATTTTGTTTCTCCTCCTCTATACCACATAGGTGAAACCAAGAAGGGCCTATAAAGCCTCTTTTCCTTAAGTTGTCCCAAGTAAGAATTCTATTGTGCATCGTTAACCAAAGGAAGTTGCTAATTGTTTGTCATAGCTTTGCTCCCCAAATTTTTCCCCAGACCTCTTCTTTTGGTAAGGAAGTATGCCCCACACTAAGGGAGTAAGCTTCTTGAATGTTGAAGGTGCATGTGCTAGTGTGACCCCATCTTAGGATGTCTTCCCCTTGTTGGTTGAAGATTCTTCTTGAGTTGAGCTGGTCTAGCAGTGGTTGAAGATTTATCTCACGAGGGATGTTCAGATCTTCATGAGTGTTTTTCCATTTGCGCCAAGTGACTCTTGAAGATTCTGAAATCTAGATGTTGACCGCTTTATGGAGGCCTGTGTCTATCGTGTAGGGAATGAAATTCATCAAAGTGGGATCAGAGATCAAGGCTGGAAGTTATTGCCAAGAATCTCTCCAGAAGAGAGAAGAAGTCCCATTCTGCAATTCCTAGAAAGAGTGATCTATTATTAGTCCCTTGTTGTGCATAGCAACATTCCAAATAAGATATCATGGGCTCTATCCACTCCACCTAATTAGATCCCTTTCCAGAGTGGCTAGGGTGTATTTTTTTCCTCCAGATATGCACTTAGAGGTCTTGCGGTATTTTTAACCATATCCACCAATCTTTTGCACTAAGGACCTTATTGAGAAGAGAAGGGTCTCTGAGACCAAGTCACCCTACTTTCTTCAGTATGCACACTTTTTTCCAACTAAACAGATTCATTTTGCACCCCTCTTTGGTTCCCTTCCACATGAATCTCCTTTGAATATTTCTTAAGGTGTTAAGGATAAAGTTTGGGGCAACAAGCGTTGAGAAGACATAGATTGGTAGGGCTTGGAGGACAGATTTGAGGAGGATGAGGCAACCAGGCAGATTGAGGGATTAGAAGGACCAAGAGGAGAGTTTTTTCCAGAAGTTGGAAAGCAAAGTGTCCCAAGAGGTATTTCTTAGCGGGTTGTCAATAAGGGGAATGCCAAGGTATTTGGAGGGGAGGACGCTATAGCTAAACCATAGTAGCTGTGTAATGTGGTGTTGGATCTGGATGGGTGTATTGAAGAAAAATATTTTGGATTTGGAGAGATTGAATTCCATGTCCGAAGCATCACAGAAAAGGTTGATAATAGAGTGGATGCGAAGAGCTTCTCGGACTGTGGGTAATTCCATTAGAAGTATATCATCCACAAATTGACTATGAGAAATGGGGGGAGATATTCCATGGGGGGTGAGACCAGAGAGAGAGTGATCTTTGATGGCTTCTTTAATGGCTCGGCTCAGCCCTTCCTCCATTATGATGAAGAGGAAGGGTGAAAGTGGATCCCCTTTTTTTATTCCTCTAGAGGGCGAGAAAGGTTTGTAGGGGACACCATTGATCAGGATGGAGAACATGGTTGACAAGGTGAGATTGACTATCTAAGAGACCCACGAGGGATCAAAACCAAAGGCGATAAGGGTTGATTTCATGTAGTTCCAGCTTAATTTATCAAAGGATTTAGAAAGATCCAATTTTAGAATCATACCTCAAGACTTGGTCGTATGAAGCGAGTGGATTACTTCATGAGCCAGGATGAAACTGTCCAGAATTTGTCTGCCCTCCACATAGCCTAATTATTCTAGAGAGATGATGAATGAAAGGATAGGTTTAAGGTGCTTGGTGATGATCTTCATGAGAAGCTTATAGATTACGTTGTAGAGTGCAATAGGTCAGAAGTGAGAAGGGGAGGTGGATTTGTTCTCTTTGGGAATGAGAGTGAGAAAGGTAGGATTGAGGGATTGAAGGGCCTACATAGATTTTCTGGAATCCTCTATGATTTACCATACGTATTCATGGACGATGATCCAACTGTGATGGAAGAATTATGTAGTAAACCCATCTGGCCCAAGATATTTTCTGAGAGGGGTGTCCCTTAGGGCTTGATAAACTTCTTCTTGAGTGATAGGGCTCATCAAAACCTTGTTCTTCTCTTTCGTGACCTCCTTAGGGATGTGCTTGAGGATAAATTCAATCAAAAGGGATCGATCTATGGGGGTTCTGTAAGAAATTTTTTATAGTAAGAGAGTAATTCCTTTTCTATATCAGCATGTTGTTGAATTTCTAGTCCTTGTTCTGAAACTAGGTGAGTAATGTGATTTGTATGTCGACAATGGACCATTGATCTGTGGAAAAAATTGGTGTTTTTTTATCCCTCTTTGAGCCACTGGATGCATGATTTATATCTCCACAAGATTTCTTCTTGCACTCATCATTCTACTAACTGGTTGTTAAGGAGAGCTTCTTTCTCCTTTAGAGAATCATTGAGGCCTTGAGATCATCTTCTATTGGAGGTTTCGTATTTGTTGGTTCAGGTTTTCCTAAGATTGAATGATGTTTCCAAAAGTAGACTTATTCCAAAGTTTCAGTTGTTGCTTGTGATTTTTTAGCCTTTGTTGAAATCTGTACATAGGAGTACCTGTTTGGATTGCAAGTTATTTCCACCAGATCTTTATGTTATCTTTGAAATCCAGGTGCGTCAACCATAAATTTTCAAAGTGTAAGGGTTTCCTGCCTCGGGTGCCACTTATGTTTATCGATAAGAGAATCGTCCAGTGATCTGATCCTAGAGTGTCGATCATTGTGGCATTCCAATACAATCGATCCATCATGATGGATTCTGAAATTAAAAAATGGTCTAATCTACTGGAGACATGTTGTGTCCTCGAGCGTCTATTGGACCAGGTGAAGGGACTGTTGTCTATTTCTACATCAATGAAATTCAACAGACTAATGTTTTGGTGGAACTGTTCGCTGTCATTTCCAAGCATCCGTGTGCCCCCCTTTTTTTCCTCCAAACCTGTTATCATATTGAAATCGCCCCAAGGATCCATTGTTGGATGTCGATGTGATTGGAAATCCATTATAAGTGATGTAGGAAGGCTTCCTTGTCTCTCGGTCTTGTGGGTCCGTAGACATTCGTGACAAAGCCGTGTTTATTCGAACCAATGAGACGGAAGGAGGTTGTGATGGTCCAGTTAGAGGTAAACAAGTCGTCCAACAATACCGTGACTAGGTTCCAGAGAACAAAGATACCTTCCGCTTCCCCCTTAGCATCACTTTCAACATGGTCGGCATGTTTCCAACATTTTTTAAGAATTTGTGAAGCTTCCTCTCCCGCACATTTTGTTTCTTGCAAAAGAAGAATGTTTGGTTGTTCCTTCATTATCCTTTATTGAAGCAATCCTTGCTTGCTTCTTTTGTTGAGACCCCTTATATTCCATGATAACATATTCATCAGGACGACAAGGTTTGGAGGGGAGGAAATTTGTCCAAGATCAAATGGATCTGGCCCGAGGTCACTAAGAAATTACCCACATCTTGAATGAGTTGATGTTTTGGTTTCTTGCCTCTTTTTTTCTCATCTTTTGTAGATTTGCATTGATCCTTCGAGCTTCCTTTTTTTATTCTGAGATTTGAGTTAGCGTGGGATGATCCTCCTTTTGATGAGTTGAGGAAGACTTTATGCACTTTCCATAGTTGATCTGGTGGTATAGAGTAGAGATGATGTTTTCGGTAGGCTTGTTCTAGGTGTGCCATGTCTATTACCATGAGCTCCTGATCTTCCAGATATATGTCTAGGTCTCTGATTTCCGGTCCAAGGTTTATAGGAAGGAAAGTCTCTGAGAGGGGGATTTTGGAAGATCCTGGGGCTAAGGGAGCGGGGTTTGAAGAGCCTTGGACTTGCACTAGGATTGTGGGGTTTGTCAGGGGGTTGGCGAGAGTGTTGGGAATTTTAGATGGGGTCTGAAGGGCTTCAAAAGAGTTACTGGTTGAGGGTCCAGAGGGGTCTTAGGGGGGGGGATCTTTTGGTTGGGTTCCTGCGGTGACCCGTGACTTGGGTGAAGCCGTCCTTGGTTTTGTCGAGATCCTCAGGATTGGATTTGCTGGGGTTATTTAAAGGAAATTCACAGAAGAGGTGACCATATTCATGGCATTTCTAGTAGCAGAAGGGGATGTGCTCATAGTCTAGGGTTTGGGACCATTCTTTGTCCTGATAATGTACGGTTATGGCTCTAGGAAGAGGTTTGGAGATATTCAAGTAGACACATATTCAAACATAGGCGGTGTACCTTCATTGTTTTGTTGCCTCCGAATATTTGACATAGATTCCAATCGTGTTTCCCATACCTACAAGTATTTCTTCCAGCTAGAAATATTGAGGAAGCGAGTAGAGCCTTAGCTAGACTAGGGAATGCATGAAATATTCCATCCTTGGGATGAACCTTTCCATCTTGAAATGTAGGAAAAGGCCTGCTGAGTTGTAAAAGTACAAACCTCCTTCAAAGATTTTTCTTTTGTCCTCTAGGTTGTGCAGGATAATAGTGAAAATGCCTTTTGATCAAAGTTGGAGATCATAGTGGCCCTTGGGCTTCCACCAATGCTAAATCCATTTGACTAAATCCTTTTTCGATGGCCATAATCCCAAAAATTTTCTTATCAAGGAAAAATCCCTCATATATTGTTTCTGGTCTTCTATTCTTGGAGATCTGATAGTATATTTGGGAGCTATCGGGGCTTGCAGGATGCATTTTCCTGGTTCCCAGGTGCGATTTGTTTTTGAATGGTTATCTTTTAAATCTATTTCCATCGGTTTCTCCTTCAACATCTCTTCCTCCTAGATGACATGTTGCATTTTGGTTGGAAGTTCAAAGGTTAGGCACTTGAAGTGTTTGAAGTTTTTCTCCAGAGCCATGACAGAGTTGTAGGAGGGGCTGATAGGCTCCCCTACCTCGGCCTCCATGGTTGTAGTAGGACACAAGGCAGTGCGTGTAGGGGTCATGGTTGAAACCCTAGCAGAGTTGCGCACAAAGTTTTACTACCAGTTCCTATAACAATATTAAAACAAAAGAAAAAAAAAAACTAATGCCATTAATATGAACCCTACCATTAATTCAATTAAAATTATGAAAATCTAAATGCAACAAACCAAGCCTTAGTAGATTCCCTCTTATTTTTTATTTTTTGTTATCAGGCCACAAAATCAAATTCGTTTTCAACTTATTTTTTTTTCAATCAAACTCAATGAAAACTATGTTTAATGTGTAGAATATAAGTAACTTGTTACATGTTCATCATACACATTTTTATTTGAATTTGCTTAAAGATATTGAAATATAAATGCATAAATTTAACAATTTAATATAATATCAACACTTTTGGAATCAAAATTCACAATTTCATAATTAAAATTGATAATCTTTAAGATGACTTTAAATTTTTTAATTAAAATGACAATCATACATGTATTACCTTGAATTTTTTAACTAGGATGTTAATCATACACTTTAAGATGTCTTTAAAGTTTTTCTAATCCATCAATAGTCCCTTATAATGACATGGAAATGGGTCCTAGTTTTGATATGAAGTTATCATCTTCATATGAAAAAGCATTGAACAATCAAATTGCAAATAATGAATGCAAATCCTATATGTAGTAAATTGGTTACATGCATTAAGGAATTTGTGTATACGATTTGGATTATTTGTAGGATTAAAGTATAATCATCCAAAATATAGGTCAATTTAGGTTCCCTAGATACAATCTATAGGTTCTTCCCTGAAATTGTAAATAAGGCAAGTGGTAAACTTTATAATTCATAAAAAAATACAACTTTTCTTAATTGAATGGACAATAAAAGTAAACTAAACTGGAAATGATTCTAAAATCCTAGATATTCATAAATATGTGTACTTTCAATGCAAAATATAAAATTCTGGAATGTACATGTCACTTGTTGAAAAAAATCATAATGGTATTCCATCTTCAATTATTCATTCATGATCGGCTTTGGACATTTTCCATTTTCTAATGTTTTTTTTTATTTAACTTTTATTAACTTTATGCACGTTGCACATACCAAATGACCATATTGGCAACTTATGACATCTGACTGGTAGTCTTGAAAGTGAACATGAGTATCGGTTTGATGGGTTTCTTGAAAAACATATCCTTTCAATACAATGGATCCTCTTTCATATATAAAATCATTATCATCAAAATCTTCTAATAACCTCATCTTTTATTTTGTGCATCACATCAAATAATATTTCATGTTTTCAGTGTTGTCTAAAGGTGAAACCACGACAAAGACATCTCCTACAAATAATTGGATATATTGAACAACAAATAGTTCGTGTTAAATTATCACACAAGTACGTCTACAAGTTATTTGAAAAAATTTAAACATAAAAATTACCTTCTCTAACAAGATCAAAAACTCTATGGCTATCAATTGACACTATAGTTTCATTTGATTCCATATCCTCTGAGATTATAAGTGGAATTTTCCTTTTTATATTAGGTTTGGTATGTCTCCAACCTTTAACATATTCTGCATTTTCAGTTTCACATATCTCTATGGATTCAGTGTCCTCTATGCAAACTGAACCAAAACAAGACTCATTTCTTCTATCAAATGCAAACACATTTTGATAGCATTTTGTTTTAACTGAATGCATTTTTCATGTCCCATGTATTGTACCGGCTTCATATGGAATTGATCTATTTACATCTTGGATTCCAACATACCAACAAAACCTACATAAGAAAATAACTTGTTAACTTGAAATCTCTCAATAAAATGATTGAAGATTGAATATAAATTTGAACACTTGAATAAAAATATCCCGTGTACATGTGTAATATGTATATATAGACACACCTATGCATATCCCTTGACAGATTATTTCCATGTCTTAGCGCCATTTTGCATGATTCAACAACTTGATCGGCGGATTCAAATTGATCGGCATGAGGGTTCATCTGATACCTTCAAAGTGCTCATTTTACACATGCCCCTGCACTGTTGTGCTTTCTTTTTCCATGACCAGTCTCAAAAAAATTCCAACAATGTGTAATGTTTGATTTTTTATGTAGACAACACAACCAATAGAATGATCGTGAAGATTTGAACTGACCCGCACACCCATATGACCATATCCAATGTTGATCGAATCTGATTCCACATTATTTCAATGAATCATAAAATTTATCAAAACAATGTTGTACATAATGTGTGTTGTGTGCTCGATCATCACTTATATAAAAGTGATATTCTTTAATAACATGTTGATTGTTGTTGGTGATTTCTATGTTATCAAGACTTCGTTGAGCATGTCTATATAGAACGTGGACAAATATAGTGACTTGACTTCGATCAACCATATTTCGGACAAAAAAAAGTCTTTTTTATGGCCGACGGAATTCGCACACCCATCTTTTTCAACCGAAAAGTTGGGAAACCGTTTAATTTTAATGGATTCCATTCGAATTTAGTTTTTTGGCCGAAAGAAATGTTTTTTGACTGGAAGATTCTTTCGACCGAAAAGTAGAGAATGGGTCTGTTTTCATAAACCAAATAATTCCCTCTATCTTACTTGAATTTTGGAGGTTGCAGACTCTTGCAAATACTCAGAATTTGGTTTCGAAAATGGCATCAACATTTGCAAAATTGAACCTACTTTCAATTCCTATAATTTGTTTTCATTTTCATTATTTGTATCTAATTTTATTTTTAGATTTTACTTTTAAGTAAAAATTAAGATAGATACAAGGTGGAGGAAAACATGTGTTTAAAATCTGCAACGTTTTCATCTTGGTCAACTTCAAAGAATTCTAGAAATTATAATATTCATTTGTTAGATTTAAAATTATAGTCATAATAAAATAGAGTCTTTGTAGATTGTTGCATTATATTTCGTTTGTTATAAACAAAAGTTTAATAATAGATACATTGTTGGGAGAAAAAATAACTCATTCGCATTCCTTTCATGTTTAAGGAACATACTCTTAAACAATTGTCAAATTGACATATCAAATCTTAATAAAAAAAAAATTGAAAAATAGTCATTGAAAAGATAACAAAATTCTTCACAAGTTTTGTTTTTACTGTAAAATGAAATTCTAAATAATAATAAAAAAAATTGTATGGAGTAAGTTGAAGAACTTGTGAAAATATAGTTTTTATTCTCATAAAAAAACAAGCAAAATAGACACCCATATTCATGATTTCACCAATTATATTTTTATTTTAATAAAGAAAAATACAAAAAATCTATAGTATCTTAATAAAAATATACAATAAAAAATATTTGAATGGATCTAATTGTTAAGAATCTGTATTTCTTTTTAGGAGATCACGGGTTCAAATCTAGAAGAGCATTACATCTAGAGAATGCCACCCCACCCCATAACTTTCTCTTTCAAAGATCAAGTAAATTAACAATCTTTCTAATAAGTGCAAAGGCCCACTGTTACAAAAGTGGTAAATCATGTTTTTTAATTTCTTAATTTAAAAATAATTTTGTTCATGCCTTTAATTTTTCAATTTAAAAATACCTCAATACTTTTTTCATGTTTTTAATTTTTGAATTTAAAAATAAGTTTTTTTTTTTAAATACCTTTTTTAATTTCTTAATTTAAAAATAATTTTGTTCATGCCTTTAATTTTTGAATTTAAAAATACCTTAATACTTTTTTCATGTTTTTAATTTTTGAATTTAAAAATAATTTTTTTTTTTAAATAAGTTTTTTTCATGTTTTTAAATTTTGAATTTAAAAATAAGTTTTTTTTTAAAATACCTTTTTTCATCGGTAATTGATTTTAATTTTTTTTTTAATAATAAATTAATTGAAATAATAACAAAGTATATTAAAATTCATTATTCTTACAAGAATAATTTATTTATTTTAATTATTTTTTATTTATTTTAATTAAAAAATATAATGAAAATTTTCAAATCTTACATCATTATCATATAACATTGACATCATGTTTTTAATTTTTCAATTTAAAAATACTTTTTATTCATATTTTTAATTTCAAAATTTCAAAATACTTTTTATTTATAAATAATTGATTTTAAAGATTTTTTTTAAATAATAAATAACTGAAAAGATAACAAAGTATATTAAAATTCATTATTCTTACAACAATATTTTCTTTATTTTGATTAAAAATATATATAACATGGAAGACAAGAGGCTACCTAAAATTGCTTCAAAATCAAGTCATAACCATTATAGACTCAAGCGAGGATGGCATAACTAAGCATGGTCTTGGATAAACTATTGGGGAAGCATAGAAAAAACCATTTTGCAGAATAAAGATACTATTTAAAAAAATGTCAAATCAAAATTTAAAGAAAAAATGTAGTGTGATAAAGAGTTAGAGGAAAAAAGAAAATTAAGGTATTAAAAAGATGTAATCAACCCTAATCTAGAAAATCAAAATTATCTATCTGTTTTGCCAAGTGTAAAGAAAAAAATAAGCATTGCTAAGATAAGAACAAATTCTCACGAGCTCCATAGTGAAACTAGGCGTTGGTCAATTCCTAAAAAGCCATAGGATGAAAGAGTGTGTTACCTTTGTGACACTAAGAAGGTTGAAGATGAAAAACACTTTCTTTTAGATTGTCCGGTCTATACCAATATTAGATCTCATTTTCAAAATATTGATCACACTAACAACCTTCCTAACCTCTTAACTGAACAAAAGTATGGTGATCTTCGAAAGCTTTTCTTAATGCTTTTTGAGCAGTAAAACAAAATTCTAAAGAATAAGAAGTAATCACTTACCCTCTTAAGGTCTGATAGACCAAGATCTTGACGGTGTCTCTCTTTTCACTAAGATCCCTCTTAATGAGGCCATCCTACTTATCCAAGAGGTAGACGATCTAGTAACAGCGAAACTAGCGGAGGTTTGTCTTCGCTCCACATTCTTTAGCTATCAAGGTGAATTCTATGAACAAACTAGTGGCGTGGCCATGGGCTCTCCGCTTTCCCCCATCGTTGCCAACCTTTACATGGAAAGCTTTGAAAAGAAAGCCATAGATTCATATCCCCTGAAACCATTAAGATGGAAACGTTACGTTGATGATACCAATGTACTTTGGCCACATGGAGAAGAAGAACTGAATAAGTTTTTCCATCACATCAACAATTTATCCAAAGACATTAAATTCACAATGGAACGGGAAGTAAATGACACCATCCCTTTCCTTGACATACTAATAAACAGAAAGGAATATGGTAAATTAGGACATTCAGTTTACAAAAAAAAGACCCACACCGAAAACTACCTTCACGCCAGTTCCCATCATCACCCCAACCAAAAGTTAGGAATTCTTAACACCTTATCCACTAGATCCATAAGGATTTCAGATAAAGAACACCTAGAACAAGAGAAAAATCACCTTCACAAAGTCTTCAAAAACATAGGTTACAAAGAAAAAGAGATTGAGAGCGCAATAAGGAAATCCCTAGAAAAAGAAAAAGAAAATAACAAACCTCAACAGAGAAACAACCAAACCCCGAGCCTCACCGCCTACCTCCCTTACATCCAAGGAGTCACTGATAAAATCGCAAAAATCCTAAACAAGAAAGAGATTAAGACCTCAATCAAACCACTTAATACCATCAAACAAAAAATGAGATTTGTTAAGGAAAAGCTTGACCAACACAATTTCAAAGGAGTATACAGAATAGATTGCTCTTGTGGAAAATGCTACATTGGAGAAACAGACCGCTCTTTCAACACCAGGATTAAAGAGCATAGTGCTGACATCAAGAATGAACGAACTCTCACCTCAGCACTAGCAGAACACTCTCTCACAACTAAGCATCACATACACCTGGAGGACACCAAAATCTTAGCTAAAGAAGGCCATCTCCTTAAAAGACGAATTAGAGAGGCAATCAAAATCATCAAAAATCTCGATAACCTAAATAGAGACAATGACCTAGAGATTAGTGAAAGTTGGATCCTGCTCATTCGAGAAAGAAAACATTATTAACCTTACACTTAGAGCTCTAGGACTTACACCCTCACTTTTTCCATACCTTAACTTAACCTAATCTTCTAAACCAACCTTATACCTTAAAAATCCCTTTGACATACATTAATAATAATATTATTATTACCTTTTTACATATTAACCTAACTTGACCTTAACCAACATAATACCAATTAAAATTTAACCAATTCAAAGACCAACCTAAGTGATTCCAACTTATAATCTTCTACCACTAATATGATATTAATGCTACCTCATTAAAACAAAATTTTAACCTATAATTAACATAAAATTAATATTAATAATATTAACATCCTCAAACCTAGGGTTTCACTTAGTCGACCACTAACATAACAATAATAATATTAATGCTACCTCTTTTTATTAACCTTAATTTACCCATAATTAACATTAAATTATTATTAATAATATTAACACTATATAGTTAACCTAAATTTAGCCTATATTGAACTTAAAAATTTAATATTAATAATATGAACCTAAATTTAGCCTATATTTAACCCTATATTGCTAGTGATGCTTAGTCAAATTAACCTAAGATTAATATTAATAATATTAACTTCCTCAAACCTAGGGTTTACCTCATTAAATTAACCTTAATTTAACCTTTAATTAACAAAATTAATATTTATAATACTAATACCTTATGGTTAACCCTAAATTTAACCTATTTTTAACATAAAAACTTAATATTTAAACCACTTAATTCATTAATTAAATCAGTATTTATTACCTATTTTGGAAGAATTCCCCTCAAAACTAGGGTTTCACTTAACCGACTTTAGTTTTCCACCCACCTCATCATTATTTATTAAGGGCTCCTCTCTTATTTTTCCTTAGACTTTTTTGTCCTAAAGATGGATCAATAACACTGAGGTTCTTCTGACAAATTCTAAACAAATCTCTCACCACAGAAACCTAAATGAGCACATCATCAGCATCATCATAACCAAAGTTTTCAAATCTTACATCATAATGATATAAGATATTTTTTCCATCCTCAATTAAAAAATTTCAGTTCTTACATCAAATTATCATGTAACATATTTTTCATCCTCACATCGCTCAGAATTTCTATCGGAATTTCCATCTTAAAAAGATAAAAGTTTGGTTAACTATCTTTTTAAGATAATATTTACTTTATAAATAATTTTATTTTCTTAACAAATAAAATAATATATAAATTTGATCTTATACTAGTTTTACATTTAAAAAAAAAAACGGATAATAGTGATTTTATATTGTACGTTGAATAATACAGTCTATCACGTGAATTAACTAAAACATTTAATTTTTTTAAGAAAGACGAATATGTAAATCAGTAACGATTTAGCAAAATTTCTACTCATTTTTAAAAATTAGATTATTTTTTAAGAAAGACGAATATGCAAATTAGTAATGATTTAGCAAAATTTCTACTCATTTTTAAAAGTTAGAAAAATGATTAATATGTCAAATAGTAATGATTTAGCAAAATTTTTACTCACTTAAAAAAAAACATATATATATATATATATAATTTTAATTATCATTATATTTTGAGATTTAAATAATTTTTTTTAAATATTTTATTTAGGTAAAATAGGTTTCACATTTATTTAAGTGACATCATGATTTAAGTTTTTTTCACTAATAACTTTATTAATAATTTAATTTAATTTTTTTTACCATTAATATCATCCTTCCTTGTTTAAAATGATAACAACAAAAGTATAATCATATTAAATAATAAAAGTAATTATTACTCCATAAAGATATTAAATATGAGTAACAAAATGGTAGAGGTTAAAATCTCTATAATTATAATAATATTTGTAACTTTCTACTATTATTCTATAAATAATTTATTGAAATATAATCAAAACTGGTAGAGGTTAAAATCTCTATAGTTATAACATTAATTGTAACTTTCTACTATTATTCTATAAATAATTTATGGAAAGAAAAATGGATGCTTCACTCAAATGAAATATGGGGATCTCTAGGTATAAGGGTAGGTAAATATAGATTGAATTCATAAATATTTTTGATATGTGATTTTTTTTTCAAAATCTTACAAGATATGTAATTAAATTAGTATAAGGGTAGGTAAATATATATTGAATTCATAAATATTTTTGACATGTGAATTTTTCTTCAAAATATATGTAATTAAATTAGGATGTGCTCATAAAGAAATTTTAAGATGTGTCTTGTGTAGAGTTCTTAAAAACATCTAGATTAAAAACAAAATTCGCAAATTTATTTCCTTTATATGACAATGAAAACCTTTCTATATCATGAGGTAGAAAAAATAATAACACACTTCTTAGTATAACAACAAAAAAAAAAAAGCCATATAAGAGAAGAATATATTTGTAAATTTAACATAGGTAATTTAAGTTGGATTTTAGTGTTCAGGAAAGATGCAAAAGAAAATTATAAGGCTATAAAAATAGGTGTTACCACTAATTATGATGAGGATGATGAGAATGAGGTTTTTTCCACGTGCATTGTTGAATGGGTATAAGAGGATGAGGTAACATGCCATACGAACGAGGTTGTTATTGCATATACATAGCTAATGGGTCTATCTGATGTATAAATATCTTCCCACCATGATGGAAGAGGAGCCCATCATTCCTTATTATGGCAGTGGTTGGGGTATGGAAGGAGGCAAGTAATTGTATGAACCCTTGAGGCGAAACCCACCTCTGGGAAACTCTAAAACCAAACCATCCTCTTTAAGGATGTCCCTAGGCATGTCTTGATCATGTTTTTTCAATGCTGCATCTTTTTTCAGGGAATTTTATGCTATTATGCATCACTTTTCTCTCATGGCCACTAAATATCACCACTCCATAAATGAATTTAGTATTCTAGAACTTCAAAAATCTAAGAATCACATGATCAGAACCTAGAGGCCAAACCTATATTTGAAACTCAAAATTTCCAATAAAATTTCTATAAAGATTGGGGTTAGGATCACCACATCTAACTATTTCTCTACAATCCTTGAACTCATTATCTTCATCAATGGGAAGTGTTGCTTCCAAACATCTCTTAACCTTCAAGTTTTTTTTTTAACTAGATTTATGGTTTTGAAGCCACATATGCCATTTTTGAAGTTGGACAACATGAGAAGTAACTTAGTAGGGAAAAAGACAAGGTTCTACACCTTAACCAAATCTCCAACTTGAAGGTTCTCATATGAATTGCACCCAAAGGCACCATCTCCTTCATGAAATCTTACTTTGTGGGAATTGACCTTCATGTCCTAAATAAAACTCCTTAAATCTTCCACAACATCCTTATTCATACATGCCCCAACAAAAAAAACAAAGGGAAAAATCACATTGGTAGAATGAAGTGGTGTCAGTCTTTTCATAAACAACACTATCGTTAGGAGAAAATAAAGGTTTGCGACACTTTGAAACTACTTGGTATCCAATAAGAACACTTACAAAAAAACATTTAAGATTATAGTTTAACACAACAAAAATATGCATTGAAAATTTGTTTTTGAATTCAAATCAAATAAATCTATATTATAAGTAGTCTATTTTTACATAGACATGAAAACTTTAAACTTTATTTAATATACAAGGAAAAATATTTTGATTCCATCCACAAAAATCATTGTATTTTATCACTAGACTTTGTTTGATAATCATACTAGAAACCTTATTAACAAAAATCTAATAAACACTAGAGAAATTTCTAAATGCAAACATATATAATCCTAAACCATGAACTAATACTAAAGTAGTTACATTAGAAGAAAACTTTCATATAATCCCCCAAAAATATTAAAACATAAAGAAAAACGAATTTCTATAAAAGAAAAAACAATGGAAATTCCCAATACA
>ML786197.1:516214-542088 GCA_009831015.1 Picea engelmannii | reverse complement strand
ATATATATATATATATATATATATATATATATATATATATATATATATATATATATATCATAGACTAGAAGTTACTAGGACACATGTGTAAACCCTAGTCTGTCTGACGCTAAGAAGCGTTCATCAATTTTTATTTTTATTTTTGGTTCTAAGGATTTCAATATTACCGAAAATTATTTTTCAAAAACTTGTAGTATGACAACTATAAATAAAGAATGGAGGTATAACTTTTTGTATACACCTTTATATTAAGTTATTTAATTAATAGTTAGTAATTTCTTTCCTATTTGTAAATAGATATTAGTCATAACCTTAACACATTATAAATATGAGTTTAAATTATGCCTTCAATGCTAAGAATCTTACCATATAACACTTTGCTCGACAACTATTTCCGTGATAAGGACTGCGTTAATGATTAGGCCAACCTCCTATCCCTTATAGCCAATATCATTGGGACTACTAGATTGTGTGCTTTATCCTTATGCGAGGTAGTGTGCTTGTGTCGTTTCTTCGTTAGGTTGGTATAACAAAGGGAGGGAGGCCGGGGTGACGCGTTAGCCTTGCAACTTCACATACACGCAAACTCGGAGCTTTTTCCCATGACCGACCCCACCTTTACTTAATCTTTTATGCGCCTTGGTAATATTGGTTCTTCCTGACTGCCTTAGTATATTCTTTCTTCGTACTGATTTGCTTTATCATATTCGTTTACGTATTTTATTACTGCCCTGCTGCATTTGTTCTATCTTACTTCCTTGCCGTATCGGTTTAGTGACATGGTGGATAGCCTGGCGTTGCACTTTCTATGGTCCAGCAGCCGGTGGGCATTAGATCTCATCAGGACGGAGTGGTTGTTGATCGATCGCTTGTAGATACGCTTTGGATGGAAGAGCTCCATATACGGTAGATAAAATCAAGGAAAACTATAGGTCTGTGGCAGATAGCCTCTAGTTACATATAAGACAATTCCATATCACTCTTGTCCAACTATTCTAGTAACAAAATAATAATCATAGAAGTACAAAAAGTTACCTTTCTAAATGTACCCCATTTACCTTACAAGCATGAAACTTGCTCAACCATAATTGAATCAAATCATACTCAAAATATTAATACCTGATTAATTGTTTCTAATTTCACTACTTGATAATTTGAATATCGATATTGATAATTATTACTTAATATTATTGATATTATTTCACTACTTAATAATTGAATATCGATATTGATAATTATTACTGAATATTAATGATATTATTTCACTACTTAATAATTTAATATCGATATTGATAATTAGAATATGAATATCGATAATGATTTTGCAGCAACGATATCGCTTTGTTAGAATCAACTTGTTGTCTGCTAAAAAGATGTACATTGTCATTTTTATCAACTGGGCTCATAATCACCTAGATAAATATAGGAATTCTGTAATCTTATTTTCTAGTTTGTATATAATAGAAAACATGTCTCAATTCTTACAAATACAATATAGACAGAGACTGAAATTGCTAGAAACAATTACAATATCCACAACTATTGAAAGAGCAATGCAAACACACAATCAAGTCCATTATCTAAAATGATTCTAAGAAATCCCAAGCAACGCAACAAAGATATAGAGACGTTGTCCAATCAACTATGAACTAAATGCAAAAATTACATGACAAATTATAAAGAAGTAATCATGAAGGATGAACCAGTAATCAATATTGATATCGCTAGGTATTATTAATTATTAATTGTTTCTAATATCGATAGAGCTATGTTCCAGTATTTAAAAAATAACATAGTATGCATGTAAATAATAATAACTGCAGCAAGGACACTGTGGAATATGAACATTGTAATAAATTTAAATACTGGAATATACAAAAATGAAAACAACTAGGATTATAGTCAATGCACAGTTGGTGAGCACCAACTCCGAACCTTGCATTGTTCAAACAAAAAATTTACTCTTGGTGTTTATGGCACTATTCTAATATCGTCAACTAACATTTAAAATACATTGTGCCTATAAGAAATCAACTTAAGAATACATTAAGACTTAAGGGATTAGCGCGTTCTATAAGAAATCAACTTAATTTCTATAGGAAATAACAAGAGGAATAAACATAAGGTTAAACTGGGAATAAAAATACATTTCCATAAGAACAATGAAACAATGACAACGCGTTCTAAGGAGATAGATTGTAACCGGCTTAGAAAAACACAATTCGCTTCTAGGTGGGAAAGCATTCGCTGCATAGATTTGATCGCAAATCAAGGTGTACATAAAGTAAGGTCAGGAGCCTGTGCTTGTTTTTCCATGAGAAAAATGGAGACAACTTCCAGGAAGAAAATTGAAATGAATCAAGAAAAATTGCAGTAAGAAATAAATCATTCGCAACAAGAAATAAACCAATTGCAGGAGTAGATGAAGAGGTATTTTCATTGTACAAGATATGGATTTGCTCGGAAAATTAAAACGAATTTGCAAAGAGTAAAAACATCATTAATCATAGAGAAAAAAAATGTTTGATGAACTAGAGAGACATCCCCAAATTGTTGTGTAGAAGCATGAGTTTGCAGAGATTAAATCACAATAATCACAGAGGCTAACGAGGGAATAAACACCCAGGAGAGAACTCCTTGTTGGGAAAATAAATGATCCTACGAGTTTGCAGAGATTAAATCACAATAATCACAGAGGCTAATGAGGGAATAAACACCCAGGAGAGAACTCCTTGTTGGGAAAATAAATGATCCTACAATTATTATCCACGCACAGGAAAGTAGGGCATTTGAATCTAAATATTTAACACTGAATTGAAAGAAAGTCTATTCGAATTATGGCCAATTGCTCATGCATGGACTAATAACTTAAAGGATAAAGGAACAAAAGATAAAAACACAATTTTTCTTGGTATAAAAAAACAATAAAAAAAACCTGTAGAGAAGTCATTTTACATTTAGAGTTTGGGTTCACCATTGGAAATCAACCAAACGTACAGTGAGCATAAGGTTGGGATAACTTTGAGTTCTATGATCATAAAACACTGGGCTCTTCAAGACAAATTCACTAAAAGATAAAAAGAAATCTTTGGATATTATTACGCTGAATAAAACATAAAATTTAACACAATAGAAGTACCTTAATTGAAGTCCCGGGAACATAATTTAAATACCCTTCAACCAAGTTCGTAAGTGTAAATTTCCAGGACAGAAAATTAACTCAATTTTTAACACAATGACGCACACGTGCTTTCGACGTTAAAGAGATGCATATGAAGGGAATTTAACTACCATTCAATACACTTATTCACATGTGTACCATAGCCAAATGCGAATGATCTGAATTCATAGTCCCTCGCGCGCTCTGTCCTGTTCCCGCTTGCCAACTGATGCGACCTCACCGGTACCTCCCAGCCAACGCTAGGGGTAATTTTATTCCCCCTGATCCCTCGATCCGCAAAGGGGCCATGCACATGATACCAGAGAATGCTAGCACCTATCTCGCCTCACAAGGTTGAGCTACCATTCGTTACCTGAGCTGGGTATCCCAACTCCCACAAGAGAACATTAAGTCAAGATAAAATTTGTCAGTCTATCTCTACGCAAGCAAGATGTGATCCACACTCCTCCCCCACCATCCTTTTTATAGAGTTTCTTAGTCATTAGTTTCCAAAACCCTCATTAGATTCCTTTTTCATTTATTTAATTAGGAAAAACCTCCCTCGTACACATGTCTCATGATCCCCTATTTGCACCAGAAAATTAGTTTTATTAATTAATTAAATATGTCTATTTCCCTCACCCATCTAAAAGAATTCCTAAAAATTTTCCTTGGTGTCCCAATATTTCCTTACAATTTTTAAATGACTTATGCCTTACTTAATTCATAGTTGAGTTCATAAATAGAAATTCCTAAAGGCTAGATTTCTTACTAAGTTGGACATTCCCCTTTTTCTTTAAGTTTCCCCCTTTTCTTTAAGATTCTTTTACTTTTAAGTTTCCCCCTTTTTCCTTTTTAGCTAAAAATCAATTTATCAAGTTTAGATAAAAAAAACCATTTACCCTTTTAATAAATTTAATCCTACATTATAATTTTTACTTTAATACTTAAAGTTTGAATTGCTTACCCCCCCCTTCTTGTTACACGTTTATTTAGTTTTTATTTATCCACAAGTTATATTTTGACCTAGGTTTTAATTTCACTAGGATGGGCTACAATTTTTAACGAAACTTTTAGTTATTAAACTTTACTCATACCATCATCTATTTTAAGGCCGACCAGGTCCTAAGGAGGCATAGTTTTATAGGCACTAGGTTTATTAACTTATCACAGTTAAAATCGTGATGTGCCCTTCAGGACGCACTACGTGCTCCAAGGGTGTTACTCGCCTCTTTCTGTTTTCTTTGTGCGACATTTCATTCAATACGCACTACGTGCTCCAAGGGTGCCACTAACCTCTTGATTGTATTTTGTAGATGTCAAACCCCTGGAGTCAATACTCTATCAAGTGATCTTGTGGGAGACTAAGGGCCTTTAAGGAATAAGGACCCTGCCTTATTGTGCGCCCCTTAGAACGATCGTGTGCGACTGTCACAGTCTTCCCTCACAGCATCACGGGTCTCTCGAACTAGGTAATCATTAACCTACATTTTGAGCCACGATGAGAGTGTTCGTAGGCTGTGGTAGGTCTACTACCACACCTCTCCCTCAATGTATCTGGTTGTCGTGCGTGACCCCTTTACTCCAAATGTGAGTCTAGTCGGAAATCTATGGTCAACCTGCATCCATCAATGAATCATGTCAGTAATAACAATCAACATCATAATATCTAATCATATATACATATGTCACATCAACAACATTCAAATCCTAACAGTCCACTTCCTGACTCAATCCAGAGTCCAAGGATTTTCATTAATGCCTCGACATCCTCAACATCTAGAGTCATGCACACTCAGGAGAACTCAATCAATAGTACATGTCGATGTAAATGCAACAAAATAACATATCATCAAATCCAGAATATTTCATAATCATAATATCACAACAACCAATTGTATATAGAACCAGATCACTTGCATGCAAGCGTCCTTAAAGAATAAAGTTGCTCAATGCATGCAAGAGAGGGATGTTACATACACCCCCCTGTTGGTTTAAACTTCATCCCAAAGTTTCACAGTAAACAAGTGTCGAAATAAAGTGTGTCACAGTATCATAAGTCTATTTATCAAACAAAAATGGAAACTATTGATGCATATCATATGCATCCTCCCAAGTCGTCGAGTGTGGACTATAGTTGTCCCACTAGACCTTCACCTAATCTACTGTTTAGTGTTGTAGTTGTTGAATGTGATGGTCCATGATGCAGATTGTCTTTGTTGTGAGTGCACCCTCGTCCGATACCTACAAGGAACTCATGTCAATAACATGTGTAGGATCACTAACATAATGTCTCAAAACAGATACGTGAAAAAAATCGTGCATACGCCTCAAAGAATCAGGCAAGGCTAGTCGATAGGCCACGGGCCCCTTCCTTTCCACAATCTCAAAATGTCCCATGAACCTAGGAGATATTTTATCACCCTTTCTGAACTTGATCAAACTCTTATGCGGTTTTACCTACAAGAAGAATCGATCACCAACTTCATAACTACAATCGACACGATGCACATCGACATAACTCTTATGTTGATCATTCGCTTCCTCGATTATTTGTCTTATTTTTTTCATTTGATATTCCATTTCTTGGATCTCTTTAGGTCCCACCAGGACCCTATCCTCAAGCCGATCCCAACTCAAAGGCGTCTAACATGGTCGCCCGTAAAGAAACTCAAAAGGTGCCATATTAATGGTGCTTTGATAACTGTTGTTGTATGCAAACCCTACCAATGGAAAGAACTCTTCCCAACTCTTTTGTTGATCCGTAACATATATACGCAACATATCCTCCAAGACTTGGTTTTTTCTTTTGGTTTGCCCGTCTGTCTCCAGGTGATACATGGTACTAAAGTTAAGTTTGGTTCCCAAGGCCTCTTGGAAAGTAGTCCAAAATCATCAAGTAAACATTGATCGTTATTGGATATAATCCTCTTAGGAATGCCATGTAGCTGCACAATATCATTGATGAAAATTTTAGCTATATTAGGTGCATGATACATCGTACGCACAAGAATAAAATGATCACTCTTTGTCATAGTGTCGAATACCACAAAAATTGACTTACGTCTCCTTGCTGTCAGTGTCAGCCCAACAATTAAATCCATTGAAATGACATCCCATTTAGATTCCATAATAGTGTGTGGTTGTAGTAATCCTGTTGGATGTCTATGTTCAACCTTTACCTACTGACATTATAGACATCTTACCACGTAGTTGACTATGTCTACCTTCATTTCTTTCTAGAAGAATAAGGGTTTTAGGTCTGTCATCATCTTCGTAACTCCAAGATGAGCCATGTACACTACTCTATGAGCCTCGTTTAGGATCAAACTCCTCAAATTGTCATTTTGCAGTACATAAATTCAATTTTTAAATATCAATAATTCGTCGTTGTCCACAGTAAATCCCTCAAATTTTGGTACCATCATGGTGTTTTGTCCGATAAAATCCTTGACCTCTTTGTACCAGTCATCGTCACACTGTAAAGTTAGGATCTTTTCACGTAGATTCGTTTGAAGAGGCATCACCAAAAATATGCGTGGTGTCCGACTCAATGCATCAACCACTCTATGCATTGTTCCCTTTATGTAAGTATTCTCGAAATTGTACTCACTAAGCAATTCCGACCAATGTCGTTGTCGCGCGTTCTAGTTGCTTTGCATAAATATCTGTTGTAGTCCATAGTGGTTCATTTTTATTTCAAATTTCTATCCAATGAGGTAATGTCTTGAAACTCTCAAGGCATATACAATGGATAACAACTCCAAATCGTGCGTCGCATAGTTCTACTCATGCCTTCTCAACTTTCTCGAGATGTAAGAGATCACTCGACCATCTTGCATCAAGACTCTGCCTAAGCCTTCCTTGGATGCATCAGTGCATACCAATAATTTTTCATTCATGTTAGGGACCTTTAGTATCGGTGCTATCATCAATAGCTCCTTGAGCCTTTGAAATGTATCTGTGCATTTCTCGGTCAAAACAAACTTATTGTTCTTCTTTTGGAATTCTGTGATCGGATTTGATATCTTCGAAAAAGCCTTGATGAACCGTCGATAGTATCCCGCTAAACCCATGAAGCTATGCACATCGGGGACATTTGTCGTCGCATGCCATTCCATAATAACCTCGACCTTTTTTGGATCCACAACGATACCTTCACCGGAGATGACATGCCCTAAGTAATGAATCTTTGATTGATAAAATGAGCATTTAGATAGTTTCCCAATCATTTTTTTCTCTCGAAGACACTGTAGAACAAAGTGCAAGTTCTCTTCATGCTCCTCCATCATCCGAGAATATATCAAAATATCATCAATGAATACTTGGACGAACTTGTCCAAGTATTCGCATAACACCTCATTCATCAAACTCATAAATACCCCTGGGGCATTTGTCATTCCAAACAGTAAAGAAATAAACTTGTAATTTCCAAACCTCGTCTTAAAATTTGTCTTAGGGATGTCGTTCTCATTGATCCATAACTGGTGATACACTGATCTCAAGTCAATTTTTTAAATCATCGTCGCGCCTTTCATATAAGAAAAAAAAACATCAATCCTTGGTAATAGATATTAATTCTTGATCGTTGCCTTGTTGAATTGATGGTAGTCAATGTAGAGTCTCCATGAACCATCCTTATTCTATATGAAAATAATAGGCACCCCCACAGTGACACACTCATACATATAATTCCTAGGTCCAACAACTCCTTCAATTGCATTCCCAACTCCTGTAACTTCAAGGTCGACATCTGATAAGGCGTTCTTTCTATCGATTCAGTTATTGATTTTAGGTCGATGGTAAATTCCAACTCCCTCTCTGACAACATCCTAGGTAAGTCCTTAGGGAAGACGCCCACAAAATCTCTCACCACCGAAAGGTGTTCTAGACCTTCCGCTACTCCCTTCTCGTTTAATGTAAGGATCATATAAAGATTACATCCCTTGCACATGCTCTTTCGTAGATGCAAGGAAGAGATGAACCTCAGGGACACTCCCTGGTTATGACCTACAATCACATGTCTTTGTCCCTCATCATTGACCAAGCTCAATGGTTTCATAATACAGTCGAGTATCACCTCATGCGATTCCAACCAGTCGATACCGATAACAATGTCATAAGACCCTAAGGTTGTGATTTACATGTTATCCCTAGTGACAAACTCTCCCAAGTTAAGGCTACTACCCGTAACCTTCCCACCAACCTTCTGTTTGGCTCCCGAAGCCATTTCTATAAAGCTAAACTCATCATGTTCAACTGCCTTTACCTTAATTATTTTTAGTGTTGTCCCATACATAAAACTCTCTGTAGCACATGGATCTATCAAAATAATAAGGGTCTGGTCAGCGACGGTACCTGACGTCTCAAGCACAGTCAACTAGTGCTCTGCCTGATGGTTATTCACTACTACAATAATCTGATGGGCCTTGCCCAAATCTCCCACAGTAGTGGGTCCGACTGATCCAGATTCTCTAGTCCTCTCCACTAGGAAGTCACACTGGTAATGTGGCTCCCCACATGTCCAACACCCTTTCTTCGGTCCAGTACTCATGGTACCCGAAGTAGAAGCTGACGGCCCACCGTCCTGGAACCCTAGTCTATTCTGCTGAATAGGCCTAAACTGATGATGTTGTGGTTGAAGTTGTTGTTGTCATTGTGGTCCTCGGTAAGGAGTTCATTGGTAAGGTGTTGGTCTCCAAGGTGTAGTGAAATTTGATCCTCTCTGGAACCCACGATATCCTGGTGAATGTCTAGCTGGTGTCTGATGTTGTTGCACACCAGATGACACCTGCCCCACTGGTCTCACTGGAGTACTGCTCTGACCCCCGCAGATAATCTCCTTTTCTGCTATGAGGGCCTTCTGGACAACATCATGCAAGGTTTGAGTCATCATAATCCTAACGTTTACATGAATGCTAATATTAAGGCCAAACACGAACCTCTTGACCTTAAGTTTCTCAGTATTCAAGTGCGGAGCATACCGAAGCAGCTCCATAAAACGGGCCTCATACTCGGGCACCGTACAACCGCCCTGTCGCAAGGCGTTGAACTTGTTGAGATGACACTCAATGAATTCCTCAGATATATACCTCTCTCTGAACCATTCCTCAAACAGTTCCCATGACATGTCTTCGACGACCATGTTCAATTGTGGCATGAGCGTCTTCCACCATAGAATAGCACTCCCCTTCAATTGAAATACCTCCATGTAGACCTTCATGTTGGAGGTATATTCACGAACTGCAAAGAACATAAGTTCTATAGGAAATAACAAGAGGAATAAACATAATGTTAAACTGGGAATAAAAATACACTGCCATAAGAACAATGAAACAATGATAGTGTGTTCTAAGGAGATGGACTGTAACCAGTTTATAAAAATGAAAATCGCTTCTAGGTGGGACAACGTTCGCTACCTAGATTTGATCGCAAAGCAAGGTGTACAGAAAGTAAGGTCGAGATCCTGTGCTCGTTCTTCCATGAGAAAAATGGAGACAACCTCTAGGAATAAAATCGAAATGCAGCAAGAAATAAATCATTCGCAACAAGAAATTTGCTATAAGAAATTTACCAATCGCAGGAGTAGATGAAGAGGTATTTTCACTATATAAGATATGGATTTTCTCGGAAAATTAAAATGAATTTGCAGAGAGTAAAAAAATCATTAATCGCATAGAAATAAGACTTTTAGTGAACTGGAGAGACATCCCCAAATCGTTGTTTGGAAGCACGTGTTTGTAAAGAATAAATCACAGTAATCTCAGAGGCTAAGGAGGGAATAAACACCGAGGAGAGAACTCCTTGCTGGGAAGAGAAATGATCATATAGTTACTATACATGCACAGGAAAGTAGGGCATTTAAATATAAATATTTAACACTAGAGTGAAATAAACTCGATTTGTCTCTTGGCTGACTACTCAGGCATGGACTAATAACCTAAAGGATACAAGAAAAGAAGATAAAAGCACAATTTTTCTTGGTATAAAAAAAAAATAAAAAAAAATGCAGAGAAGTCATTTTACATTCAAAGTTTGGGTTCGCCATTGGAAACAACAAAAAGTACAGTGAGCATAAGGCTAGGATAACTTTGAATTATTTGATCATAAAACGCTGGGCTCTTCAAGACAAATTTGTTGAAAGAGAAAAATAAATCTCTGGATAGTATTATGCTTAATAAAACATAAACTTTAACACAATAGAAGTACCTTAATTGAAGGCGCAGGAACATAATTTAACTACCCTTCAACCAAGATCACAAGCGTAAATTGCCAGGACAAAAAACTAACAAAATTTTTAACACAATGACGCACTCATGCTTTCGATGTTAAAGACATGCATATACAGAGAATTTAACTACCATTCAGTACAATTATTCACATGCATACCATAGACAATTGTGAATGCTTCGAATTCATAGTCCCACACACGCTTCGTCCATCTCCCGCTTTCCAACCGATGTGACCTACTCGGTACCTCCCATCCAATGCTAGGGGTACTCTTTTTTCCCCTGAGACCTCGAGTCACAAAGGGGCCACACACACGATACCAGAGAATGCTAACACCCAACTCGCCTCGCAAGGTCGAGATACCACTCGTTACCCAAGCTGGCTATCCCAATTCCCAAAAGAGAAAGTTCAGTCAAGATAAAATTTGGCAATGTAATGTTACGCAAGCCAGATGTCATCTACACTCCTCCTCCGCCATCCTTTTTATAGAGTTTCTTAGTCATTAGCTTCCCAAAGCCTCATTATATTCCTTTTTCATTTATTTAATTAGGAAAAACCTCCCCCATACACATGTCTCATGATCCCCTAATTGCACTAGAAAATCAGTTTCATTAATTAATTAAATATGTCTATTTCCCTCACCCACCTAAAATCATTCCTAAAAATGCTCCCTGGTGTCCCAATATTCCTTTACAATTCTTAAATGACTTATGCCTTACTTAATCCCTAGTTGAGTTCATAAATAGAAAGTCCCAAAGGCTAGATTCCTTACTAAGTTGGACATTCCCCTTTTTCTTTAAGTTTCCCCCTTTTCTTTAAGTTTCTTTTTCTTTTAAGTTTCCCCCTTTTTCCTTTTTAACTAAAAATCAATTTAGCAAGTGTAGATTAAAACAACCATTTACCCTTTTAATAAATTTAATCCTCCATTATAATTTTTACTTTAATAATTAAAGTTTGAATTTCTTACCCCCCCCTTCTTGTTACAAGTTTATTTAGTTTTTCTTTATCCACAAGTTCTACTTTGACCTAGGTTTTAATTTCACTAGGTTGGGTGACAATTTTTAAGAGAACTTTTAGTTATTAAACTTTACTCATACCATCATCTATTTTAAGGCCGACCAGGTCCTAAGGAGGCATAGTTTTCTAGGAACTAGGTTTATTAACTTATCACAGTTAAAATCATGACGTGCCCTTCATGACACACTACATGATCCAAGGGTGTCACTTGCCTCTTTCCATTTTCTTTGTGTGACGTGCCCTTCAAGACGCACTACATGCTCAAAGGGTGACACTCGCTTCTTGACTGGATTTGGTAGACATCAAACCCCTGGAGTCAATACTCCGTCATGTGATCTTATGGGAGACTAAGGACCTATAAGGAATAAGGACCCTGCTTTATTGCGCGCCCCTTAGAAGCATTGTGAGAAAATGTCACAGTCTGCCCTCATGACATTACAGGTCTCTCAAACTAGGTAATCGTTAACCTACAGTTCGAGCCATGACGTGAGTGCTAGTAGGCTGTGGCAGGGCTACTACCACACCTCTCCATCAATTTATTTGGTTGTCGTGCGTGACCCTTTTAATCCAAATGTGAGTCTGGTCGGCAAGATATCGTCAGCCTGCATCCATCAACGAATCATGTCAGCAATAAAAATCAACATCATAATATCTAATCATATATACACATGTCACATCAACAACATTCAAACACTAACAGTCCACTCCCTGACTCGATTCAGAGTCCAAGGAGTTTCATCAATGCCTCAGCATCCTCAACGTCCAGAGTCTTTCACACTCATGAGAACTTAGTCAATAGCACCTGTCGATGTAAATGCAACAAAATAACATATCATCAAATCCAGAATATCGCATAATCATAATCATAACAACCAATCTTATACAGAACCAAATCACTTGCACAAAAGTGTCCTCAAAGAATAAGTCCACTCAGTGTGTGCAAGAGCGGGATGTTACACAAACTATGAAAAAGTTCATGTAATTTTATTGAAGAAATTAAACTCTAACAAAATTCAATAGTTACTATGGAAAATCTCATCTAGTTTTAGTTGGAAAATAGTTACTATGGAAAATCTCATCTAGTTTTAGTTGGGAAATTAGACTCCATCGTTATTATGGAAAATCTCATCTAGTTTTAGTTGGGAAATTAGACTCTAGTTAAATAGATTTGTGCAAATCATAAATTCTCTTACACAAATTATAAACTTGAACAAGTTATAAAAATGAAATAAACTAAATTATTATATTAAATATTAATTAGAAAATATTAACAACTTCTCATACAGACATCAAACAAATATATGATAATTAGTTTTAAGTTAACCAACCTATGATATTACACCCAGATACACCCTGCCATGCATTGATAGCCTGAGTCATGAGGGAAAAAATTATTATGACCCAGCATGATGAGCCAAGGGGTACTAGGGAGGAGTACGAACTCCTCCCCTCCAATGTTTGAAATGATCATTTCAGGAGAGTTTTCAGGGATCAAGTACAATGATATGACACCCTAATTTGTCCTGAAGTGGTGCATTGCATGCAATTTCAGTACATGTAGCAGAAAGAGTAATGATAATTTTTCAAGGCAGGGTCGTGAGAAGCTCATCCAGATTAGCGTCTCAAGTGGTATGGGGATCGTCTTATCTAGTGGATAGAATGATTTAGGAATTTACCCTTGTTTTTGACTGATTGAGAGGGAGAAGTGGTGTTGCAACTGACTCTTGACATGCCCAGGAAACATCTCTGGTTGGCATCCAAGTATTATGTCGTACTTCCTTTGGCATTCATGTTGACTGCTCTGGTTTGTTCGACTAATTTGGTGTGGGGAGGGGTGTCTGGTTATCAGTCAGGATAATTTAGTTAAACCTTGGGTATGTTTTAAATGACAAAGTGGGGAATCCCTATACCTCTCTTTGTTCCCCTTCCTTTGTTTTTTTTTCACCCTATTAGTATTGTTATTTCAGTCTGCTTCAAGTCTTTTCTTATTAGTCTTCTCTATGTTCAAGATGACACATCCCCCGAGTAGGGATGAGGATAGGAAAAAAAAGACTTCCAGGAAGGGCCTCGACCTTTAGGACCCAAAAAGCCTCATCCATGGAAGAGGACTTGCGGGCTCAACATTGCACTTTTATTGTTCCATGTCCTCCAAACAACACTCAGAGTTACGCGATATACAAACTAACATACGGACTGCAGGGCTGATGGGCCCAGGATGGTGATTGTTTATGGATCGGAGTTCCACGATATACGAATTTTGATATTTAACAATTTAATTGGCTGGCTAGACATTGCACTTGTATTGGTCTGTGTCCTCCAAACAACACTCGGAGTTTTGTGATATACAAATTGACAGGCGGACTTCCATACTTAAAACACTTTTTGGATCGCGGGTTCTCGGGCTGGCGTGCTCAAAATTGGGCCTCTATTGTTCTGTTTCCTACAAATAGTAGGAAGAGTTTCGCGATATACAAATTGACAGACAGACTCCAGGATTGGCGAGCTCAAGATTGTAATTTTCTACATGTATAACATATAACATATATGTTATATATCTAACATTATCTAAAAAAAATATTTTCAAGTACTAAAAGATGAATATTAAAGATTGATATTGTACAATTTAATTAAACAAAATTATCAAATGAGTTGCAAGCTTCGAGTCTAGGTCCTATTGTAGATCACCGAAGTTTCAGGTGTAGGATGTATATCGCACACACGGGGCATGAGAGCTGGATGGCACTGACAAAGGAACCCGTGGTGATAAAATTCCCAAATTATGAAAAGGAATGGCGGTCGGTTCGACTCGTGATGTAGAGATATAGATGGACATGAAAGCTACCACTCCACTGTTTGGGAACCCCCAACAATAGACATGGATTACCCAAGTTTTCGATGGAAGACGTACAATCAGAACACAAGGAATGAGAGTTTGATAAGGCATAGCCAGGAACCCGCGGCCATAAAATTGGCTAAGGAAACAAAAGCATTCGGTCAGACTCATGGTGTATATTTCATAATTGATGTGCAACACCAACTGTGTGGTTACCAGAGTAGTATCAGTACAAATAAGGGAAAACTAAATATGCACCTATATAAAGTATGTACGAATTACCACTTTTTCGATCGCGGGTTCTCGGGATGACGAGCTCAAAATTGGGCCTCTATTGTTTCGTGTCCTACAAATGGCACCCAGAGTTCTGTGATATACAAATTAACAAACAGACTCCAGGAATGGTGGGTTAAAGATTTTGATTGTCTACATGTATAACATACAACATATATGCTATATATATAACATTATCTAAAAACATTATTTTCAAGTACTAAATAATTAATATTAAATATTGATATTCTACAATTTAATTAAACAAATTTATGAAATGAGTCATAAGCTTCGAGTCTGGGTCCAATTGTAGATCACTGATGTCACCCACAAAGGAACCTGTGGCCATAAAATTCACGAACTATGAAAACGAATGGTGATCGATTGGACTCGTGATGTAGAGATATAAATGGACATGAAATCTGGCACTCCACCATCTGGGAACCCACGAGCATAGACATGGATTACCCAAGTTTTGGATGCAATATGTACACTCGAAACATGGGGAATGAGAGTTCGATAACACATAGTGAGGAACCCACAGGCATAAAATTGGCTAAGGAAATGAAAGCACTCGGTTGGACTCCTAGTGCATATTTCATAATTCATGTGTAACACCAATTGTGTCGTGACCAGACCAATATGTGTACAAAGCAAGGAAAACTAAATATGTACCTTTATAAAGTATGGGTATGATATTTTATAGAGAATGTAGGGATATCACATTCCATACTTTTCCACTTTGTGGATCGAGGGTTCTTGGGCTGGCGGGCTAAAAGGTAGGCCTCTATTGTTCCATCTCCTACAAACAGTACCTAGAGTTTCGCGATATACAAATTGATAGGCGGACTTGCAGGTTGGATGAGATTTTATAGAGCATGTACACTTTTTGGATCGTAGGTTCTCGGGCTGGCGGGCTAAAAACCAGGCCTCTATTGTTTCATGCATTACAAATAGCACCCAAAATTCCACGATATACAAATTTACAAGTCGACTTGCGGGCTGGCTGGCTCAACATTGTACTTCTATTGAGTTCCACAAGACATAAATTGACAGATGGACTCCAGCACTGGCGGGCTTTGAGAAAGGAGCAATACATACTAAATATGTACTTTTATAAACTATGGACATGACATTATATAGAGCATGTACAGATTCCTTATTCCATACTTAGACACTTTTTTGGATCGCAGACTTGTGAGCGGGGTGGTTGGCTCAACATTGAACTTCTATCATCCATTTTCCTCCAAACAACATTCGGAGTTCCGCGATATACAAATCCAAAGACGGACTCCAGGACTGACAGACTCAAGATTGAATATGTATTTCACATTACATGTAATATGTATCGTAGGTTATCGGGTTGGCGGGCTCTAAATATCCAGTTTTTGGATCATTGGTTCTCAGGCTGGTGGACTAAAAATTAGGCCTAAATTGTTCTGTGTCCTGCAAACAACACCCAGAGTTGCACGATATACAAATTGAGAAGCAAATTTGTGATCTGGCTAGCTCAACATTGCACTTCTATTGGTCTGTTTCCTCCAAACGACACTCGGAGTTCCACGATATACAAATTGACAGATGGACTCCACGACTGGCAGGGTCAAAAGTGAATATGTATTACACATTACATGTAATATATAATACATATTACATGTAATATGTAGAATATAAAACGGGCAAGCAGACGGTCAGGGTAGCGATATAAAAGTAAGTGGAAATTTGAACATGTGTATCCCCCAATTCTAGACATAGAAATTTTTTGAGGAATGACTAATCCATACTAAATATGTACTTTTATAAAGTATGGATATCATATTTTATAGAGGATGTACGGATCCCTCATTCCATACTTAGCCAATTTTTGGATCCTAGGTTCTCAGGTTGTCGGGATGAAAATTAGGCCTTTATTGTTCCATGTCCTACAAATAGCACCCAGACTTCTGCAATATAAAAATTGATAGGCAGACTTTGGGTTGGCTCACTCAACATTGCACTTCTATTTGTCTGTGTCCTCCATGTAGCACTGATATTTCTGTGATATACAAATTGACCAATGGACTCCAGGACCAAAGGGTTCAATATTGCTATTGTCTACAAGTATAACATGTAACATATATGTTATATAGGTAACATTATCTAAAAAACGTATTTTCAAGTACTAAATTATTAATAATAAATATCGATATTGTACAATTTAATTAAATAAAATTAGCAAATGAGTCGCAAGCTTCGAGTTCGGGTCCGATTGTAGACCACCAAAGTTTCAGGCACAAGATTAGATGGACATGGAATCTGCCACTCCACCATCTGGGAACCCACAAGCATAGACATAGATTACCAACTTTTGGATGCAATATGTACACTCAGAACACAGGGAAGGAGAGTTCAATAATGCATAGCAGGGAACCCGCAGGCACAAAATTGGCTAAGGAAATGAAAGGGCTCGATCGAACTCATAGTGCATATTTCATAATTCATGTGCAACACCAACTGTGTGGTGACCAGACAAGTATGTGTAGAAACCAAGAAAAACTAAATATGTACCTTTATAAAGTATGGACATGAGATTTTATAGAGCAGGTACGGATATCGCATTCCATACTTGGCCACTTTGTTGATCACGGGTTCTCGGGTTGGCAGGCTAAAAAGAGAGGCCTCTATTGTTTTGTTTCCTACAAATAGAACCCAAAGTTCCGCGATATAGAAATTGACAAGTGGACTTGCGGGTGGATAATATTTTATAGAGCATATACACCTTTTGGATTGCAGGTTCTCGGGCTGGCGGGCTAAAAAATGGGCCTCTATTTTTTTGTGCCTTACAAATAGCATCCACAACTCCGCGATATACAAATTGACAAGAAAACTTGTGGACTGGCCGACTCAACATTGTACTTCTAGTGATTTTTGCGATATACAAATTGATAGACTGACTCCAGGGCTGGCAGGCTCCTAGAAATAAGAAATACATAGTAAATATGTTCAGATCCATTATTCCATACTTAGCCACTTTTTTGGTTCATGGACTTGTAGGCTCTCGGGTTGTATATTGGTCCTCTAATGTTCTGTGTCCTGCAAATATCACCCATATTTGTGCGATATACAAATTGACAAGTGGACTTGCGGGCTAGCTGACTCAACATTGGACTTCTATTAGATCGCGGACTTGAGGGTTGGCGGGCTCTAAATTGGGCTTCTAATGTTCTGTGTCCTGTAAATAGAACCCAGAGTTGTGCGATATACTTAGCGAATTTTTTGGATCACGAACTTGTGGGCGGGTGGTATCTAAATTGGGCCTCTAATGTTCCATGTCCTATAAATAGCAGCCAAAGTTGTGTGATATACAAATTGACAAGAAGACCTGCGGACTACCTGCCTAAACATTGCACTTCTATTGTTCTATGTCCTCCAAACACCATTCAGAGTTCTGCGATATAAAAATTGACAGATGGACTCCAGGACTGGAGAGCTCAAGATTAAATATATATTACACACACGAAGACAAGTGAATGTAGAGGAAGATATGGAGTGTTGAAGGAGGTGCAAAATAAGAAAAAAAAAACACAGTTGAAAACCATTTGAACAAATAAAGATAGAGTAAAAGAAAAACTATTTAATATGGAACACGGGCAGAAACAAATGCACCTTTGCATGGATTCCTCTACATCTCTGGTTAGGAGTTCTTTGCAGCATCTAGTTTTCCTGTTTGCTTCTATGAACAAACGTACAAAACAAAAGGGATATGAACATAAGTTAACATGTAAATAAAAAGGTAAGTACTATGTACATATACTAAAAAAAATAGAATAAGTTGAATAGAGTAACAAATAGTTTTTAGAAGCATGTACCTTTTTTTTCTTTGCATAATGTTTATTTTATAATTCAAGTACAACACCAACTGTATGGTGAACAGACCGGTATGTGTAGAAATCAGGGAAAACTAAGAAGCTGGATAAAAAAATAAAATTACAAGAAGTTATACAGTTATGCTTTGAAAGATAGAAATATGACTTTGCAATATGTTTGATGTATATCTCATAATTCAAGTGCAATACCAATTGTATCGTGATCATACCAATATGTGTCTAAGATAAACATACTATATTGAGAAATGGGCACACTCGATCCCACATGGTCAATAAGTGTGTTTTGCAGATGGCTTGTCTTGTTCAAAAGAAAGAAGAGACTGTATTTGCACATGTAGTTTTCCAATTCTTTTGTTCTGCCATTATTTTGTAGCATGTCAATATTGAAGTATCCTAAAACCACAATGGGTCTTTTCAGATGGAAATGGCCCAATGCATTGGAAGTAACATCTACTATGTTGGAGAATGCTACATGGGGAGCAACATATAGATTCAGCATTGCAACTTTTGTTTCATGGGAAAACAAATTTGCAAGCACCACCTCAACATTCTTTTCTTCTATATGTATATGGTCCAAAATTTGTACATGTTTTTTCACCAATATCATCACCCCATGTGTAATGTAACTTGATATAAAATTGTGATTTGGGAATTGTTTGGTCTACATGCATAATGCCATGTATGTTTCCTGAAAGCACAAAATATTAGATTGCAGTGTATCATAGTCATTGAGTATATCATCCATGTGTGCATTTAAGATGTGTGTGTTAAGAGAGAGAATTGATACATATGAATTTGTTTGTATGAATTGGTAATCATAGTGAAGTTTCCATTTTGCGGTGGTCCTGAGTCATTCCATTTCAATATCAACTTTTTGTTTCACTTTGAAGTTGTCTTTTGTAAGAGGACTTAGTAATTACAAGGAGTCTATTCTTCTGACATGGGACAGTGTTGTGTATACAATTCCATGTATCTGAATTCCAACAGGCTGAAATGCAACATTATCAAGTGTTAGTCCTTGCGATCTGTGGACTATACGTGCACATGCAAGTTTAATCGAAAATTGTTTTCAAATCTTTATTTGACCTGTCTTTACTAATGTCGATACTGGCTTTGATATTTGAAAAATATTTGTCCAATCGCTTCCATTGTTTGAATTATATAGATAAGACAACTTGCTTTCTTTTCGCTTGCCTATATGCGGTTCATGGAATTTAATCCAAAGGACATTAAGTTTTTATGTTTTCGTATAGCCTTTGAGTATTCCATCTGCACCATTGACCAAGCCATCCTGTGAATCATAGTTACAGGCATATATTTCAACCAACATTTCTAATTTGAGAACAAGATGCAAAGGCAAAGTGCCTGTATGTTCATGATCTGGCACATTTCCATGGTTGTCTTCTTCCAGGTCAATTGAATTGATCATTATATCATCTCTAGGAATGATCAATAGCATGTGGCTGTTATGCATTGCAAAATCCTTATTTGTGTAGAATAGGTCAGGGAATTTTGGGTCTATTGGTGCAAGAAGCAAGAACCTCGAATTGATATATGTTAAGTCATCATATGTTTGGTTGTTTGTCTACACTCTATTCAGAATTGCAATCAATGTTTCATCTACCTGGTGCATTGTAGTATGCAATTCAAAGCATTTAATATTGTCTCTCCAGAAGTCACGGGTCACTTTTTCCATGTTAATGGTAGGTTGTTCAAATATTAAAGAATCTTGGATGGGTTGTGCCTGGTAAATATCCCCACAAAATATCAAGTCAGTGTTTCCAAAGTATTTCGTGTGCACATGTTTTATGCTTCTTAGTTGGTTTTCAATGGAACAAAATAACTGACATCCAATCAAATATTCTTAATCTATAAAGACAAGTTGGAGTTCCTCATAAATCTTAGACAATGTATCCAAAATTTCCTTGCTAAGTGGAAGAAACTGTGACTTGTTAAAAGGCATTAAAAATGCAGAGTGGACTATTGTTCCACTTGCATTATATACAAATTTTCCTATGTATGCAACCATTAGGCCCTTTGGTTTCATAGGATCAAAGGAATTGTTTGAATCATAGATTTGTGTAATCATTTGGAATAGTTCTTTCGCTTTGAATGTCTTGCATGTTCCTACTCCGCCTATAAGGAACAAGTGCACATGATTGTCCATGTTCAAGCATTTTCTAAGAGCGATTTCCTTTAGAATTATTTGTTTCTATCGATTCAATAGACGTCTTATTCCGTGGTATTCATTATTTTCAATTAGGAAATGATGTTTTCTGACTTGAAAACCAAGATTGATATGTTTTTCACTTCCACTTGCTGGAGGACGAGGAAAATTCGCTTGTAAGTCATAGGAATTGCAAGGAGTTCTGGTTGTTTTTTGGTTTGTGAATGTCTCATTAGGATCGTCATGGTTTTCTAGCTCATTAATTGCAATTTATAGATCACCCCATGCTGGATTAACATTGTAGGTAAATCTGGCTTAATTGACGTGCACTATAGTCTCAGAGGAAACATATGCATCCTCCCATGTAGAGAAGTTATATTTTAATGTCTCTTCCTTTTCATCGAATGGAACATACAACAATAGTTTTTCTCTACAATAGTTTTCATAGTGAAAATGTTTATTGTATTTGACAAACAGTATCACAGAGGGTTTTTTTCTTTTTGATATGGGTCCACCATTTTTTTTGTAACACAATACGAATTCTGCTAAGAAGATATGCCTAATAGGAGATGGACGTTGGAGGTAATAATCAACAATAGAGCGACATAGCACGTCTTCTGAATTGGCAGGCTCTTGTTCTAGAAAAACCAGTGGTTTAAGTACAAGTGTATGTTTTTCAAGTGGAGATCTGTTTATGAAGACACATTTTCTTGAACTACAAGTGAGGGGCAGGGAAAGTGCAATGTGAACTGCTTACTAAGCAGACATTTGTTGAAGATTAAGCAATGTATTTCCATGTGTTTTTATCATTAGTATGGAATCAATATGAGTTCTTTCACGTTCTTTGCATATTCTTCTGAATGCACTTGTCATAGATTTGTTAACCTTTGTCATATACCAGGTTCAATGCGATGTTGTGGCATATGCATTGAGCACATACTGTACATCTATATTTTCTTTCCAAATAACTGGCATGTCCTTGGAGAAACTGTTGTTCCAAATATGGGAAAGTTTTCGCTTAAGGAAAAATGTTGGTTTCTTAAGTGTACATTGTATGTCTTGGATGTACTCATCTTCTAATAGATTTAGCTCTATCAAGAAGGCATCGAAGCTCATCAGGTTGTCAAATTCTCCTTGCTCTAGAAATGTGAACAAGAATTTATATTTCTCAACAACAACAATGTCCTATAAACTAAGTGGCTCTATGATTCTTGTAGCTCTTATTGGCGGCACGAGAAAGTTGTATCTGCAATGCGAGTTTTTTTTGTTTTCTACAACTTCTTGTATGGTAATGTCTATGGACTTTGGAAAGTTCTGGATCCAAATGATCTGTGTTGCATGTTATGTATTTCTCCACAAATTGTTCGATCTCTAAATTGTTGTTAGCTCCATAGTCTGGTGCACCCTCTATCCACAGCAGTGCGTGGTTATGTTCATTTCCCCTATTCTGGAATTCAGTCACAAAAAAGTAGTCCAATATTTTTTCGAAAAAGGTTTCATCATGGCATATTAGTTGTCTCAAAGCATTTATTCTATGTCTATAGTAGCGAGTACATGTCACTGGGTCTTTTCTTATGAGGTAGTCAATGTCATTATTTTCCAGTGCATAATTTTTTTTTTTACGTTTCCTGTTCCTATGAAGGTGAGATACAACACCTACCAATGGATACCAACAATGCTCTCCACTTGTAAATGTGATGAAAAATGTTGGCGGGCCCAATTGCTGGATGATTGCAAAATTTTTTTTTTTGTTTTGTTGCAAACAGTCAGGAAAGGTGCAAATGTTTTTGAAATCTATGTATCCAATATCAAATTTCAGAATTTTTTCTAGGTTTAATTTGTACTTGACATCCTTGGCCAACAAATTTATTCCTTGTAACTAGCCTTTTCTTATTCGGACCCACATGTAGGAGAGAACTTGCTCTATTATTATGCACATTGTTTTGAAAAACAAATTTGTTATGTGATAGGAGAAGTCACCGCTTGAATGTAGTAGCTCCCATCGGACTATTTTATGATAACTTAATCATTCTATAATATCAGTGTCACATGGATATCCATGAAAGAGTGTTGGAAAGTTCATTTCCTCAGCAAATTTTTCCTTGAATATTCCAAGTGGACGTTGCCCCTCAGTAGGTACAATTTCGAAAATCTTGTCTTGCAAGTCACAAATGCACTTTGAATCAATGAATCCATGCACCAATGTCTCAACAGGTGTTTCATTCTCCGATTCATCACTTGTATCAAATTCACTAGGATTATCTAGAGTCTCTGTAGAGTTGGCATCCTCTTCTACAAGAACACTATTCAAGTTGTCATTTATACAAATGTTGTGTTCTTTTTACAGGGCCCTGGAACATAATTCCTTTAATGCTTTTATAACAGCATGCACACACACTTTTCCTGTTTTATATACATTTTCTTATCGCAATCGTCTTTTCAGAGCCACAACAATTGTCATTATATCGCTAATAAATTGTGGCAAGTCTTTTGTCACAACATCTAGCTAAACAGGCACATTAATAATTGATCTTGTTAATCCCATCTGGGGTCATTTATAGCCCTAAGGCCTGATTTGTGAAAATGAAATTCGCAGAGAGACAAGTCTCAAATCAAGCGCCATAACAACACTTACACCCGGTAGAGGTGTATTACATCTTATTTGGTCAGGGGTTCCAAATTGTGGCATTTTTCCATTTTCAAGTGACCGCTTTCATGGAAGACAATTTTTTCCACTGGAAAACGGTTTATCGTGCACTGCCAAGTGGAGGTATTCTTCTTGCAAATCAGGCGTGAAAGACTTACTTTTTTTGAGAAATTCAATTGTTCACAAATTGCACATGCAATGGAAGGAGTGTCTTTAATTTGTTTCATCTTGCATTTTTCTTTCACAGGGAAGTATGGATAGAAATTGTTTCCTAGTTTTCATTGGTAGGAGTGCATGGTGTTGCCTCTATCCCATGAAATGTGATAGTTGCATAACCATTTTTGGATATGCGACCGTACCTATTTCTGTTATGTTGTGCATGAATAAATTTCTTTAGATTGTGATATGTGAGTTTCTCTCTAAACGAAAGCATAGCAATGTATTTTGTTTCTCTCGTGCATGACCTTTTTCAAGTTGTGGTAACTTACTCTACATTTATTTCCCAAGGGCATGAGGACCTGATGGAAAATGTGATGAATTTCATTCTGATTTAGGTTCTAATAACTTAATCTACATTTTTTGTTTAAGGCTTGTATGGCCTCATCAAAATTGGGATGAATTTTACGCATAACTTTTTTTAATTTGTGATAACTTACTCTACATTTTTTTATTAAGCCCTGTATGGCCTCATCACAACTGTGATGAATTTCATGCATGGATTTTTTTTTCAAGTCCTATATGTCCATATCACAATTGGGAGGATTTTCATTCTCACTAAAAATCATGCCACATGTATGTAGATTCAATGCAGTTTGGGTGGCATGGACATTCAACCCTAAACCCCTGATATGTCCAAGAAAAGGTTGATAATGTATATGTGGTGTATATTTTTTCAATGAGAGGATGCCAATTGTTCGATCGTAATTTGAATCAGTAAACTGGGAATGGATAGTGCCATCTGGAAAGGATGACCAGACCTTGATATTTACTCTGATTATGATATACAACCATTGAAAACAGAATCTGCAACCCTCCACATTCCCCTTTTCATATGGAAACTCCATGTTTACAAGGTATTCCTGCCAACTTCCAATTGTCGACATATTTTCTAGGAGATATGGCGAAAGGTGTTGATGCAAGCACCTAAAATCCTATTGCTTGCCACCTGTAATTGCATTGCAAAAGTAAATTCACAACGACTGCACATTGAACTCCGCTGCTACCAAACATAAAATTTCATTGAGCAGACTATCTACACAGCTAGACACAACATTTGTTGCCAGCTGTAAACAATGGTAGTCTATGCGATGCATAATCCGTTTCCACTGTGATTCAAGGTCTTTGCAAATGAGCAAAACATAAATATGAGCTCCTTCAACATTGAATATGGACATTTTTCTGTACAGTAGTGGTTCATAATGACCACTGACAACATTGGCATCATGGAACAACATGAAATATGGATTGTCAAATGCAGTTTTGTTGAACAATGGATATCTTTCTTTTCTTGTCAATGACCATATTCCAATTGATATATTGATCCAGTTAGACAACCATCATATACAAAATGTATCTCCCCAAAGTCCCCTCTCATGTGTAGGCAAAATTGGAGATGTAGACAACTGCATCTTTGAAACATACGTAGCAACATCATGTATTCCATGTAACTGCCGAAGAAAATCATATTCCAGTTCATATTCATAGGACTCCAATGCCTCAACATCACCATTTTTTAAACAACCCAAGAAATAATCTATCAATCCATTGCGTAGGTCATTCGACGAATAGAGGAAATGCAGTAGAACCTGAAATGTATCAAAAAGGTAATCCCCTACAATATACAAGAATGCATCCAATCTAAAAAGGCCATTGCTATGTAAAACCACGTCGATGTTGTCATGTATAATGGATTGTGTATCTATTTCATACGAATCAACATCTATTACTTTTTTAATATTTTCAACTGTGATTTTGAAGTTGTTTGTCAGATACTTTTTGTTTGCATGAAAACAAAGAAAAGGGGAAAAAAGGAATAAAAGTAGGAAAAAAAATAGGAAAGCAAAATAGGAAAACTACAAGCGCAGAATTGTGTACCAATCCCTGTATGTATCTTTCAACCTTATTATTGTCAACTTCAATCCCCCCTAGTCCCCATACCATATGACAAGAAAACAAACCCACATTGGAAAGTGAACCAAACAGAAGAAACAACGCAAATAAATAACACCATAAATTTACTCAACAGAAAGACCGATTTGAACCTATCCATGGTGTTCATCCTACAAGTTTCTTAAACCTAGAAAAAGTTCTACAAAATAGATAGGATAGGACAAGGGCAACAGTTGGACGCAGTTTTTTGACCCACAGAATAAAAGTGTGCCCTGCATCTGCAACCCGACGGATGTTTCCCTCTTGTGATAGCTCTGAACTACTTTTTGAAAACCCCTCTGCATTGCAATTTTCGAAATAGCTATGGACATCGCAGCCGTCATATGAAGACTGACGGCAACCGCACTCTCAGCGGGCGGTCACTCCACCAGGACCTTCTCGCTCCTCGGCCCGAAGAGTCGATGCTCTTCCAACTCCTCCTCGGGAGTTCTATCGCCCACAGTCTTCTCGGGAACCCTCCCTTTCGGAACTCGGGAAGTCGGGTTTCGCGGACTCGCGAACCTTATGCGCAC
>ML786197.1:485226-499350 GCA_009831015.1 Picea engelmannii | reverse complement strand
GAAAAGAGGAAGAGTATGTAGGAGAGCATGGAACACTAGGAGAGGAAGAAGACAAGGAGAGAACTAGGTAATATTGGGTGCTACCAGGTAAGAAGTGGCTATATTTGATAATGGGAAGTCTAAGCTAGCCCAAAAAAACTCCCTATAAGAACAATGGACATCTTATAAAGCATTTCATTGTTGTTCATATTATATGTTCAAGAGTAAATTGGAGTAATCAAGGTGAGATTCATAACATTCAACAATCTCTTGAAAAATCCCTATGACAAGGGTGACTCCACAATGTTTTTTAATGAGAAGATGAGTTTCGTCCTATTGTACAAAGCCCCAATGATAAGGAGAGGGGTGAGGAGTGATGGAAAATGAGATTATTTTGGTTATAATTGCCAAGGATTATAGTGGCAAGTTGGTCTTTGATCTAAAAATTATGAGTAAAAAGGAGACTTAGAGAGGGGAATAAATTTCATTCGTCATTATGATTAATGAGGGATCTTTTTCAATAGAGTTTGTAATATGGACTATTTTTTGTTGGGGAGAAGTGTCCAAATATTGGTGTACCATAGGATCATCAAGGGATTTCTCATCTATGTACAAGGATTTGGATGTGAATTATTATTATAAGAATAAGCATTTTGTAGTAGTGTCCTTTCGAGCCTTATAATACTTGCACTAACATGTGGGATGAGAGGAGGGGTCTAGATCATTGGGATTAGCTTCATGCATTGTTTAATAGGAACTAGTATTTGGACTAGGGATAGCAATACGGTTAGGATTATGGAAATGAATGAAGTGAGGGATATTTTCTAATTTATTTTCCACAATGAGGATATGGATAAAGACTTTGTATATGGGGTTCTTTAAAATAGTTATACTTCTTTATAAAAAAACTACAAGTAAACCAAAATTATATTTAAAATATCTACAAGTAAACTAAAACACCACATGGAACTTGGCATACATATCAATATCTACATATTCATGAGGATTGTGAACTTTTACTAGTATAAAGCCTACTTTTAAAAACACGTCAAAACCCTTACCTTTTCATTGTTCTTTTGCCAGATCCATTAGCCCATACAACTTGATAAGAGTTGTCAATGAGATGCATTTCAATCACCAAGACCTTTATGAATTATAAAAGACAAATTTTTTATATGAGTAAATAATTTATAATAAGAAAATAAGCATGCGTTTAGTTATGTAAAATACTCTAGAAAAAAATTAAGTTGTCACATACCTTAATGAGCTTCTCTTTGTTTCGAGAATAGGTTATTCTCTACTAAACATGGCCAACCACATGAAGGTGGAAGCTCATATGGCCTCTCCCCCCCCCACCCCTCTCACATCGCTCTCAATTTCCCATACCCAACAAATGATTTTATCTATATAGAAAACATATATACATTAATGCATAACTAGGATAGTCATCAAAACATATGAACATATAAACATCAATAAAGATCCAAAAACAGGTCATGAATTTATACATCTAATTTTTTTTTGATTTACATTATTTTACATTCATAAACTGACAATTGGGATATCATCATCCTCCAAGGACATTGTATTTCATGTGCCCTGTCCTTCTATTGTTTGTGTGCGCTCAGGTACCATACTTCTGGTACATCGTTGAGAAGGGTTAGCTGGGATCTGTTCAAGGATGTGAACTGGAACAATGAAAATGATCATATCGATATATTGAAATATAATTGAAATAACTAATTCATTGTTTTGATTAACATTACAATATTTCTCTTTACTTGTCTCTGTAGCTGGGACAGTGGGTGCGTTAATTTCCTATCCACTTGGTTTCTCTCACATTTCACCCTCCTGAGCTACATTCTCTTCAATTTTGAGAAGATAATATATAAGTATAAGTCAAGAAATAAATATCTACAATCATAGTAAATATTTCTAATTCTGAAGCATACATATCGAAATGGTTACTTTGATCTACACTATCACTGGACATGTGGACCCTTGTATGACATGGTGTTTGTTGAATACCACTTGATTCACTACTGCGGTAGCACTGTTGATTGAAAACAAACATAAATACTTAGTTAAGGGTGATATAATAAAATATGAAAAGACTTTACAAGCATGCTACTGCAATTTCCTTATTCATTTGATTTACTTGTGTGGCTGGGGAGACAGGATTTTGGCCCAAGATTTTTCTATATTCAATGAAACTTTTAAAACCATGCTTGTAACCAAGCTTTAGGTCCTCCTCGGTGGCATCAGTGTCAATCATATTTAACTGCAATTCATAACACCATTAAAAATACCAATAACAAAAACATATATTTGTTCACTACTATTAAATAAATATTAACCACAATTAATCATTTAAATCATACTATTCGGGCTTTGATTTTTTTGTATCCACCCTGGCCTAGCTTATGCTGGCCATGTTTTTCCACTCTGGACTTTGTTTCTTTTGATGTGTTTGGTAGCCTACATATGGATTTTTTGAAAAAATATAGATATCGGAATTGTTACTTAAAATAGGAAAGAAAAACATAAATGTTCATATTTCACTGATAATATGACATGTGTTGTACCTTGCTTGACCATCTCGTGGTTGTCATCCTTGTTTTTTAAACAAGTTCTCCTTTGCATCCTCTATTAGCTCCTTCCACTCTTTCTCAGAAACCATGGGAGGACACTCGTGCTTTAGGTCTATTTGCAAATCATCCCTATACTGGGACCTAGTGTATTTTAAATTCTTGTTGGCTGACATTGTAACCACTTTCTTGTTGAAAGTGTTGTCGAACACGTTCACCAAGTGATCTATTAAATCATCTTTCTTTTTTCTATCATGGCCATTCCACTGTGTGTGAATGGTGGGGCCAAACAACTCCAATGCTTTGTCATGTAAGTTTCTATAGAAAACATTGTTTCCTGCAGTAACGTGTTATCCATTAATCAATTAATAATATCAACAAATGTTCATTTCAATTTCATTAAAAAAATGAATCAATTAATGGGAAAATTACCTGCAATCTTCTAAATCTTTATCGGAACACATGCGCCATCCACCAGAAAGGTGACATATAGTGATCCGATGCTTTTAATTCGTTATGCTCCATGCAGAATAGTATCTTGTGCACCTACACTATGCTCCTCTCCGGAGTCATCATGTGGGGTCCCAGGCTCCGTCTCATCATGCTCTAACATGTCATGCCGATCAAAATCACCCTGCTCATCAATGGATTCAAGGGGAACCTCAGGAGGCTCAAAAAGATTCACTTGCACTTTGCTATGTCGACCTTTTTTTTGCATTGGACCCTCACTGCTACCAATAGCAGTTGCAGGATCTACAGGTTCCCACACACAGGGTTTAAAAATCCTACAAATAGAAAACTTTTCTTTATCAGATCATATACAAAATATAAAACTAAAAAACGGATATGGAATTGCCATAGATAATAAAAATATGTAAAGATGCCACTTACCCCATAATTAGTTATTGTAGTTTGTAGCTCTACAAGTATTGCCATGTCCTCCTATGTCAGGGGTCTTTTTCTAATCAAACATAGATATTCCATGTTAGCCTTCTTCAAGGCCTTCGTTACAGTTGTCATTGGGTTTGTCGAATAATATATTTCGTCCTCATCAATATCCTCTGTGGGAGCCTGGACCGATGTTTACACAATAACTCAACCAACAAAAGTTATGAAATTCACCTCTAACATTAAAAAAATGAAATATTACAGTAATATCAGAAAAACAATAACAAAATTTCATAAGTTTAGTTGTTGTAGTCATAAGTTGTTACTGTATTTAACATTTACCTGGTGAGGCACTACGACTGCCTTTCCATGGTCACCCTAGAGAGATGTAACAGGTGAAACTCAAACACGTTCACCCTAGACAGAAGTTGATACAATAAATCAATGAACAAAATTTATGAAATTCGCCTGTGACATTTAAAAAATGAAATATTGGAGTAATATCAGAAAAAATATAATGAAATTTCAGAAATTTAGTTGTTGTAGTCATAAGTTGTTACTGTATTTAACATTTACCTGGTGAGGCACTGCGGGTGCCTTTCCACGGTCACCCTGGAGAGATTTAACGGGTGAAACTCGGACACGTTCACCCTGGACAGAAGTTGACACAATAAAGCAATCAACAAAAGTTATGAAAATCACCTGTAACATTTAAAAAATGAAATATTGGAGTAATATGAGAAAAAAAATAATGAAATTTCAAAAATTTAGTTATTTTAGTCATAAGTTGTTACTGTATTTAACATTTACCTTGTGAGGCACTGCGAGTGCCTTTCCAAAGTCACCCTAGAGAGATGTAATGGGTGAAACTCAGACACGTTCACCCTGGATAGAAGTTGACACAATAAATCAATCAACAAAAGTTATGAAATTCACCTGTAACATTTAAAAAATGAAATATTGGAGTAATATCAGAAAAAAAATAATGAAATTTCAGAAATTCAGTTGTTGTAGTCATAAGTTGTTATTGTATTTAACATTTACCCAGTGAGGTACTGCGGGTGCCTTGCCACAATCACCTTGGAGAGATGTATCGGGTGATTTTCTACTATGGTCACCCTGGACAGATGTTGACACAATAAATCAATCAATAAAAGTTAGGAAATTCACCTGTAACATTAAAAAAATGAAATATTGCAATAATAACAGAAAAAAATAATAATGACATTTATGAAATTTAATTGTTGTAGTCATAATTTTGTACTGTATTTAACATTTACCTGCTGAGGTGAAGTGGGTGCCTTTCCACTGTGACCCTCTCCATCTATTCAATTTAAGTTGTAATCGATCAACAACTCTTCACCTGGAACTATTGTTTTTGTTGCACATACAAATATATGATTTCCTTCGCATGCGTCAAATATGTAATTCAGTTTCTTAGTTGTTTCCACTGGTTGTTTACTATTTATAAATCCCACAATGTTTCCAGTAGCTTTTAGCCTTCCATCAATATACATAGTTTCCCCTTTATTTTGATTGTTATCTAGTAGTTGTATATAATTTGCGGCAACTCCGTATCTCCGCATACTTTGTGTATATCGGACCAACATCAACTAGTGATTGTATTTGTATAATGGTCTGACATACTCCATCAATTCAGTTACAGTGCCATAGCCAACTTTATGCCATCCATGGAAAATAACCCCAATCCATGTAAGGACGAAGGAGCAATGCGATACATCCTCCCACCGATGAATAAATTTGTGTCCACTTCAGGTATCTCCTTAGGTTCCCATCGTTGCACTAGATGTTTATACCTCAAGGGAAACTCAATGTCACCTATGCTCTTAGCATCATAATTACACGACCCTCTGTTGGCAATAAAAAATTGCATGTGGGCACAGAATCTTTTCCTTAACTTTTCCAACCTAGTTGATCTAGAACCGGTAGATCTTGTACAACACATCTCACTTTCAACCTCTCTTACTATATCTTGATCATCACTCGAGGAACATAGATCTGACAGATACCTTTTTGGTGGTACCTACATTCGTTAAAACAAGAAGATATGTTATCGTGCCAATATACTTTTTTGGTACCAACACTGTTGCATATAGTTGCATTTAGTTGCATAAATTTGAAATTGCCACACCGATACGTCATATAGTTGCATAAAGTTGAAATTGCCACACCTAGTTGCATATAGTTGCAATATAGTTTCATATAGTTGCATAAGTTGCATATAGTTGCAATATAGTTGCATAAGTTGCATATAGTTGCATATAGTCGCATAAGTTGCAATATAGTTGCATAAGTTGCAATAAAGTTGCATAAAGTTGCATAAGTTGCAATATAGTTGCATAAGTTGCATAAGTTGCATATTTGCATATAGTTGCAATATAGTTGCATATAGTTGCATATGTTGCATATAGTTGCATAAGTTGCAATATAGTTGCATAAGATGCATATAGTTGCATAAGTTGCAATATAGTACCAACATAGTTGCATATAGTTGCATTTAGTTGCAGAAAGTTAAAATTGCCACACCTATCTGTCATATAGTTCCATATAGTTGCATAGTCGCATAAGTTGCATATAGTTGCGTAAGTTGCATAAGTTTCATAAGTTGTGTAAAGTTGCATAAAGTTGTGTAAAGTTGCATAAGTTCCATAAAGTTTCTGAAGTTGCATAAGTTGCATGTTGCATAGTTGCATATAGTTGCATATGAAATTATTGCAATATAGTTGCATACATTGCAATATCGTTGCATATAGTTGCATTTGACCACTCACCAATATTTTAGAATATAGTTGCATATAGTTGCATTTGACCACTCACCAATATTTTAGAATATAGTTGCATAAGTTGCAATATAGTTGCATTTGGAACCATTGGTACGTTTTCATAATAAGAATAGGTCTCAAGATGTGTACCATGACTAGAGAGGAAAAAAAGGGCCTTAGGTCCTAAACCAAGGGACTTAGGTCATTCTTACACCGTACAATTACCTGTTGTGGTCATAATGTTTTACTGTATTTAACATTTACCTGCTGAGGCGAAGTGGTTGCCTTTCCACGGTCACCCTCTCCATCTATTCGATTTAAGTTTTAATTGGTCAACAACTCTTCACCTGGAACTATTGTTTTTGTTGCACATACAAATATACGATTTCCTTCGCGTGCCTCAAATATGAAATTCAGTTTCTTAGTTTTTGCCACTGGTAGTGTACTATTTATAAAGCCCACAATGTTTCCAGTAGCTTTTGGCCTTCCATCAATATACATAGTTGCCCCTTTATTTTGATTGTTATCTAGTAGTTGTATATAATTTACGGAAACATCGTATCTCCGCATACTTTACATATATCGGACCAACATAAACCAGTGATTGTATTTTTATAATGGTCGGACATACTCCATCAATTCAATTACAGTGCCATAGCCGACATTTATGCCATCCATGGAAAATAACCCCAATCCATGTAAGGATAAGCAATGCGATACATCCTCCCACCGATGAAGAAATATATGTCCACTTCAGGTAGCTCCTTAGGTGCCCATCATTGCACTAGATGTTTATACCTCAAGGGAAACTCAATGTGACCTATTCTCTCAGCATCATAATTACATGACCCTCTGTTGCTAATAAAAAATTGCATGCGGGTACGCAATCTTTTCCTTACCTTTTCCAACCTAGTTGATCTAGAACCAATAGATCTAGTACAACATGTCTCACTTTGGTATGCTATTAAATAATATGGGCAACATTGGTATAATATGGGCACCATTGGTATTCTTTAAATAATAATAATGGCTATTAGGACACCATATGGGCACCATTCACAGGTTTTATGCATCATAGTTGGCTCTCAAGGCCTTTATGAAGGAACCTAGAGCCATTAGGAGGATATAGTTGCATTCATAAGTTGCATTAGGAGGATATAAGTCATACATTCATAAGTTTCATATAGTTTCATAAGTTGCATATAGTTCCATAGTTGCATAAGCTGCATATAGTTACATAGTTGCATAAGTTGCATTGTTGCATAAAGTTGCATGTTGCATAAAGTTGCGTAAAGTTGCATAAGTTGCATTGTTTCATAAATTTGTGTGTTGCGTAAAGTTGCATAAAGTTCCGTAAGTTGCATTGTTGCATAAAGTTGCATGTTGCGTAAAGTTGCATAAAGTTGCATAAAATTGCGTAAAGTTGCATAAGTTGCATTGTTGCATAAAGTTTCATGTTGCATAAAGTTGCATAAAGTTGCAAGTCCAAGTGCTGAAATCATGGCCTTCCTATTAAGTTTTGAAAAAGTTCATAAGAATCCCAATATTTTGAAATGGCTCAATGCCCCCATACCGAAGTGGCCCATTATCCTTGTTTCAGAATGCTCAGGGGGCTTACGTTTAAAGTATTGTTATTAGATGAAGTTTAAAAATTTGTAGGATGGATTGAAGTTCAAAAAAGTGTCGATGGCCTAAAGTTTTAAAATTGCTCAATGAGCAATGTTTCAGAATGGCTCAAGGGGCTTAAATTCAAAAACAGATCGATATTCCAAAATGCCCTAAAGTTTAGAAGTGGGCCAAAGTTGGAGAAATGCTTAAAATTTTGTAATGGCCCAAAGTTCAAGAATGGGTTGAAGTTAAATTTGGCCCTAATGTTCAAACATGGTCCAAATATTGGAAGAGGCCTAATGACCTAGTCCATAAATGCCTTGAAGTTTATAAGAGGGCCAATGGCACAAATTTTGAATTTGCATGATGGGTGATGTTTTAGAGTTTCCAATGGAGTTAAGTTCAAAGTATGGATGTTGGGAAAAGTTTAAAAAGTAGCCAATGACCGATGAAATACATGGAAATAGTCCCGATGGCCTTAATTTTGAACAATGGTTGAAGTCTCAAAAGGGGTGGAAGTTTCAAATCAACTTAGTCTTTGAAAAGGGGACAAAATTCAAAATTAACCGAAAGTTTGCAAGAGGGGCACCCAACCAAGAAAACCGAAGAGCCAATGACATAGGTGTGGTGGAATAAAACCTTGAGGTTTCCCAAATGCAAGGCATAATTGGGGTTTCCAGAGGCAATGCAAGGCAAGTTGGAAAGAGGGGCACCCAAAGGCAAGCCGAGTTGGCAAGAGGAGCGCCCAACCAACAAAACCGAAAGATCCAGTGACACAGGTGTGGTGGGAAAAAAAACTTGGGGTTTCCATAGGCAATGAAAGGCAAGTTCATAAGAGAGACGCCCAACCAACAAAACCCAAAGAGACAACCACATAGGTGTGGTGGAAAAAAAAACTTGGCATTTCCTGAATGCAAGACAAACTTGGGGTTTCCAGAGACAATGCAAGGCAAGTTGGCAAGAGGGGCGTCGAAAGGCAAGAGGAGCACCCAACCAACATAATCGAAATAGCTAGCGACATAGGTGTGGTGGGAAAAAAACTTGGGGTTTCCAGAGGCAATGAAAGGCAAGATGGGCACCCAAACGCAAGAGGAGCGCCCAACCAACAAAACCAAAAGAGACAGCAACCAATGAAATGACCAATGCAAGGCAAAATTGGGGTTTCCAGAGGCAATGCAAGCCAAGTTGGAAAGAGTGGTGCCCAAAGGAAAGCTGAGTTGGAAAGAGGAGAGCCCAACCAAAAAAATTGAAAGAGCCAGTGACACAGGTGTGGTGGGAAAAAAAACTTGGGGTTTCCAGAGGCAATGCAAGGCAAGTTCGCAAGAGAAATGCCCAACCAACAAAACCGAAAGAGACAATCACACAGGTGTGGTGGGAAAAAAAACTTGGCGTTTCCCGAATGCAAGACAAACTTGGGGTTTCCAGAGGAAATACAAGGAAAGTTGGAAAGAGGGGTGCCCAAAGGCAAGAGGAGCGCCCAACCAACAAAACTGAAAGACCCAGCGACACAGGTGTGGTGGGAAAAAAACTTGAGGTTTCCAGAGGCAATGCAAGGCAAGTTCGCAAGAGAAGCACCCAACCTACAAGGTTGAGCATTCACATATAAGAATATCATTAACGAACAAAAAAAAAAAAAAAATCTAGTTCTCCCAATTTTTGTCCACTAGTGATGGAAGGTGGTCTGCGGTGTTGAATTGCACCAACAAAAGAACAAAAAATACATGAGTTTTTTAAATTCTAGGTGATGTAACTTTCAACTACAAACTCAGAATGGGACGAGAGTATAGGCATTGGAAATCTATTTTAGAGGAGAAAAAAAAATATTCATAATTGTGAAATGTATTTGTGTTTAGCAATCCTGAAACAATTACATAACAGAGCCTTTGAGCTTGATTTAACAAGGAAAATTGTTCATTGGGTGAACGCTAAAGTATCTTCAACTTGCAGAAATATGTTTATGATGAAGAATGAGCATACTAGATGAAAATATTATAAGGTGTGATTGCTTATCTTCCATGATGATGCTTTCATTATGATGTGGAGGCACAATTGGCTTGGTAAGAACATGGTAGTTTAAGGTGCTTGTCAACTAGTAAGTTAAATGTTCGATTGAGGATGGCTAGGTATACTTGGAATATTTGAATAGATGGTAAATCATGACAAGGGAAAGGGACTGAGGTTGTTGGTGCCCTTAGTAGAAAATGCATTCAATGCATTTTTCTCCAACTAATTCATAGGAAGAATATTTGCAATTTGGAATCTTTCTTATTTAGATAATTCATTGAACACCATAGAAGACTTCCTCAAATTAATATCCATACTTGTAACTTTACAATAGATTCCCAAAATCTTTTTAATGCTTATAATTTCCCTTAAATATCCATGTCCGAAATTCATTATGTCATATACAAAGAGTAGATGTGAAATGACCAATGAATTATAATTTTGTATTCCCTTTACTAACCTTGTTCTCCTAGCATCTTTGATCACAATACTTAATCATTTGGCTACTAATAAAAAGAGAAAATAAGATAAAGGGAATTGTTGTCATAGGCCTCAATATGAATTTAAAAAACTAGAGGGAGAACCATTTATAAGAACTGTAAAGGAAGTTGATGAAAGACACCCCATAATCCATTATATTGTATGTAGATTCATTCTAAGATGGAGCAATAACAATCTAAGGCATAACTAGTTCACTTTGTCATATTATTTTTCAAGGTCCAACTTCATGACAACAATAGGTGGTTTCTGGGTTTTATTTGTGTGCAGTCCTTCTTGGGTTGATCCCACAACATCATGGATTTGTCTATTGCATAAAAAACCAAAATGTTCTTCATACTAATTTATTACCAATGCTCCTTTGAAGGAGTTTAATACCAAGGCTTTTGGCCCCTTTGAAGGAGTTTAATACTAATTTTATTCCATCCTTTTCCACTTGTGCTTCTATACCTACCTTCGTTTCCTCGTCAATAAGCCTAGCAAATAACCTAATGATTTCCATATTTCACCAATATTTCCATCTCTAGATCTTTAAACAAATTTTTGAAATGTTTCTTTCCCACCTCTACTATTTCCTTGAAAGATTTGATTATGGAACCATCTAGCTTACCAATCTCTCAAATAGTATTCACAATTCTCCCTTGACTCACATACTTATGAAAAAACAAAGTATTCATGTCACCTTCATAAAGCTAGATAGCTCTACTTTTTGAGCCTCCACTATGTCTTTGTTGGGTGTGTGTTATATTCTTTGCATGTGTGTGTGTGTGGGTGTGTCAGATACGACAACTACGTCTGACGATCCCTTCACCTAGGGCTCTGCCGTGTGTGTCGTGCACTTTCCTAGGGGGGTCCCAGGGGGGGAAGGTATGCCCCCACCTGGTTACACGCAGTGTTCGGGGCAACGCCCCGATTTTTTTTTTTTGGGCGGTTTTTGCTATTTTTAGCTGATTTGTAAATTAATCCCGGATTAAGGGATTAGGGTTTTGGTATCTACGGAATACCTAAAAACATTGTATATATTGTATGGTGAATGGTTAAATTCGATATAATGAAAATAAGAAAGGTTTTCCCGGTTGAGGGTTTCCGGTAAAAATCTCTGTGTACTCTGTGTATGAGCCATTAGATAATTTATGTATTGCTTAAGAATCTATATGCATTGCTTTACTTCGCAGGTTTAAAACTTACAGTCTTCTCCTTGTCAGGTAAAGCCTTATTACTTCCTTGAAGATCCTTGAGAGAAATAAATTCTTCCTTAGAAAATACCCCATCCTCGTTATTATCAAAAAGTCATTTGATGCCTTCTTCCACTTCTTTGAGATCTTTCTTATTTTTTTAATCATAAATTTGAGACTACTCAGCTGCTAACCCTTTTACCCTTTTCAAATTATTCGTGAATTGTTTTGAATCATCCTTGTGTTTGTCAAATTGATTCCATTCCCTAATGAATTTCCCTCTAAATTCCTCTTCAGCTAGCAATGAATTATTAAACTTAAAAGGGGAACTACGTTTCCTACCTTCATATTCCAATTACTTTTCCCCATACTTTTCTTTTATTTAGATTTAAATTTAGATCCCCTCCAATTATGATGTTGTCCCCATTAAAAAACCCCAAATCCGTAAGCCCTTCCTAAAATGTTTTTTTATCACTATAATAAAGGTTGTACAAGTTAATAATTTTATACACCTTCCCTAATTCTATAGACCCGACTTCAATCTCAATACCTGCATTTAAGACATTGGAGGACATTGCAACTAGATTGGCATTCCACCTTAAGACTAACCCTCCTAAAATTTCTTCAAAATACACCAAATTGTTTTTTCATTCTTTTAGAAAGGAAGACAAAAATTCTGCAGTTTTAGAGCCAGCACACAGAATTTCTTGGATAAGAAAGACATATGGTTTGTAAATATTCGTTTTGGACTATATTCAATGGTTATTAACTTACACTACTCCCATGGGGATTTTTTCTTCCCATGGCATAATCAAGGGGAAATAATTCAAGAGATAGGATAAAGGGGTCAAACCATTTCCTCCAGCTGTGTGTCGTCCTCCGATGAAAAACCATGTTCCCTCCACCTATGCAAATCGTTTGCCCTCCTCCTCTACAAATCGTGTACCCTCCTCCTCTACAAATCGTGTGCCCTCCTCCTTCTCCCCTCCTCCAAATCCGTCCTCCTCTCCAAACCGTGCTCCAAATCCGTCATGGTGGTAGCTTGCAGCCTACGCACGAGTGATACAGTGGCTGGACTGTGGTGGTGAGTGCGTGGACTGTGGTGGTAGCTTGCAGCCTGCATGCGAGTGTAGGATGCGTTTTGAAATGTTTTATGTTTTGTTTGTAATACCATATAGTGTTTTATTTTGGTATTATTTATGTTGTTTTTATTTTAATTTTTAATTTTTGTTTTTTTATATTATATATTATATATATAATATAGAATATAGAATATAGAATATATAACCCAACATTGATATACAACCCAAACATGAAGTCATGAGACCTACCTGGGTCGTGGATTTGAACCTGGGTTAGGAGTTGGCGTTTTAGGGGTTATGGGTTAATGGGTTAATGATTTGGAGTCTAGTAGGAGTTAGTGGGTTAGTTGTCAAGAATTAGTGTGTTAGGGGTTGTGATTTAGTGGGTTAGTATTTTTAGCCTATATAATGGGTTTGCGTGTTCAACATTAGGGGTTATTGGTTTACAGGGTTAGCGATTACTAGGTTAGATGTTAGTCAATAAATTTTCATTAGGAGTTAGTAGGTTAGATGTTAGTCAATTAGTTCTCATTGGGGGTTAACGAACAAGTGACCATTAGTGGTTGGGTTTTAGGGGTTTTGGATTTCTCTCTTGGTGGTTTAGGGATCATTAGGGGATATAAATTTAATTGGTTGGTGTATTAGGGATATTGGTTAAGTCTCAATTAATCATTTAATAGGTTAGTAAGGTAGAATTTATTGTGTTAGTGCTTAGTGGGTTAGGATTTAGCATCTTCGTGGTCATCCAGTTAGTGGTTAGTGGGATAATTTCCATCCATGGTTAATGGGTTAGGGTTATGTGTTAGTGGGTTAGTATCTTTAGGGTTAGTGAGTTAGGTATTAGGGGGTTAGTGCATTAGGGGATCAAGGATTAGTGGGTTATCGGTTAGTGGATAATGTGTTGGGGATTAGAAGTCAAAGAGTCACATGTTAGTGTGTTAGGGATTAGGATTTAGTGGTTATGGGTATAATTAGGTTAATGGTTAGTGGGTTAGACATTAGAATTTTTTTTTTAGAACTAGAGGAATTTGTAATTTCCTTGGATAATTACCTAGGAGAGACACAAGTTCAAATCTAGCTAGCTTCCACTATAAACCCTAGATTAGTGCCAACAACTTTCAATCCAATGCCTAGCAATTAAATTATGACATAAAAAGATTCAAGAAGTTCGAAGACACATGCGCAAGGGGGTCCCACTCATGGGGGGTGTCTACCCTTCTAGCCTTATCACAACAAGACAAAATATCATTGTGGATTTGAACCTAGGTGAGGAGAGTGAGGGAAAAACATTGATATACAACCCAAACATGAAGTCATGAAACCTACTTGAGGGATAATGTCCACATTATAGGGGATCATTATGTTGGACCTAAACATAACAATTCCATAGATGAATTTCCTAGTACAATTTCCTTGAAAAATTTGTATAAGATATTTGGAGAATGATAATGATGAATTGATGATGGACATAACTACATCATTGGTATGATTAGGCGCAGAGGCTCAAATATCCTCTTGG
>ML786197.1:458138-475413 GCA_009831015.1 Picea engelmannii | reverse complement strand
CCACTTGCTAGCCCTGCTGGCTATAGACCCATATAACCGTCTATCATGTGACCGATGCCAAACCTCTCGTCAGGGTTTCGGGGTTTACAATGATAATGTGCATACGCCCCCTGAACCTGCGATGTGTCGATTCCCGACTTCCTTTGTTCTCCTTACACCTGTCCTCCACTGACTCCTGGGTGGCCCATAGGCTATATGCCTTATTGGGAAATCGCATATCGCGATTTCGCGAAGTCTGATGTCAATGTTCTTTTCAATACCAAAACCCGATCCCCGAAACACAGACCAGGGCTATGATCTACGATTCAGATTCATTCTTATCCAATGGCTGTGATTACTTCACGAAATCACATTTCGTGATTTTGGAGTTCTTGATGCATTGTGTTCTTGACATATCAAATCCCGATCCCCGAAACTCCGATGCCACCTGTCCTCTGCGCTGTCATCACACATGATTCGACACATATTAAACACTGCCACGTGTCACTCTGATTCATTACTTGTATGTGTCTGAAGTGTTGAATCTGTTTGACACTTGTCACTACCTGATTGTGCCACGTGTCGCTTAGCTGACGTGGTCTGTTGACGTGGGTCGAGTCGATGTTGATCTGACGGTTCAGATTCCGTCGGGATTTCGCATATCGCGAAATTGGGGATTTCGTTGTAGAGTGAACTTTGCCTTATGAAATCCCGATCCCCGAATTGCCGGTGAGGCCTCCTGGCTTCCACGTGTCCATACAAATGGACGGTCCAGATCCCTGCTCAATTTAACGGCTTCGATTAAATCGCGAAATCGCGTCTCGCGAGTTCGGGGTTTTCATTGTCGAGAGAACAGGACATTTCAAAGTCCCGATCCCTGATTTTCTCCTTTGGGTTATCTCTCTCGCAACTTTTACAGATCTGACGGCCCTCGTTCTTTCGGGAAATTTGTATGAGATCCTATGGTCACTGACTCTTCTTCCTTTTTCCTCTGTAAGCTCTTGCTGCGCGCGTTTTCCTCAAGGTTGTTCCTTCTGGGCTTTTACTTCCAGATCCCCACGGGGTTTTATCCTTCTTATCCTGCTGTCTCTACTGTTTCTATTAATGACAACAACCATCACTGCATTCTATCCACTAAATTTGCCAACAGATTGTACTATTTAACCTCAAACAAAACTATTTTAGAGGAATTAAAATCACACTCAATTATATCCTCCAAATGGCCATAGTACCTATTCTCAGTTTCTTCAGTATTTCTATCACTTCTAGAGGAAATGTTGGTGACCTTAAACACTTAAGTTATCCCACAATCTGAGGTTTTCATCTTATCATCCAACATTTTGATACAAAATTTACGACCATTACACCACATAGCCTTGTGATGTTTCAACTACAACATGGAAAACAAGTAAAAAATAAATTGAGAATTAATAATCCTTATATAGGACTTACTAAATATATATTTCAATAATTAAACAAACCAAAATACATTGAAAAATTAGGAAAAACTAGGAAAATATGGTTAACAAATTTAACTTGCCTATTTATCTTTTAAACCAAAGGCTAAATCAACTTACCTTGATGTAAGATCAGGAAATTGATCTCAATGACGATGCATTGTTTTAATCATCTTACTCACCCCTTCCCATGATAACCTACCAAAATATTCTTCAGTATATTCTATCCAATGCTCCATCCAATCAAGGTTGTTTGCAATGTATAAATGTAAAGCATCCCACTCTCGAGCAACTATATGATAGCATAACAATTTAATATCATTAATTAGTTATTGTTAATACATGAATGATTTAATAGATGTGTAATATATTAAATCTACGTCAACATCTAATAATTACCTTTCCCCAATAGGACCTCCCCTTCAAATTTGTTGATGGAGTCAAGATGCCAAATGCGAGGCACATTCATATTTTCTGCTAATTTAGGTAGATATTGACTAATATACACCATGCATTGATATATCATATATCCCTCAACTATAGAACCCTCCAGACGTGCTCTTTGTCTAACAAAAGCCTTCAGTGACTTCAACTGCCTCTCCACCATCCACATCGACCTTGTGTGTATTGGTCCACATAATTCAATCTCCTCAACTTGGTGTATGAGGTAGTTATCTTGTGCATTGAAAAATGCTGGAGGTAGATACTATTTAATTTGACACATTAGTCGGGGAATTTCTCTCTTCTAATACCTTATATCTTCTTTATGGATTTCTTTTGATGATAGCCACCTACAAATGTCAATGCAATAAAAAAATATCAAGGCATACATAAATTTTCAGATGAAAGATAATATGTCAATAAGTTCCAATACAAATCACATAAGAAGTACATTTTCCTTATAAAACAATGCTTACCTCATGTATTTTCCAAGTACATAAATAATTTGTTTTATTTTGTTGTCAAAGTCGTCTAGGAGAGATAAAGGTAGAGCATACTGTAACAAAAAAAATAAATTATTATTTGTTTCCAAAAAATGCATACCAATAAGAAAATACATTATAACCTACTAATTACCTTAATGAATGTATGCCATTCATGTGTTTTAACCTCGCCAAAATCACCTTTTTTAGTTAAGATATTTTGAATGTTCGATGAAAACCCCGTCGGAAACCTAATTTTTTGAATGACCTCTTTTACAATATTACTTTGTTGCTTCGTCAATAACCAAGGAAGACTAGTATTTTTCTCATGACCATCGTCATTAGAATTACTAATAACACTTTGCAAGGCATGATTAGATTCTCAGATGTCACAAAAAATCTTTCCAATTCTCGCTTTGTCAGTCCTTCCATCTAATATTCACCATAACAATTATGCTATGTTCTTCCCGATATGCCTTGTATCAAACAAATGAACTATTTGTAGGTGCTCGTAGTATGGCAATCTACTGAATTGCATCAGGTAACTTTTCTTTCCTCATGGAAGCCCATTCGTTCCTTAACGACATTCATGAAACATCAACAAATTGAAATTAACACTAATTAATGGGACAAAATGAATTTAATACTAATGAAATTAACCAAAGATTTATATAATAGGTCATACATAAATAATTTGTGTACCTTGATGATTTCTATTATATTCCAACTTCCATAGGTGAGGTGTCATTCTTCGTGGTTTTTTTCCATTTTCTTCTTTACCATTGAACTTTGCTTTGTCTATAGTTCAATAACTATGGTTCTTAGGCATAAATTCCCTATACTCATCAAATACTTTGTTTTCTAAACTCCTTGAATGACGAGATTTTATCCGAGGACCACAAACTGGGCATGCAAATTTACCCTTTGTTTGAAGACCTACAAGATATATGAATAAATGTAGCGTCAAATTAGAGTTACAATTTAAAATAATGCATGATTTTTTCAAAAAGATATATAATATTAAATCAAAAAAATAAAGTAACAATATACCACAAAAATGTGTTAACCCGGGAGCATCATGAATTGTCCATGATAGTATTCCATGGAATTGAAATTGTCTTTTCCCTATTGGTATAGAGATGTCATACATAGTGATGCCAACCCATAACTTCAACAACTCATTAGTGAGAGGCTCAATATATACATTCATATCTTTAACCTGGTACCTACCTGATTGGTTCAACCTATTGCATAATTAATTATACTTATCTAGATGTTGTGATATATAAAAGAAATAATTACCATGCACAAAACAAAGAAATGAAATTTTTTGTCATGCTTTAAAGCAAATAAAAGATAATTACAAACCTCTAACAATCATTGCCAACATTTTGTGCTTTCTAGTGATTGACATCCAAGGAGGAAGGTTATTGTTTATAACAAAAATAGGCCACACTGAGTACGTAGAACGAATCTCTCCAAATGTATTGACATCATCATCTGCCAACGAAATTCTAACATTACGAGGTTCTTCTTTAAAAATTGGCCACTTTTCTTCAATGTAGTTCAATGCAAAACCATCTGCAGGCATTCGAAGAACATCATCTTGACTTCTATTCTTTGCATGGAAATCCATAAACTGTTCTATACTTTGGCACCTGAGCAACCGCTGGAAACGTGGAATTATCATAATATAACGAAGAACTTTGTGAGACACCTTCTTTGATGATTTATCGGTTCAATATCTACTTATTTGACATTGTGGGCATTCATTTTCTAATGCATATTTTCCATAATATATGATATGATCATTAGGACATGCATCAATAGCCTGATAGTCCATTCCAATTTCTTTCAGAATCACGGATATTTCTCGATATGTGCATGGAAAAATATTTGACGTTGGTAATAGAACATCACCTAACAATCTAAAAAATTCTAAACAATAAGTTAGTGTAAACAATATTTATCATCAATATATCATCCAATATACTAATTTACAAATTAGAAAACAATAGCAATATAGGAAAAAAAATGAACCTTTTAAGTATTTGTGAAAATGTAGGCATAAATAATTAACAAAATAAATACCTTAGTATCTTTGTGAGACATGTGTTTGATAAACCATTCAAAACCTTTAGGTTCACCAACAAAAATATAGCAGATAAAAGATTTGTTGTTGAGCCTTCATAAAGAGGTTGATGTGACTTCTCGAGTAGAGGATCAACATCATGACTATCATCCTGGTTGTCCTCATCCATTGGAGAAAATGTGTCTTGGATCAATCTGTGTATCTCATCTTCCTGATTTGAATCACTAATGTTATCTCCATCCATATCATCATTAATAACTTGATCAGCAATTTCAATATTCTGATCTCCAAGTTCATCTCCATAGAAAGTAGTATTTCTGCTAGTACTTGGCAAATAAATCTCTGGAGGTCGACACTTTGGGGGAATCTTCTATATATTTAAAAACAACATAGAAAAGTTAGTGTGTATAGAAAATATAAAAATACCGATAAAAAATATTACTAAAATTCATGACATACTGATTATTATAGAGAATACATTAAATATTGAATCCTCTTACCAAGGGACAATATTCATAACCCCCTTCGACGTGCCCCTTCTCCCTACAATGTTTTTGGGTTGTTGTTATTAAAAGTATTCTATTTTGCAAGCCTCTGCAATCATAGCAAGGGAAATAACATTTTCCATCGCCCCTCACCTCTAATGCTGCTCTTAACCAAGCAAGCTTCCTATAATTTTCGTTCATTGTGACAATTCCTTGTCCTGACAAGTAATTGTCTTACCTACACCATACCAAACATTAAGTTGTCAATTTTTTATATTTTGGCTACTCCTTTCGATTATGATATGTTTATTTGCAGTGACCTACATCTTTATAATAAGGTCAACATCTTTATAATAAGGTGATCATATGTGTAGAGGATCAACATCATGACGACATAGATAACATCTTTATAATAAGGTCATATGTGTACAAATGTTTTCTTTATATAATAATGACATATATACCTAACATAAGTTTAGGGTTAGTGTTTGTGTATCTTATTAGTCCCTGCTAAAGTAGGGAATATAGCACTTTCTCCGTTGTCCATATGTACACACTCGATCATGTCAACCACAACGTTTAGCCTCGGGTTTTGTTTTGCGTGCTTAAATAATGGAAATTCTCGCACTTTGTTTTGCAAAATGTACAGACCCAATCACGTCAACTACAATATTTAGTCTTGGGTTTTGTTTTGCATGCTTAAATAATGGATGATCTCTCATACATTAATAATTATATGTAATATCAATAAGATATCTTGTCACTAATGCCAACCTACCCATTATTTATTACAATATGTTGAGGATAGAAAAGAATTTATGCGGAAGAGGGAAACGTTATTAATATTTCTCTTAATTTATATGTGTAAGAGGGAAATGTTGAGGATAGCAAAGAATTTATGCGGAAGAGGGAAATGTTACAATATATTGCAGCTATTACCCTTGTTGTTATAAACATGATTTTCCTCCCTATCATATATATACCATAACTTATCATGTATCAATATAACAATCGACTTCAATATTTTATTCATGGAGATTTCATCCTTCATTTAATTGAATTAGTAAGTGCTAGATGCCAACCATTAGGTGTGAAAGTATCCCAACCATTATTTTCACTATTATATTATTTTCAATTTATGCAAGTGTGATCGCTTTTGGGTACCAGGGATGTAACAAGTGGTATCAAAGCTTCAATCAAGATTTGTTGGTGTTTTTTTGTTAGGTCTTAAATATTAAAAGAGAGAAGAAAATGACAATCAATTACTATCATTTCACCGATCAGGGTTGAGTTTCAAGAGCAATTCCATATCTTTATCAATGAAAAGAGAGAGAGATTATAGCTACAATTGAAGGGAAAAGGGTATGTGGATTCCATAAACCTAGAATATTATGGAATCCACATACCCTTTTCCATTGAATATACTAACAAGATCGAAAAACCAAAGACATGAAATATGGTACTACACATATTATAATATATTATCAAGGAAAAAACAAGCTAAATGAAATTTGGACATTTGAAAAAAACATTACAAGTTAAATGAGTACATCAATAAAAAATAATATACTAACCTTGCAAGTTCAAAATCCGATCTATGTAGATCGAGAATTGGATTTGTTCAACCGGTGGATGACGGAAAAAATAAACAACTCAAACAAAAACCAAGAACAGTGTCGCAACTATAGCAATTGTGTCGCAAAGTCTCTTAAAGTCAGATATATATAGATAAAATAGTCAACTAGCCGTTAACACCGACCAATGAGATAGGCAAAATTTTCGTAGCTATTTCCACGAAATTTCGTCGCTATAGCGACGAAAATCCCGACTAGATTTAAATAAGATTTCCATTGATATTGTGACGAACTTTCGTGGCAATAGAGACGAAAATCTTGCCCTGTTTAAAAAAAATATGAAACTAGTTGAAGTGTGGAAAATTTTTGTGGAATAATCTGCCCATATGTAGTAGTGATGTCATTCAAGATAAAAAAATCCTCGAACCCTATTTATCCCTCATATCTGCCATGCTTTTCCTCTAGGTCATCACAAGTTATGATTCAACCTAATGACAAATAGACCCATGCACTATATGACCACCCTTACAACATTGTGAGATTCATAAATGGAGCATTTCTCCCTAAATCAAATGAAACAAGTCTAAAAAGTGAGGTGACCATCCTCATGCTTGGCGCTTGCTACACCTCATATTGTATGAGGTTCCACATTGTGATTTCAATCACACTAATGGATATTTGCAGCTAGTATCTTGGAGAATTAGACCGACTTAGGAGGATTCATCTTCATGGAGACCGTTCTCTTGTTGGAATCGGATCATTTGATGGAGGTTTTTGGTTTGGGGGAGTCTCACTTCTCCCTAGTTAGTTGATTGCACTTGCTGGTTTGGTGGTCTTCTCACATGTGCTTTCCTTGTTGATCACTCCTTGCTTGCACATTTGATTATTATGGAGTAGTCTATCTTGTTATGGTGTGTTTTTTTTATATATGCATGTTTGGAGGAAAATGTTTCATGATGTTGTTGGAGATTCCTAATGACTAGGTGTATTAATGTTGTATTGATGGGTTTCACTAAGAGGGTGATCTACATGGCCCTTTTGTATTGGATTTGTGGTGGGGACATACTTGAGGTATTGATAGGTTAGAAATTCTATTGTCCCTTTCTCTTATGATGTTGATGTGATCATAGGATGTGTTGTGGTTGTGCACTTTACCTTGATGGGATTTCCTGAGGTGATATGACTATACATTGTAACATTTCATAGACATCACCTAGGTGGAATGTGTATGATGATATTAGTACCCTCATTGATGTATTTTTCCTATGTTTGAGTTAGAGTAGGGGGATATTAAATATATCTTATATGAAAAAGCATTTTTCTAAGGTTTGATTAGGTTTTATCATATTATAGTCCTTTAGCGGTGCACCCTAGGTTAAAACCTATGTGGAGCTTCTATTTTTTCATTATGTTGTTATCATGGTAGTGTTTACTAGGGGATACAATTTTTTTCCATGGTACAAGAAGCACACCCGCTTTCATAGGCACACATGTTCATGTTGATTTAATCAGTTAGCGACTATTATGAAGTTGGACTATGGTTTTATTTGAGCATTAACCTTTTTACACACATGTGAGGTTTATTTAACCATTTAATGGTTAAAATAATTCATTTTATTAGCTTGAGGTGCAAATTTGTGTAATCTTTCATGGTGATTTTATTATTGATGGAGAGGTTGGCACATTTCTTTAAGGCACACTCTCTTATGCACATGGTTTGGGGAAATTGTTGGAATACACCAGGATGGAGATCAATGTGATACATATTTTATTAATATGATACACATACAAATACATGATCTAGGACCTTTGGATTCATCTTACAAGAGGTCTCTTGGACTCTCGAAAACAATTCTTATTCAGTTGTGACTTTTCATATTCCTTCTCCATTAAAAAATACAAAATATAATAACCCTAACAGACAACATTACCCCCCCATAATCTAAAGGGGTATATGTGAGTCCAAGCAAAGAGATGAAGTATGGAAGTGGAGAATTTCCAATGGTTGAATTTCCTCTCTGAGTCTTGTGGTTTTGGGATGAGCACAAACCAAATGGCTAGCAAAAGATGATGTCTTCTACTAAATGGTGGTTTAAGGAAGACCTCAAACTATGGAACTTGGCTCTAAGGCACAATGGTTCCTGAAACATTTCCCAATTTAGCTAGAATTTGATGTCTTTTGCTAATTGGAAGTGCTCTCAATTGGTGGTTTAAGGATGACGACAAACTATTTTCTAGTAGACATTGCAAGACTTATACTAAATGGTGGTTTAAGGAATACCACAAACCAAATCATGATGATGTAATGTCACTCTAACATTGGCTCTCTTGTCCATGCTCAATTGATAGGACTTCGAAACTTGAAGCCTGACTGTCAATTACTGATATTATTCCCCACTGTCAGAGAGAAGGTGAGAAGATGAAAATATTTCCATTGTAAGATGTGTCAATAATCAAGAATGAATTCTTCGATATGACTGATATATCTTATTTCTTGTTGATGATCATTGCAAAAAGTGATCCACCCATAGTGATGTTTTAGTCTTGCAGATTTCTTATGCTTGGAACATCTATCTGAAGGATGATTATTCTTTCCATAATGCTCACAAGGATCAATATCAAAACATTGATCCTCTATGTGGCCAAATCGATGATAATGCTGGAATTTAGGAATATGATCTTGAACTAGAGTAGGTGAAGATGAATTTTTTGAAGGACTCCACCACTCTAGAAATGGATTGGTTTGGAATCATTTGGAATGTGATAGCTCACTTCAATTTTGTATCCATAGACTATTATACACTTGTTGTTGATAATTTATTGGCAAGGTTTGATGATGGGCTTGGAAAGTGCAAGTGAAACTTATTTATGAAAAAATTCATCTGCATTTGAAGCTGCTTCTGAAATGGCATCACTGATTTGATCATGTGTTGGTTGTTGATAGGAATAATTCTCAAATTCAAAAAGAGAATTATTTTGAACCAGGAATAGTTCAAAATGTTGATTCTTTTGTTGTATTTCATCTTGTTGGAGTTGTGATTGAAGTTGGAGAAATTCAATTTTGTCTTGTGAGTATTGTAAACAGTTTACAACATTGGTGAGAGTTACTTTTTCAATTGTGACCATATTGTCGACAATAGAGAGTAATAGATTATTAAGTAACTCTAATTATTTATCAATTTGAGACATTTAAATATTGACTTAGACCTCAAAGGGTTTCTTACAACTCCACCGTTTAATAATCACAACTAACAAATGGAGGGTGTCGAATTCTACTGTTTACAATGTAATTCAACTTAATTTCAACAAAAGTACAATTAAACTTCCAAAAGTACTATTTACAATTTACTTTCATTTTGGAGTTGAATAGATATTTAGGAATGAATGTGTCGTCAATGCTTTGAGTCTATCGTTTTTTATGATCTTCATCACCCAGCAGGAAATTATTTAATGATCATGGCAAGGAACCTTGATACTTGATCTATGCACTTGTTCCTTCAAAAAACAAATTGAGAAACCAACAACGTGTTCAAATCCTCATGATTTTGAACATGGGAAACTCCTCTCAAACACCTAATAAGTTGAAACAAGTTTTCTTATATACGTGCAAACATCACTAAAAATTCAAAAGTTATGATTGATACCATTTCCCTGGGGTGCCCCTGACCTCCATGAGCTCCAAAAGTCTAGAGAAATACATCCCTCTTTCCGGACCAGACATGAAGGTCCTCTCTCATAATACAACTCTCTTCATTGTTACTTGCAAATATATGTATGATAGGTGCCTTAGTTCATGATTTATGTCTTTGTCCACTTGCTTCTCTTCGAATAGGATAAATATAGGGTCTCCCTTCTATCTAGCTGGAGTATGCTCAGTCAAAATTCTTCGAATGGAAAGTACCAACATCAAAGCAAGTAGTGAGAATTATCATAGGTCAATCAACAACTTAACAACAACATCCAACAACGATGTCTCCAGTCACGGTGTTGGATATTACATAGCGACCTTGGAATATGAAAACGTTATATAATTTTAAGTTGAGTATATTTGTGAGTGGAAATAAAAATCTAAATCAACATTTTTCTAGGTGCTTAATATCTTTAACGTTGAGGAAATTATTCTCTTGGACCACTTGAACACTAGACATTTGAGGAATGGATTGGATATTGGGATAATGTGAGGATGGTTGTGGGGTTTTTGGTAAAGAAAGATAATGTGTTAACCTTAGCTCATCTGCATTATTCTATGTATAGGCAGAGACATCTAATGCATAAATTTATCCTAGGGGTTCTACATGGGGGTATCAAGAGAAAGAAAATGTAGTACTTAGTGAAATACCCCGAAGTATTTTGGTGTCTACCAAGGAAGTATTTCAATGAAATAATTGATGTTTTTTACTAATAAAATGCAAGTCGGACCATGCATCCTAGAGCGGGGAGCTCGCTTCTAGACAAAAATGGATAGGAATAGACTAAGTGTTGGAGAAAATATATACTAAAAAAGTTAATGAGATGCCTTACATTACATTGTCCAAATGCAATACCATGCCAACACAATTTTTGTTGGGTATGTGTTATATTATTTTCATGTGTGTGTGTGGGAATGTCAGATTCAACAATTGCGTGTAACGATCCCAACTTCCTTGGTGTTTTTTTCTATTTTAGCATATTTTTCTATTTTTAGCAGTTTTCTAAATTAATCCCGGATTAAGGGATTGGGGTTTTGGTAGCTACGAAATACCTAAAATATTGTATATATTGTATTGTGAATGATGAAATTAATACAATGAATAGTTGAAAGGTGTGGCACCAAGAAATGTTGGTTTTCTCTCGGTTAAGGGCTTCTAAGGTAAATCTCTGTGTACTATGTGTATGAACCATGGATTAATTTATGTTTTTCTTAAGAATTTGTATGAATTTATTTACTTCAAAGGTTTAAAACTTACATGTGGTATCAGAGCTCATTTTTGGATTCAAGGGGACTCCTTTGTTGCTGAGGGTTTGGCTCGGTCTTGATAGATCCAGTTTATCTTCGGTTTGTGATAAACATGGGTTCACTGGGATCTTTTGCAGTGGTGATTCAAGTGTAGAAAGAGGAATGGAGATCTCTTCTAGAATCGATATAAAGAAGTTCAATAGTAAAAACTTGGAGCTATGGAAGCTCAATATGGAGGACCTTCTTGTAGACAAAGAACAATGGATCGATGTGGATCCTGGTACACAACCTACTGGTACGTAGTCTACTGGCACACAAACTACTAGTACACAACCTATTGGTATGTGGAAGGAAGATTGAGAGAAGTTGGATATAAGAGAAAGGAGTACTATTTGACTTTGCCTAGTAGAGTCAATGTTGTTGACTGTCTCAGGAGAATCTACAACCAAGGAACTATGGGAAAATTTAGGGAATTTGTATCAATCAAAGTCCCTGGTAAAAACGTTTTTTCTTTGAAAAAATTTGTATCATCTTAGGATGGAAGATGGAGATTCTGTGACAAAACATCTAAATGCCTTCGATACTCTGGTAAGTCAACTTGTCTTTGTTATTATTACGATTACAGAAGAAGATAATTGAATTACTTTGTTATGTTATTTTCTAGACTCTTGGGATAATCTGGTTGTAGAAATTGGTAGTACCACTCAATCTACATTGAAGTACGAGGATGTAGTTGCATCCTTGTTATCTAAAGAGATGAGGTGAAAAATCATGGATGGTCAAAGCACATATGATTTATTTTTAAGAGGCCATACCCAAGAAAGGAATCCTGGTCAGTCTTTGGGTGGGGGGGGGGGAGATCTAAATATAAAGGTACATCTAAGTCTACAGGAAAATATTTGAGTAAATGTTTAAAGTGTTGTAAAGCAGGGAATTATAAGAAATATTGCATGTCTAAGAAGGTTGATAAACCAAAGGGATCTAATAATGCCTCTTCCACAGAGGAAAAAACCTCCACTAAAGAAGGCGTGATGTTTCCCTAGAATCTATAGGTACACATGTAGACTTTGGTGTATGGTTGATCAACTCAGTGGTGCCATATCATATGACTCATCACAAGGACTGGTTCTATGAATAAGAAAAATACAATGGTGGTGATGTATTTTTAGGAGATGATTCGACAACTTAAATAATGGGACATCGAAGGGTTAAGTTTTTGCTAAATGTGGAAGTATTATAACTCTCCTATGGGTTCTGCACATTCCAAAACTAGCCAGGAGCCTAATATTTGTTAGCAAGTTGGATGATGCAGGTGTGGATAATTTATTGGGAAATGGAACTTGCAAGATGGTATGAGGATAAATGGTGTTGATGAGGGAAGTTCAGTGTAGAACTCTGTACAAGTTGTCTTGAAGAACTTATACTAATGGGCGTAAAATTTATGTTGTCCCTGAGCAGAGAAATAAAGAAGACAAGACCAATACTGTCCCTGGAAACAAGACCATGATGTGGAATAGAATACTGGGGCATGTTGGAGAAAAGGGCCTGTGAACACTACATGGTAAAGATATGGTTGAAGGTATGTCTAATTTCACTCTAGATTTTGATTTCTACGAACATTTCATATATAGTAAATAGAATCAAGTAAGATTCCCATCTGGTGCTACAAGAGCAACGGGGATATTAGATTTGATACACAGTGATGTGTTTGGACCTGTGCATGTTCCATCACTAGGTAAATTTGTGTATTATGTTTCATTCATAGATGATTTCTTAAGGAACACATGGATTTATTTTCTTATAAAGAAATTTGAGGTATTTGATAAATTTAAAGAGTTTAAGGATCTAGTATAAAATCATACAAAGAAGAAAATAAAGGTAAATAGGACATATAATGGTGGATAATTCTGTGGAAATGAATTCAAAGAATTATGTAAGAATTGTTGTATAGAAAGGAAGAAGACTACTTGTTGGCCCTTGACCAGGTTTTGAGGAAACACTGGTCATGTTTGACCATTTTTGGGACTTCGATAGGCTGGTTGAAGATGGAGCACCCACGCGAAGCGAAGATTGCAAGATCTCGCTCATTTTGCAGGCGTTTTGGGATTTTAGGGTTTATGTAATGGGTATGGGATGTCGTTCCATGGGTTTACCCATGTTTAGGCTCCTTTTGGTAATGTATAAATAAGTAGCTAGGGGATGTAAGAAGTAGTTAGTTAGTTACTAGTCATTGATCGACTTAGTGCTTGGCTAGTTGGCTTTGTGCACAGATGAGTTGAGACTTGCATAGATAAGTGAAATCATTATGTAAGTGCTTTGTGAACAGACTGCATAAGGATTTGTGCTTTGATATAATTAGAGGAAGGAGGATCTGGTGAGGTTCGTGAAGATCTCATGTCCTTTGCAGAGTTGGATCTGTGGCTTGGTGCATGTAAGCAGATTAAAAAAGACTAATAAAGAAGAAGAAGAGTTGGTGGATGTAGTCCCACACTAGGGTGAACCATGTATATCCTGTGTTATTGTGCTTTGTCAAATGTATTCATGATGATTATGTTTATATTTTCTTAGTGCGCTATTCTTGATGTGTGATAGGTAGATCCATTGATGCTTAGTGCCTGATATATGAATAAATGCTAGATATGCTTTGATGATATGTGCTAAATTCTTAGATGTGTTTAATCTTGATTACTACTGTGTCAATATACAATCAAGGTTAATCTGAGCGGTAAATAAGGATCATAACTTAATGCATATTGTTGGCTAAGTGCTCTTTTGAAGTGTGTAATCACATATCTGTGTCCTAGCTAGGTTGTAGACACTTGAGTTCTGCAACCCCCCCTGCCTCTACCTCGGGTGAGATTTCATCTGCTTCACATGTGTTTTTGAAAGGGATGGTAGTTAGGATTTTGTTGGTGCATTGTTGAAGCGTTGAACCCTGGGTCTACCCCTGTGCCAACAAATGGTTCCATTGTTGGGACCTAAAATTGTGATTACTGGGAACTGAAGAAAAGAAAAAACTACATATGTAGATATGTTGTTGTAGTGCACAGTATTCTACTTGAATTATGAATCTCTCTGCTAAGAAGGGAACCAGATCTGAAGAAAAGAGGTAAGATCTTAAAGCTTTGTGCTCTAATAAAGGTAAGATAAGTGGAAAATTTTGCTTCAAAAGTACGAATTTAGGTATGATTGATAGATTTTGTCCTAGTTGGAAAACTAGGGCATAGCCAGAAGAAAGAAGATTTGATCTGAAAAAATATGATAGAGATAGTGAAAGATATCTTATTCCTATGCATAGGAAGAATTTTTGGACTAACAAGTGGACGAAGGACCCTAGAAATATGATCCGAATTATTTTCGGCACGAAATGAGAGCGGAGATATAATAAAGAAATGTATCAGAGATGCAACCATAAACATAGATATACAGTAATACATGATTTTTATTAATCAGAGAAATGTACAGAGACTGTAAAAATACAGAGTGAAAGACTCGCTAGAATGGTGGCAACTTATCTCTGAGAAGAGATGTGACAGCTACTCGCATTCGCAAGAAGATGATTAAAATGAGGCTCTGAAGGCCCTTTTTACAATAAACAGGAATTCCAAAAGTCCTAGACATCCAAAAACCTAACCCTAGGAGATGAAGCGCCAAAAGTCATGTGGGCCCCGTTTGGGTAAGTGAGTACATCAACTTCCCGGGGTCGTAACTTTTGCATACGATCTCCATTTTAGGCGTGTGATAGATCGTTGGAAAGGTATTGTTGAGGAGATTCATTGAGAACCTCGATCTCAAAAAACCTTCATTTGGACCCTCAAAATGGCCCCAGAAGTTAAAACCTACTAAAAATAGTAAATTTCCAAAATGGCCAGAAAACTGTTTTGAGCCATTTGGAAAAGGTGGGTGGCCACCGATATCCACCTGGATCAATCCTCCCTCCTTAGGAAGCAATGGTATCCATTGCGTTGAGTTCCCGGGGGAGAGGGAAAAGCATTTGTTGAATGTCCATCTTGGTGAGCTGCTTGTCTTGCTGGAGAGGTCACGCTGCTTAGTTTGTGGAAATCTGTCACGAACCCGTGGCTGGAAGGTTTGAACTTTTTTATCCAGTCTGGCTATTTTAGACGACTGTGTGGAGAAGGAATTTTCATGCTTTGCTGCAACCTTTTCGACCTGCTTCTCTTGGATAGAAGGTGCTTTGGTCGAAGTTGTGGTGGCTGCAGTATCCTTTTGTTCACCCTTTGAACAGATTGTGGAGAAGATGAATTTTGTAGTATGAGATACTACCTTGTGGCACTGTTTAGGTGGGTCAGTAGTTGGAAATACCTCTGGTATCCTGTAGAGATGACCCCCCAGAGTAATAATGAAACTATGGGGTCGAGACTCATAGATAGCATGGCGTTTCCACATATATGGCTGGCCCAAGAGAAAATCACAGACATCCAGTGGGGAAACATCACATAATACCTCATCCTTGAAGGGTTGGATGTCGTACGATAATCGACACTGCTGGATGACACGAAGATCTCATCCTTGGTGAAGCCACCCAATGTTGTATGGTTGCGGGTGTGGTGTTGTCGACAATCCCAACTATTTGATGACCTCTGGTGAGATGAGGTTCTTCTGGCTTCTGCTATCAAAAATAAAATGCAGCGGGGTCCCCTTCATCCACATCTGTGAATGAAAAAGGCCCTCCCCCTCTTCTGGATCTGTTGGTTCTTCTGGTTGAATTGTTGCAGTCATGACAATAGCAGTGGGGTCTGCGTCGATGATCTGTCTTTTACCAGTATTTTCATAATCAGATTCTGAATCAGGGTTTGGCTCCTTGTCTTTGATCTCGGCCACCAATGACTATTTTGAGCGACATTCTTCGGTGTTGTGCCAGGGGATTTTGTGGAAATCGCACCATTTTCCGGTGTCCTTCTTTGTCTTCTCATGACCCTTCTTTTCCTGTGGCTTGGACTGGTTTTCGGGAGACTATTTGTTAGGGTTGTCTTTGTCATACTTTGGTTGTTGTGGATTTGCAGACCTGAACTCCCATTTGTTCTGGTGCTTAAATTTCTGCTCGATTTTAACAGCAAATCGATAGGCAACACCGAGTGATGAGATGTCCAAAAAATCCATTTCAGTTTGGATGTATCTGTGTAGAGCCCCACGATATTTCAAAACCAAATTTTGTTTAGAGTCTTTCATACCCAGCTTGGTGCACAAGGTATGGAAGCTATTGGTGAACTCTGGAACTTATTGGCCCTTCTCTTGCCGTAGTGTGGTCCATCTCATGTACTAGTCCTCATAGTTTCCAACAGGGTAGTACTGTTCCTTTACCGCATCCACAAAAAATTCCCAAGTGGGCTCGGCCCCATATATTCCAGAATCCCCTGTGGAACTCTGCTCCCAATAAGTTTTCCACCAATTTTTGACATGGGGGAGAGCCTTAAGGAGTGCAAAGGTGATCTTTTCCTTGTTTGGAAAATTATGAACAGAGAAATAACATTCTAGCAGATTTAACCATTTATCTAGGGCATCTGCATCTGTTTGTGATCCAGGTGGATATCGGGGGCCACCCACCTTTTCCAAATGGCTCAAAATAGTTTTCTGGCCATTTTGGCAATTTACTATTTTTAGCAGGTTTTAACTTCTGGGGCCATTTTGAGGGTCCAAATGAAGGTTTTTTGAGATCGAGGTTCTCAATGAATCTCCTCAACAATACCTTTCCAACGAGCTATCACACGCCTAAAATGGAGATCGTATGCAAAAGTTACGACCCCGGGAAGTTGATGTACTCACTTACCCAAACGGGGCCCACATGACTTTTGGCGCTTCATCTCCTAG
>ML786197.1:435715-458088 GCA_009831015.1 Picea engelmannii | reverse complement strand
TAGAAATCGTGTATTACTGTATATCTGTGTTTATGGTTGCATCTCTGATACATTTTTGTTATATTATTGAATATCTGCAATATCTCTGTGCATTTCTTTATTATATCTCCGCTCTCATTTCGTGCCGAAAATAATTCGGATCAATTTGACCTTCAAATACGAGAATATCAAAATTAACCTATACCTTAAAAGGTGAGGTGGCTCCAAAGTGGTCTCTTGATGAAGATGTGCCTGATGCTATCAGCATGCATTGATGGATGTGGAAAAAATTCTCCATCATTTCGTCCCTCTGTCGCTTGAGAGCTTGCTCAAGCAACAGACTGATAGGATCGTCTGCTCCATCATTTTTCTTTTCTTCCGCCATTGAGGGTTTATTGGGTGTGCGAGAGCGATTGTCCTCGAGAGAGATAAGCTCGAGACCCAACTTGCTATACTCAGACCTCATCGGGGACATGCACTGAAAAATGATCAAGAGCAGCCTGCTCTAATACCACTGATCCAGATTATCTTCGACATGAAATGAGGGAGGAGATATAATAAAGAAATGCACAGAGATATTGTAGATATTCAATAATATAAAAGAAATGTATCATAGATGCAACCATAAACATAGATATACAAAAATACATGATTTCCATTAATCAGAGAAATGTACAGACACTGTAAAAATACAGAGTGAAAGACTCGCTAGAATGGTGGCATCTTATCTCTGAGAAGAGATGTGACAGCTACTCGCATTCACAAGAATATGATTACAATGAGGCTCTAAAGGCCCTTTTTACAATAAACAGGAATTCCAAAAGTCCTAGACATCCAAAAACCTAACCCTAGGAGATGAAGCACCAAAAGTCATGTGGGTTCCGTTTGGGTAAGTGAGTACATCAACTTCCCGGGGTCGTAAGTTTTGCATACGATCTCCATTTTAGGCGTGTGATAGCTCGTTGGAAAGGTATTGTCGAGAAGATTCATTTTGGGGGATAAATTATTCCTTCAACTATCATTGAGAACCTCAATCTCGAAAAACCTTCATTTGACCCTCAAAATGGCCCCGGAAGTTAAAACCTGCTAAAAATAGTAAATTGCCAAAATGGCCAGAAAACTGTTTTGAGCCATTTAGAAAAGGTGGGTGGCCACCGATATCCACCTGGATCAAAATAATTTTTGTAGATTGCAGGTCCATCACTATGATCCCAATGCATAGTACAGGAAAGTTTGGGGATCGTTTAAAAGAAGGAGAGGATTGACATTGTGTTATATTTACTGAAGACCGAGAAAACTTGTTAAGGCATACCCTGGTATAAGTCCTATTTGTATTTATTGTAAATTTGTTGATCATGAGGTTTTTGATTGCCCTAGAATGATTGCTAAAGTTGAAAAGATGAACATGAGACAAGAAAACCATGAAGAAGGTCAAGAAACTAAGGCTATGTTAGAAAAATAGAATGAAACAAAATCTATGTTATTACAGCTGAAAGAAATCCTGAATGATCACAGAGACATCAACCTACCAGAGATCTTAAAAGAAAAGTGGTGCATAGAAACAAGAATAGGAGACTTCGACATAGACTGTGTATTAGATGACGAAACACGGGTAAATCTTATGCCAGAAAGTACTTGGAAAATTTTGGGAAAGCCTAATATGATTTTTTCATTGGGAAGGATAGGATTGTTTAAACGAAAAATGATAATTCTGTGTGGAAGAGTTACTAATGTACCTATGATTTCTCCCGGAACATCGAACGAAGAATAATTTGAAGTCATTAAGTTTGTTGATAACAACACCCCTTTTGCACTATTGTTAGGAAATACCTAGATCAAGAAAGATCGTATCCGAAGGAAAGTAGAGGAGGAAGTCACAGAACATAAAAACCAGGAATTAAGGGACTTCATGACTAGAAAAATAACACTATTAATAGAAGAACAAGAGAATAAGTTGAAGCAACTGAGGGCCTGATACCTAGATGTCGAAGTTGAAATAACATAGGAAGACTGGAAAAACCTACCCATACAGGAGAGAAGAGAACCTACCTCGAAACTAGTAAGAGAAGAAGTATTAGCCTCGAACCATTTGAAAGACCCTTAGCAATGTGAAGTTGATATTCTAAGAGAAAACAAAAATGAGAATGACAAAAGGAACCCAGAGACTCAGTTCATAGGAAAGAAGGCAAGAAAGCTTAGTAAGAAGAAGGAAAAGTTAGAAACACTGTAGGAAGTTCTAGAGAAGACTTCAAAGAAGGAATCCTTTTAGAAATTGAACCTCTCTGTATTAACAGAACCACACAGAAAGGCACTTCTCCACGAAAAAGATATATTACCCTTGGAGGCACTTCACCACGACAAATCTATGATCATTAATTATGTAAACCTATATGTTTCCTTAAGAGAGGTCAGTGGGTTGAATTCCTGAAGAAAGAAGGGAGAAGAACTTTTCTTGAGAGAAGAAGTTGTGTTTTCCTCTATAAAAACAATATTTTGGAGGATTTTTGCGGGCTGCACCATAGCTGGGGTGCAAAAATGCTTGATTTTCGTAGGCTTCACTATAGCTAGGGCGCAAAATTTCCACATGGTGCACTATATCTAGGTCGCAACAACCTTCATACATGGGAAACATGAGCATTTTCTCGATGCTTCTAGAAGAAGAAGCTTCTATGGTGAGGTGGCCTACGAATTGTTTGGATCTTACTCACTTTCATGATTTAGTGGGATCATCCTAACCTCCTCACCTTATCCTCTTCAACTTATAAAAGGAGAGGAGCTCTCATGGAGAAAGTTAGTTGGTTTTGGATCTTCGCTTTTGTAGTTGGATTTGGCTTGGAATTATTAGCTTGGTTAGAGTGGCTTTGAGATTTTCTTTTTTCAAGATAGATGTCAGATCTATAGTCTCAGAATCCTTGGATCAAAAGTTTGTTGGAAGAAAGGAACTGTTGGAAGGAACCTTATGACATCAAGGCATCTGGTTGTAATCTCTCTTCCTGTTATTAATATAATAGAGTGGCATGTTTCTTTCCCATAGAATTATCTTTATTTTATTTTATAATTCCTTAATCATATGCATAGGTTGTCACTGAATATACTCTCTCTTCTTTCACTTTGGTTGGTTTGTGTCTCACTGTAGGATCAGTATCACAAGAGCACCAGAGCAAAACAGGAACAACAAAGACATAAGGAAGTGACATTTAAAGGTATGTCTATTGTCTTTTGTTCGATAGTAAATTTGATGATTAGAGCCTAGGGAAAGTTCCATGTCCTATTGTGTTTTGTTCTAGATCTAGGTGGATCTAGGGGGATTAGTCTATGTCCGCATTCACCGATTTACCCGATAACAAAATTGGTGACTCCACTGGGGAAACGAATGTTTTCCTAGTTTTCCTTGTTTTCTTTCTTTGATTGCTTGGTTTCTATTTTCTAATTCATTGAAGGATCTAGCTTGACTCTCTGATTGTTAAACTTCACTGGAAAACCTTCTCAATTTTTATTTTTTTCCATTTTTGTTTGATTTCCGCACCCGAGACAAGTGCAACGACTTAGGATTTTTGCGCCCTACCTATTTTGACTAGTGCAGAAACGTCGCAAGCTACCCATATATGGCCCATGGAAATCAGTGATTTCCGCACTGTGCTAGTCTTCCAGCCTGCGAATATTGTGAAATTATTGATTTTTGATGGTTTTCCTTACCTAGACCTTGGATTTGGTTTTGGGGTAAATTTTTGGGTTTGATTATGATTTGTTTACAGTCTACTTGACAGTTTTTGAGCCTCTTTTAGTCATATTTTCTTTGTTTTCTTTTGAAATATTTGATCTCTTCCTTTGAGTGTCTTTCAGTTACAACGTCTTGTTTTTCTTTAGAATTGTTTAGTGAAAAGATTTTTTTTTTTTTTTTGAATAACTTGCGGTAAAAGAGAAACTTTGTTTGGGATTTTTGTTGTTTTGAAGTGATTTTCTATTGCTTTTAGCTATCTTTGAAGCAAAAAAAAAATTCTTTCTTTGCATTAGATTGGTGGCATATTTTCATTTGAAGTAGTTAAATTGCATGATTTTTGGTCTTAAATTNNATGAATCATGTATTGGTGTACAGTCTATTTGTCTTATTTCATGAAAATCTTGATATTGGTGAGTTTAGTAAATTTTGGGACATTGTGCATCTGGGAATGATAAATGTTTTCTCCATCTCGTAGTATAGCTTTCATCGAAATGAAAATATTGCATCTTCATCTATTTGAATAACTTTTGATTCGGTCAAAGCACCATATTGTTCATGCCATTTTTCTCTTGAGTAAAAACAACCAAAAAATAAATCACTTATAAAAAAATTGATTAGACATTTTTTATACTTTCTGGTAGCAAACCTACATTAGATTAGTTGTAGGGCTTTGGAATAGGTGTGAAAGATAACTTTCCAAAGCTGCAAACAAATATAAAATCTTGAGTTAGGGAGTGGTAAATCCGCTTATTACATTTTATCCTAGGAATCCCTTCTAACACAAGGGTCAATCATGAGGTCACATTGAGACTGGCAGAGTTACTCACCCTGCTTTGTTGGCCTTGGTGTAGAGATTGCACGTATAATGGGGGTCACTTGAAAGGTATACCCACAATGATGAGTGGAATCCTTTCAAGTTGATTTCAGGATAGATACCCTTCCCTTGCGCATGGATCGGACTATCGACTGTTTCCCCAGGGATCATTGTAGTAATTGGTAACCTTAGTGGCCTTTGTCTTTAGGTTCTTTATACAAGGTGACTCTAGAGGGGCAAGTCTTCACGGTACCTGGAATCGACGTTGGCCAAAATCACTCGGGCTCCTTGGAGGGTATACCCATGTTTATGTGTGGGAGCTTACACCAAGGTGTAAGTTTGTTAAGCAGGTCGTCAACGTAAATTTTCCACCCGATCTATCTCATCCCCTTCTTACTTTGTTCCCATGATGTTAGATTTCATCACCAACGAGTGTGCTCATTGTGAGAAGGTTTTGTTTGTTTTCTTGATTCCTAGATTTTTAGCATGTGCTATTTGTTTTCCCTAGAAAACTCTAGGTTGGATCTTTTTTTTAATGGTTTCAGTTCCCAAAATGACCAATGAAGAAACCCCTGCTCCAGGGGAACCTTTTATTTTTGTTTCTTATGGAAACATTGGTCCTTCTCACATCGCTACTTTGAGCCTTCTAGGCCTCACTATCAAATTTTCGGTGTGGTTGTTTTCCACTCAGGTAATCCCAAATGTAGTAAGTTCTTAGGTCGTAAACACTCCCCCCCAATAACATCAACCTCATGTTGATCCTTCACCATCTTCACCAGTAAGATATTATTCACCTTCTTCACTTGCAAGGTCTTCTTTCATTTCATATTATTCACCGAGTGAAATCTCTCAAGCTAGTAACTTGGTGAATAAGAAGAATAAAAAAATGAATAATAAGAAGAAGAAAAATAAGCAAGGATCCAAACTTCCAACCACTTTCAGACATGTTGAAAAACAACCAGTTACTGTTGATCGTGTTGGGAGTGTTGATGATGTCAAGATCACCCAAACAACCCGTAAGCCCAAGTACCCTTGCAGGATTTGTAAGGGTAGCCATCTTCTTAAGGATTTCTATGGTCTATCCCAGGTTATAGAAGCATGGTCTACACACCCTCGCCAACCCATGTCGTTAGCCTCTGAACAACATGTTTATGACTTCTCGTCGACTAGTCACGATATCATTGGGAAGAAGAAAAGTAGAGCCAAGTTCTCATGTATGTTATGCAAAGGGAATCATCTAACTCATAATTTCCATCATATGGAAGAAGCCTCAAAATTCTTGGAAGACATGATTGTTTCACAGCCTCAACTTCTAGTTGCTTATCACAAGATTTCTCTCAACCCACCTGTAGTTGATGGAATGATAAATCGTGTTCCCCTGTCGATCAGTCTGGTTGATCAAGTGGTCAATCTAGTCACGTCCTTTGTTGAAACAGTAGACCAAGAGGTAGATCCAATCACATTCTCGGTCGATCCCACTCTCTTGTTAGAGAGTGAAACCCAAGCGGTCGATCCTTTTCCAAGCGGCGACCCCATTCTCCCCTTGGAGAATGCAACCTAAGTGGTCGATCCGATCTCTTCATCGGTCGATCCTACTCTCTCGCTTGAGAGTAAACCCGATACTGCCCACATTTTTCTCGTTGATATAGACTCTACCATGCCGGGGGGTATTCCTCCTTCTCCCATGGAACCTCCTCCAAGTAATGAGGCCATCCGTTTTAATTGGGGTGTGATAACTAGACCCTGTCTTACCTATCATATTCCTTTCCAGATTATAGTGAATGTTTGTGATCGGTGTTAGCACTCTGTAATTCTCCCAAGGCTGTGGAGGCAGTCACAGAGGCAACATCAAAACCACTTTGAGTCTTGGATCTAGCCCTCCAAAACTCAGAGAGGGATCTCTCTGTGTGGTATAGATTTGTTTGAATATATATTAGGCTAGCTAATGGGTTCAGAGTTTGGATTTTTTAAATGATTGGTTGGAACGGGAGAAAAGAGGTCCATTGGGTAATGGGGTCACAGCCTGAAGTTAAATCAAAAACATGTTCTACAAACAACATTACAGGGCAAGGTAGGCACTCTTGTTGGATTCTTTGAATTTAATTTTTGGATTTAGAGGAGAAAGATGAGAAGAATAGGCAATAACAAGGCAATCAAGAATCCTGAAATTAACCATTGAGAAGAAAAAAATGACAATTATGTCAAAGCCAGAAACAAAGTGTATGTCTCAACAAATTTTATTCATCAAACTTATTTGCATAATTCATAGTATGAATAACTTAAGAAATACAATGGAAACAAATTTACATTGAATGAGTAAAACATCACCACCAAAAATGACACATGAATCCTGTAGTTGTTGTGACTGTATTATTGAATTGATGAAAATAAAGAAGGCTCAGTGAGCTGTTTTACAAAACCTCAATCATGGTCCCCTGACTGATCAACCTTTTTTACACATTTGAATCACTGTAATTTATAAAAAAGACTCTCCCAAGGCTCATAACGTTGGATTCAACCACCTCGGCCAAGAATACCATAAAATCCCCAAAAATCTGGAACTGCAAATTTGGTCAAATTTGTTGAAAATAGGGGTACGCTCAATCATTTATTTATCCCAATCAGTGACACCTGTGCAAAAACCAAAGGAGGTTATTGTATATTAGATTGTTTGGAGAAAAAAAATCCATTTTCTTAAATTTCATCTCCACCTTGCCAAAATAGCTCCCACCAAATTAGGACTGTAACAAGAAAAACAAGAAATCCAAAAAATGAGGCTAAAAGACAGCTTTGATTCTCCCAACTGGTGGCACCTTTGCAAAAACTGGGAGAGGTTTTTATTCTTCAGCCTGTGATGATGGATGAAGGTGTGTCTATTATAATTTTGACATGTTGTCCTTCCAGAGCATTTTCCTCTTGGAAGTCGTGATCAAGAAGAGCTTCGAGCATAATTTTCTAATTTCAAGCTCATTAAAAAATGAAAACATCTTTGAGCATAGGTTTTCTGATTTCAAGCTCGTTAAAAAATGAAACCAGCTATGAGCATGGTTTTCTGATTTTAATCTCATTAAAAAATGAAATCGGTTATGAGGATAGTTTTTGGCGTCTCTGTAGAAACCTCGCTAAAAAATGAAATAGAGGTTATGAGTATATTTCTTCACAAGTGTCAAGCTCGTTAAAAAATGAAACAACCTCCCCCTCTTTGTTTGAGTCAATTCCTTCGTCTAGTATTTGAATCTTCAATTCATTCTCCTTTGCAGTTGGATGAAATGAATCTTGGGGGACATTTTCCTTAGCCCATGGACTTCACGTTGAAGTTAAACTGCTAGCTTCTTAAGTTGGGGGCTAAGTACCAACCATGCAAATTCGTGAACCATGCATTGGGAAGTCGCAAGCATAGTTTTTAATTTGGTTCAAGCTTGTGTAAAAATGAAACCACCTACCTCAAGCATAGCTTCCTTTGGTTCAAGCTTATGTAAAATTGAAACCAGGACCAAGCATAGTTTCCTCTTTTTCAAGCTTGTGTAAAAAGGAAACTAGTTCCAAGCATAGTTTTGTTTAGTTTTAAGCATGTGTGAAAATAAAATCTATCCCAACCATAATTTTGTTTTGTTTTAAAATCTTGCGTAAAAATGAAAACAATATTGAGCTTAGTCTGTGTCCTTTTTCATGCTCGTAAATACATGAGAATAAGTCACTGAGCTTAGTCTTTGTTCTTTCTAGTGCTCATAAATCAATGAGAATGTAATCGAGTATACTTTTATCACTTTTTCGAACTCGTAAAGGTTATACGAAAAAGGAACCCACTAGAGTTCCCTTTAAGCTCTTTTAAGACTCTCTAAACATGAAAAGATTGTCGAGCAACCTTATTCTTTTCATGCTCATTAAATTATTTCAAGAAAAGATCTGTTGAGCAATAGTTACGAAAAAGGAACTGAGAGAGTTCTCTTTAAGTGTTTTTTAGACTCTATAAACATGAAAAATCCCTGAGTTTTCTCTCTTTGTACTCGTTAAACAAACATCGACAGACCCATATGGGACCGAACCACTCCTTCCTAGGGTTCGTTAAAAATACTCCAAGGGACTCGTCCGAAGGATGAGCTTACATTTACAAGCATATGTTATCCTGCTCAAGCTTGCTTAAAAATAAAGAGGTACTCACCAGACATGGTGGGGGGGGAATTGGGAAAGATGTCTAAACTTGTATTCCATGGAAGAGTCATTTTTTAACATGGTACCCTTTCACTTGATTTATGTCTAGATTGGAAAACCTGCTTGTCTCTTGGTCATACTCCTTTATAAGATTACAAATTGGTCTGTGATCCCTGTTGTTGAGTCAATATTTTCAAAGACATTTGTTGTGTCTTCAATATGTTCTAAGAGAAGTTCAACCCATAAATCCTTCTATTGCGTCAGCCATTTCTGCAGTCCTTAAGCCTTCTATTGCGTCAACCATCCCTGAGTCATTAATGAATCACTTGGTACTCTGATCTACATAAAATCTTATTACTTGTTTTGTGTCATTGATGGGGGATACATTAAGGCCCTCCTGTGACGAGTATTTTCCTGTCGACTTCAACTCATTATCCAGGAATTAGACTTAGAAACTAATTATTTCCTTGAAACTTGCATACCTCAATGACAGGTTTCCTCGCTTTCGACAGTGGGTTTTCAGTATTGACCCTTGATCAAGAGATTCCATCGAGTGTTCGACTTCATCTCATTAATTTGCAGTTGTTGGATTGTACTAGAGTACCTTGGGAGTCATTGACATTAATGGTGATTTCTCTCACACTTGTTAATGGTATACACTAATGACCGGTAATCAAGTGGTTTCTACCATGTTCAACTTTAGCACCTGTAATCTCATGGTTAGATTCGTACTATAGATTGATGGAGATGAAGACCTTGGGTCTTTTCTAACAGATGTAGGTTGTATTGGAGTATATTCAAGTTGTACTGTTGCATAGATCCACATTGTATGTCTCATGGCTATGTTCAAATATGATTCTTTAACACATAGATCCACAATGTATTTTTGGTGGCTATGTTCAGATTTGAGTCATAATGGCATGGATCCACGGTGTATGTTTGGTGGCCATGAATTTTCTTACTTGACATGGATCTTTGCACGTCGACATTTATGCTTTGAGTCATTTGTATTCTGAGTATGAGAATGCCTACCACAGTGATGATATATTATTGTACTGTTTTTCCTTGTTTGTTGACAAGTTTCTGACTGACGTGTTCCTTGTTCCCTACACACACTCGACAAAGTACTTTCGCTATCACTCTGTTCTAACTTCATACTTTGGGGGGCTCTCTATTACACATTATTTCATCACCCTCATGATCATTAATCATGTAAACCTATATGTTTCCTTCATAGAGGCCAGTGGCCTAAATTCTTGAAGAAAGAAGGGAGAAGAGCTTTCCTTGAGAGAAGAAATTGTGTTTTCCTCTGTAAAAACCCTATTTTGGAGGATTTCTGCTGGCTGCACCATATCTGGGGTGTGGAAATGCCTAATTTCCGTAGGCTGCACTATAGCTAGGGTGCATAATTTCCGCAAGCTTCACTATAGCCAAGTCGCGACGGATTTCATACATGGGAAAAATGAGAATTTTCTCGATGCTTTTAGAAGGAGAAGATTCTATGGTGAGGTGGCCTCTGAATGGTTTGGATCTTACTCACTTTTCCTATCGACTTCAACTCATTATCCAGGAATTATACTTAGAAACTAATTGGTACCTTGGAACTTGCATACATCAATGGCAGGTTTCCTCGCTTTCGATAGAGGGTTTTCATTATTGACCCCTGATAGGGAGATTCCACCGAGTCATCGTCTTTAGCTCATTAATTCACATTCATTGGATTGTACTAGAGTATGTTGGGAGTCATTGACATTAATGATAACTTCTCTCTCACTTGTTAACTGTATACACTAATGATCGATAATCAAGTGGTTTCTACCATGTTCGACTTTAGCCCCTGTAATCACATGGTTAGATTTGTACTATAGAGTGGTGGATATGAAGACCCTAGATATTTTCTGATAGATCTAGGTTGCATTGGAGTATATTCAAGTTGTAATATTGCATAGATCCAAATTTTATGTCTCATGGCTATGTTCAAATTTGAGTCTTTAGCACATAGATCCACAGTGTATTTTTGGTGTCTATGTTCATACTTGAGTCATAATGGCATGGATCCACGACATATGTTTGGTGGCCATGACCTGTCTTACTTGACATGCATCTTCACATGTCAACATTTATGCTTTGAGTCATTTGTATTCTGAGTATGGGAATTCCTACCTCAGTGATGATATATTATTGTATTGTGTTTCCTTGTTTGTTGATAGGTTTCTAACTGACGTGCTCCTTGTTCCTTACACACACTCGACAAAGTATTTCAGCTATCACTTTGTTCTAACTTCATCCTTTGGGGGGCTCTCTGTTACACATTATTTTCATCACCCTCATGATCATTAATGATGTAAACCTATATTTTTCCTTCAGAAAGGTCAGTGGCCTGAATTCTTGACAAAAAAGGGAGAAGAACTTTCCTTGAGAGAACAAGTTGTGTTTTCATCTGTAAAAACCCTATTTTGGAGGATTTCCACAGGTTGCACCATAGTTGGGGTGTGAAAATTCCTAGTTTCTGTAGGCTGCACTATAGCTAGGGCACGAAATTTCCGTAGGCTGCACTATAGCTAGGTAACAACGACCTTCATACATGGGAAAAATGAGCATTTTCTTTATGCCTCTAGAAGGAGAAGCTTCTATGGTGAGGTGGAATCCGAATGGTTTGGATCTTACTTTCTTTCATGATTTAGTGGGGTCATCCTAACCTCCTCATCTTATCCTTTTCAACTTATAAAAGGAGAGGGGCTTTCATGGAGAAACTTAGTTAGTTTTGGAGCTTGTCTTTTGTAGTTGGATTTGGCTTGGAATTATTAGCTTGGTTAGAGTGGCTTTGAGCTTTTCTTTTGTGAAGATAGATGTTAGATCCATAGTCTCAGAATCCTTGGATCAAAAGTGTGTGGGAAGCAAGGAACTATTGGAAGGAACCTTATGACATCTAGGCATCTGGTTGTAATCTCTCTTCCTATTATTAATATAATACAGTGGCATGTTTCTTTCCCATAGAATTATCTTTATTTTATTGCATAATTCCTTGATCATATGCATAGGTTGTCATTGAATATACTCTCTCTTCTTTCACTTTGGTTGGTTTGTGTCTCACTGTAGGATCAATATCACAAGAGCACCAGAGAGAAACAAGAACAACAAAGACATAAGGAAGTGACATTTAAAGGTATGTCTATCGTCTTTTGTTCGGTAGTAAATTTGATTATTAGAGCCTAGGGAAAGTGCCATGTCCTGTCGTGTTTTGTTATAGATCAAGGTGGATCTAGGGGGATTAGTCTATGTATGAATTCACTGATTTACTCAATAACACATCCCAACCATTAGAACGATGCTCTGGAATGGCTAGAAACAAAGTTCTTTCCATAAAGATCACCATTGGACTGTTGGTACCACACCATGATAGATGGAATCATATTGATTGAGGCATGTTGAACCATTGAAGGAATACGTTACGCCATTCCCTATTTAATCCATCGAATTCCTCATCAGGGACATTTTTGCAAACTGAGATATTTGAGCCCACAGAGAATTAATCACATACTGCATTGTACTATCGAGACCTCACCATCATTTCCATTACCTTGAGCATCCATTCACCTACCTGAGTTATTTTATTATGAGTGTGCATGCCGGGTGACCTTAGCGCAGTAGAGAAATCAGTAGAAGAAATCTTGATCAACCTTATGGTTGAGAACGTCATGTCTGTAGGAATATAGGCCTCATCGACGGGAGGAGTGAAAGAATCCCCCTCGACTGCACATCGATCTAGTTGAGCATCGACCAAGAAAACAATAAAGGACACCTATGATCTGGCTAAGGGGAAGCAGATCCCGTCGGTCGTTCCCAAATACATCCTGCCTCTAGCTGGCATGGTTAGTCATGACAACATTTTGCGTGAATTCAAGTACACGCTCATAACGACTTACCTTCCGAACGAGATAGGGGCAATTGGACCACAATTGGCACTGATCCCAACCCTCAAGATAAGTGACTTTAACCTGGGAGACATGAAGAATTATGTGATGCTTGCACCACATAGGTACTTGAAAAAGATGATTGGGAAGAAGCCCAAGATTGTTCCCCAGCCATGGATCATAGAGATCGCAAGGTCCATGATCCTGAACGTCATGAATATCCCCCACTTTGGTAGACATCAGTAGGTTAACGCGTGCATTAAAATCCTCCTATCATGCTACCATGGAGGCTATCTTTGGTTAGATAGATGTGTGACTGTGCATCTGGCACTGATCCACCTGATCACCAGGCTAAGCATGCAAGGACCAGACCCTCACTAGTTCTACCTACGAAAGACATCAGATCCTTCCCTGGTGCAACGAATAAAAGAATCTATAATGTCGCCAAGGTCGAGACCTATTGTAAATCATGTCTATGAAGTATAAATCCTAGATTATGAATTGTAATTATGCTTTATAGGCTGGTGAGCCAAGTTTATATAATTTGGTGGTCTTATGTGTTATTAGGCTGGAGAGCCTAAGTGTTAAGGTCGGGAGCCTGCTTTTGTATATGTAATACTGTAGAACATTAATAAAAATATAAACACCGTTGTGTTCAGACCGACCAGGATGAATGAGTGATGGGGGACTAAGCTTCCACAGAGTGGGTAATGGATTAAGAGCTGGAAGGTGGGAAAGAGAGGCTAAGTGTTGAGCCTAGGGTCTTAGGTCCTTGGGAATAATATTTTAATATTATTCCAAAATCCATGTGAAATATATGTTGTGTCCTAAGTTCCTGGAGAGGAACGCATACTGATCGAGTGCATGCAGCTTCATGCGTGACATGTGTTGACCTAGGCACATGAAGTTAAAAAAATGCAGAAGTCAGTCGTGGAGGGGGGTCGCTCCTCATTCCATCATCCTTTGTGTATGATTTCAGATACCCTCATGCAGCTCTGAGAACCAGAAAACCAGGACGTCTTTATGAATACCAAAACATCATCCATCTAATTCTATTATTGGTCTATGTTTTCCCTTGACATACCTATGCATCATTGAGAGAACTGGTCAGGAGGGGAAAGTCAACCTGTGAGTTCCAAAACCTAGTCTATCAGTCATTGCAGAGCTGAGTTCGTACCTGATCTGTTTGTAGGTTACTGTTTTCTATTTTTTTGAGTGGGGTTGTGTTTTTGTTATCCTCACCATGTGGGAATTGAGTCAGAAGGGGCTGAAGAACTGAGTTTTAAGGCCCTTAGTTGAAGAGGAATTCTATCAGTCCTGTGAGAAGCTATTTCCAAGTGAAGGAGTCTATTGAGAAGTGGTATTCCTCCAGAGAGAGTCCAACACCAGCTACGGAGCTCTAAGACTTCCTAATCCGGCCTGTTATCGAGACCTAGAGAGGGAGGTGAAGCACTGATGGAATGTGCTTGTGAAGGTGTATACTCCCGGGTGAAACATGCATGTGGGGAATGAGAGTCCATGAGTAGTGGGCATAAGAAGGCATCCCAGGAAGAATCCTTCTGGTTATTCTGTGTAGTTTTCCCTGTAACCTCAGCCTAGACTAGGATTCCTTGCCTTGGGTGGAGCTTAGTCCCAGCTCAGGGGTCACCCACTGCTGAGCTTGATGAGCAACATGGTCTAAGGCTGGGAGGTTCATGGAAGGCCTGCACATGATTGGTGGAATTACCATGGTTTCAAAGATATGTATCGGCTTATGCTTAATATTATGTTTTTCATGCCTCTGATGCTTATATGTATCATGTATTGTATTGTGCATATGAATTATTGTTAATGACAGGGATTATTTATGTTAACAGTAATCTTATGCTTACTTTGAGTTAAATGTGGTTAATATGAATTAAATGCATGTTATTAATTAAGTATGAGAATGATGTTGTTTCGCACAGTAGCATTTGCCTGACCAGTGGGATGATGGCCAGGGACATTACAATATGGTATCAGAGCCTAGTTTCAATGCTGAGCCTAGATGGGTTGGATAAGTGGTCTTTGGACCGAGTTTTTGAGAAGAAATTGTGTCTGGAGGACTAATTTCAGACCTCAGAATGTTTCTGAGTGTCAACAGACTACTTGACCATGTTACAAAGCTTAGGATGTGTAGTGGTATTATAAAACTATAGCCGGTGTGGTATATGGCCATAGGGAGAGAGAGAAATCCACACTAGAAGTGTTGCATCAAGTAGAGGAAGGTTTAGAAGGAGGATACCAAGTCATTGGCCAGAATTCCTTGAGAAGTAGAGTTGGACGGTCAGAATTCTCTATGGAGAACTCGAGAAATAGTGAGGGATGTAAGATGGCCAGAAGTTGCAAGGTGGTTAGTGGATGGAGAAACTCGCCACCCTAGGATCCAGAATAAACGTGGGTCATTGATCCTGGTTGGTTTGAACCATTGGATATTTTCGTGAATTCAAGGATCATGAACTTGGAGCACAAGCCAAATTCTTGGTCACTCCAAGTCATGAATCGCGAAAGAGATTAACAAGGGTAGAATCAGACGATGGAGCACTTCTAGGAAGAAGTGTCAAAATCTTGTGAGCCATCGGATCCATCCAACTAGAGAGGAAGTTTAGGATGAAGAGCTTTGATAGGTGTAAGCATAGGAGAGATCTGGACTATTAGATCCAAATCATCGAAGATCGTTAGATCTCGTACAAGAACTCATGTACTGGAATTTGGGGATTGAAGTGACAAGAGATTTGGAGTCACTGCATCGTGAACTCTCGATTACCGAAAACCCGAAACCCCGAAATCCTAAAATGATCTACATCGTAGATCGTAGGAGAGGAACTTGACTGTTCGATCAAGTAGATGAATAGACTGTAATTTCATAATTTCGGCAAACAGAAGTTTGAGATGTGTAGATGCACTAACTCCTGATGCCCGAAACTCTGAAACGAAAAGTAAAAGTAGTGGGGCCCCCTAACATCATTGGGAGTGAGGTGGACCGTCTTAAGGACACCATGTGCCACTACCTTGGTGGGAGATAGTTGTGCTATGGGCCTGGAGGGTAAGGAAATCAAATTTTTGGAAGTCAGGAGTTGGAGAGGGAAGCGAGTGAGAGAACCTTCGGGATCAAAACCTCGAAACTCGAAACACCGAAGCCCCAAAATTATGAAACTCGAAGTTTCATTTGGAGAGCCTTGTAACACCTAGTAGTTTAGCATTTGATTACGGCCCATGCACGCATGGGTTGGGGACTAATAAAATGGGGGCTATTTTCGAAAATTGTAGAGACAAACAGAGCTCATAGAATTCATGGAATCGAAATGTTTTCTTATTCACGTTGGTTTATGAATGTTGTAGTTTTATTAAGGGTTTAAGGCCTGAAAAAATTCGGTTGACTACATGTTGTGTGTGCAGAGTTCAACGAGTGTCAAGAGAGACGTGAATCGACACCGAGTATAAAAATGGAAGAGGTGTGTATTGCCTCCAACTCAGAGAGTGAAAGAGAAGGAGGGAATGTCAACTTGGGAGTCGAAGGGTCAAAATCTGATGGGAAAGGAAAAGAGATGGATAAGGAAGGACATATGATGAAAATCATTGAAAGATTGTAGAAATATACCCTGGCTCGTCAAGCCAATAGCCAAAATCTCATAAGGGTCAAGGATCGACATGGTGAATTCAACTTAAAGATGTTGAAGAACCTAGAAAGAATAGAAAGGAAATTGGAAAAGGAGAGTGACACAAGAAAAATAGGAGTCGCGGGACCCCTGAGAGAAAAAGAAGGTCGAGGAGTGGTAACAAACATCATCGTCACTCCCCAAAGCATTCCGATAAGGAAGCACGTAGTAGTTCAAGCCCATCCCCTACCATAAAACACCGAATATCTGGAGTGGATGAATTGAAAGGGGACATGAACAAGATTAAGCCTCCTACGTTTGATGGAGAACATAAGAAGGAGGAAGATGATGAAACATGGTTTCTTGGCATGAGGAAATATTTCCAACTGCAGAATTATTCCTTTCATGTAGAAGGAAGAATTTCGATGTATCAACTAAAAGTAAAAGCATCCATGTCATGGGATCATATTGTGCAGGTGCAACACATTAGAGAGAAAGATATCACATGGAAGGAATTCAAGAGGTATTTTGAGAGGAAATACCTGACTAAAAGATACTATGACAGAAAGATGAAGGATTTATTTGAACTCAAGCTGGGCAACATGACCATTGATGAATACGAATGAAGGTTTTGGAATTACTAAAGTATGTTCCATTCATCAAAGATGAGGTTGTCAATATTCAAAGGTATCTGAGTGGACTGCCACCTCCCATTGGTAACAAGATTCAATATGATGATCCTAGGACTATGGAAGAAACAATAAGGAGAGAGAAATGCTTATATGAACATCAAAGAGAAAATCCTACCTTTCGGAAAGACTTGGATGACAAGAAGAAGTTTAAGAAAGAACAGAGGGAGAAGGGAAACAAACCTCCCTTTTTCAGAAATAGTCCTCAAGGACATCCATTGTTTAGAGAGCTGAGAATGGTTGAAGTGGGGGAACAAAGGCCGAGATAGACGCCCATTCAGTGTTGGGGTTGTAAAGAGAACCACAAGTACAGAGATTGTTCCCATAAAAATGACAAAGCAAGAGTTATCCATAATGTTCAACAAGTTGAAACAGTGGAGGACATGGGCGGTAGAATGCCAAGGATCTATGTGGCCCTAGACAACAAGCAAGCTTAATTTCAGTCGCACTTGATTGAAGTGGAAGGTATGATTAACAACCAACCATTTATTATTTTCATTGATTCAGGGGCTAACCATAGTTATATAGACCCTAGAGTGTTGGAAAGTTTGCATTTATCAAGAAGCAAACATAAAAAGTCTTGGTTAGTGAAGTTGGCTACAGGAACCAAGAGGAAAGTCACTGAGTTGGTTAAGTCATGTCTGGTGGACATGAAGGGATTGAGAACGAAGGCTGAATTGAATATTCTATCTTTAGGCTCTTATGAATGTTTAATTGGGATGGATTGGTTGGACTAGCACCATGCCCTCCTGGACTGTCGTAACAAGGAATTTACATGCTTGGATGAAGAGGGAAATCGAAAATAGTCCAAGGAATTCCTAGAGCTGTGGTTGTTAGAGAAATATCAGCAATGCAGTTGAAAAAGTGCTACATGAAAGGATGTCAATTGTTTGTAGCCCATGTGGAGGAAGCATCCATATATGAAGTCTCAAATATTGGAGACCATGCAGTACTAACAGAGTTTGAAGACGCATTTCAGGAGGTACCCAAACTACCTCTGAAGAGAGATATCGTTTTCTATATAAATTTGATGCCTGGAGCAACTCCAGTGTCGAAATCTCCTTATAGAATGAGTACACCAGAGCTGAAAGAGTTGCAATTGCAGCTTGAAGAGCTTATAAAGAAGGGATACATTCACCCAAACGTGTCACCTTGGGGTTTCCTAGTCCTGTTCATGAAGAAGAAGGATGGGATGTTGAGGCTGTGCATTGATTTTAGACAGTTGAACAAAGTAACTATCAAGAAAAAGTATCCTCTGTCGAGGATCGACGATGTTTTCGATCAGTTGAAAGGTGCGAAAATATTTTAAAACATACATCTCAGATGAGGATATCACTAGGTAAGAATAAAGGATGAATACATCAACAAGACCAACTTTAGAACAAGGTATGGTCATTACGAGTTCACAGTGGTACTGTTTGGGCTGTCGAACGCACCTATTGTTTTTATGTGCTTGATGAATGGTGTATTCAGGGACTATCTAGACAAGTTTGTCATAGTCTTCCTGGATGACATTTTGGTGTATTCCAAGTTAGAGGAAGAGCATGAACAACACCTGAGGATGGTGCTGCAAGTGTTGAGAGAACACCAGCGATATGCCAAGTTGAGAAAATGTGTGTTTTATCAAAGGCAGATCCATTACTTGGGGCACATTATTTCAGAAGAAGGGATCATAGTGGATCCTCAGAAGGTTGAGGCCATCAGAGAATGGTCAATGCCAAGGAATGTGGTGGAAGTTAGATCCTTTACAAGTCTAGCGGTCTATTATAGAAGGTTTATTAAAGGTTTCTGAAAGATAGCTCACCCTATCACTTCCTTGCAAAGGAAGGAGGAAAAGTTTTAGTGGACTAAAGAGTGTGAGAAAAGTTTCCAGCAATTGAAGAAGTTGTTAACCAGTGCTCCAATATTGAGGATTGCAGATCCAAATGTGGATTTCGTGGTGTGCACAGATGCATGTAAAGAAGGGTTGGGAGGAGTTCTCAGTTAGAATGGATTTGTAATCTGTTACGAGTCCAGGAAGCTAAAAGAGAACGAAAATAATTATGCCACTCATGATTTGGAGTTGGCAGCAATCATTCACGCTCTGAGGAAATGGAGGCATTACCTCATGGGAAGGATGTTTGAACTAAGAATAGACCATAACAGTCTGAAATATTTGTTTGATCATCCAACCTTAAACGCTAGACAAAGTAGGTGGCTGGAATTTCTGTGTGAGTATGACTTTTAGATCAAGCATATCAAAAAAAAGGAGAATAAAGTGGTTGATGCACTTAGTAGGAGGGTGCATGAATTACGTGCTACAACCATTAGCATGTATAGGAATGATATTAAAAGCATAATTCTAGAGGCTACAAATGTAGATCTGCAGTACAGAGAATTGGTATCCAAGCTACAGTATGGTAAGATGCCACAAAAGATGGAAATTCATAAATTGGAAACCAATGGAATACTGTTGTACAAGAACATAATTTTTATACCCAATTTCCAGTGCTTGAAACATATGATTATGCAGGAGATGCATAATGTGCCTTATGCAGGGCACCCTGGATATCAAAAAACAGTAACAACGGTGAAGAGCCATTACTTTTGGCCGGGTATGAAGAGAGAGATCGTTGAATACATCACCAGATGTATGGAGTGCCAGAAAGTTAAAGCTCAGCATAGGCACCCAACAGGGTTGCTGGAACCTTTACCCATTCCTGAGTGGAAGTGGGAAGTGGTGACAATGGATTTTATTATAGGATTTCTCAGAACAAGAAAGTTGCATGATTCGATTATGGTAGTGGTGGAAAAGCTTACAAAAATTGCCCATTTTATTCCACTGAAAACTACTCACAAGGCAACAGATGCTGCTAATATTTTCATGAAGGAAGTGGCACGATTGCATGGAATTCCTAAAACGATTGTGTCTGACAGAGACCCAAAATTCACCTCGAATTTCTGGAAAGGATTGTTCAAAGGATTCATAATGAATTTGAACTTTAGTACAACTTATCATCCTGAGTCTGATGGATAGACAGAGAGGTTGAACAGAGTAATAGAAGACATATTGAGAATGTATGTGATGGACAAACCATCAAGATGGGAAGACTACGTACACTTGGTAGAATTCTCCTACAACAATGGGTATCATGCATCATTGAATATGAGCCCATTTGAAGCACTTTATGGAAGAAAGTGCAATACTCCAGTGAGCTAGGATAATCCAGCTGATAGAGCAATAGTTGGGCCAGAGTTGCTCAAGGATATGGAGGACCAAATGATAAAAATTAAGAAGAATTTGAAAGCTGCCCAGGACAGGCAGAAAATTTATGTTGATAAGAATAGAACCCACAGAGAGTTCAAAGTGGGTGATCATGTTTTCCTGAAAGTGAAAGCTAACAGGAGTTCCCTGAAGCTGGGAAGTTGCACCAAGTTGGCAACCAGATTTTGCGAGCCATTTGAAATCCTGGAAAGGATTGGGCTAGATGCATATATGCTTGCATTACCTACATCTATGACTGTACATAATGTTTTTCATGTTTCATTGCTTAAGAAATATATACCATATGCTAATCATGTTATCGATTGGAATGTGATTCAGGTGGAACAAGAAGGTGTCCGACAAGTGCATCCTGTGTGCATATTGGACAGGAAAAACAAACAACTCTAGAATTGAGATATAGGGCATGTAAAGGTCAAGTGGACTTGGTACGGTCCTGAGGATGCGACATGGGAGCATGAAGTTGTTATGCAGGCAGAGTACCCGCATCTTTTTGAAAATTTTGAAAATCTTGCAGATGCAATGTAAAGTTTCACTAAGGATAGTGCATAAATAAGGGTAGGGGATTGTAATGTCCCCAAGCTCGAGCCCTATTGTAAATCATGTCTATGAAGTATAAAGCTTGCATTATGAATTGTAATTATGTTTTATAGGTTGGTGAGCCAAGTTTATATAAGCTGGTGGGCTTATGTGTTATTAGGCTGGAGAGCCTAAGTGTTAAGGCCGGGAGCTTTCTTTTGTATATGTAATCATGCAGAACATTAATAAAAATATAAACACCGCTGTGTGAAAACCAAACATGATGAATGTGTGATGGGGGACTAAGATTCCATAGAGTTGGTAAGGGATTGGAGGATGGAAGGTGGGAAAGAGAGGCTAAGTGTTCATCCTAGGGGCTTAGGTCCTTGGGAATAATATTTTAATATTATTCCAAAAGCCATGTGAAATATATGTTGTGTCCTAGGTTCCTAGAGAGGAACGCATGCTGATGGAGTGCATGTAGCTTCATGGGTGACATGTTTTGACCCAGGCACATGTAGTTAAAAAACTGCAGAAGTCATCCATGGAGGGGGGTCACTGCTCATTCCATCATCCTTTGCCTATGATTTTAGATACCCTCACACAACTCCGAGAACCCAAAAACTGAGACGTCTTCATAAAGACCAAAACATCATCCGTCTGATTCTACCACTGGTCTGCATATTCCCTTGACATACCTATGCACCGTTGAGATAACTGGTTAGGAGAGGAAAGTCAACTTGCAAGTTCGAGAACCCAGTCTATCCACCATTGCAGAGCTGAGTCCGTACCTGATCTATTTGTAGGTTGTTGTTTTCTATTTTCCTGAGTAGGGTTGTGTTGTGGTTATCCTCACCATGTAGGAATTGAGTCAGAAGGGGCTGAAGAACCGGGTTTTAAGGCCCTTAAATGAAGAGGCAGTCTATCAGGCCTGTGAGAAGTTATTTCCAGGTGAAGGAGTCTGCTCGGAAGTGGTATTCTTCTAGAGAGAGTCCAACACCAGCTACGGAGCTCTAAGACTTCATGATCTAGCCTGTTTTCAAGACCCAGAGAGGGAGGTGAAGCATTGATGGACTATGCTTGTTGTTGGGTATGTGTTAAATTCTTTGCACGAGTAGTAGTGCCACAATATTACCGGATGACATATTTTCGGGACCACATGATATTTAGGTGGTTTTTCGGCACATAGTTTTTTGCCGATGGTTTTCTATTTTCGGTTAAGGAATTAGGGTTTTGGACTAATCCATGTCATTGGGTTCGGGTTTTGGATGCCGCTGGCTCATATATGTATATTATATTGTAAACAATGTAACACAATGTATGAATATAATATATGTTGGTTTTCCCGGTTTGGGTTTCCAAGGGAAAAATCTCTATGTAATGTTTGCATTTTCTGTTAAGCCCTAATATTGGCTCATTACCCCTTAATTGGGACATATTAGATTAGTAATGCTATTTTATTTATGTCGGCTTTAGGCCATTAGTTTTAATTTATATTAGTAATGTTATTTTAATTATGTCGGCTTTAGGCCATTATTTGTGATTATTCCTCCTAGTCTCCTATATATATACCAAGGAGACATTTTCATTTTGAATCATCTGGTACTTGAACATTTAAGTGGGGTAAAAGGAGGTTTCCCCCTCGAAGAGGCTTATTATCTGAAATTATATCTTTTTCAAGGCGTTGAGTACTTTTCCTGAGGTTT
>ML786197.1:364296-430529 GCA_009831015.1 Picea engelmannii | reverse complement strand
GTACTTGAACATTTAAGTGGGGTAAAAGGAGGTTGCCCCCTCGAAGAGGCTTATTATCTGAAATTATCTCTTTTTCAAGGCGTTGAGTACTTTTCCTGAGGTTTTTCTATGCTATATTGATGTTTGGTTCTTAACATTTTCCATTGTATATTTTCTATTCTTTTCTGAATATATGTTTATAGTAGACATTGTACAAGGTTATAATTTACACTTGTGAAGGTGTATACTCTCAAGTGGAACGGGCATGTGGGGAATGAGAGTCCATGAGTAGTGGGCCTAAGAAGGCATCTTGGGAAGAATCCTTCCGGTTATTCTGTGTAGTTTTCCCTGTAACCTCAGCCTAGACTAGGATTTCTTTCCTTAGGTGGAGCTTAGTCCTAGCTCAGGGGTGACCCACTGCTGAGCTTGATGAGAAGCGTGGTCTAAGGCTGGGAGGTTCATGGAATGCCTACACGTGGTTGGTGGAATTACCACGGTTTCAAAGATAAGTATCAGCTTATGCTTAATATTATTTTTTGCATGCCTGTGATGCTTATATGTATCATGTATGTTGTTGTGCATATGAATTATTATTAATGACATGGATTATTTATGTTAGCAGTAATCTTGTGGTTACTCCGAGTTAAATGTGTTTAATATGACTTAAATGCATGTTATTAATTAAGTATGAGAATGATGTTGTTCCACACAGTAGCATTTTCTCGGCCAGTGGGATGATGGTCGGGGACATTACAAAATCATATGGCAATGTGGAGACGGGGAAGCGAGGCTACAAGGTAGCCTCCATCCAAGATGGTGTAGTGCACCTAGATTGTCAACTGATCTTTGGCAAGCTCGTTAGAAAGAATAGGCTGACACAAGTCACAGGCTTCATAGTCGACCTCGCAGGGAAGTGTGTCGAAGCGATGCAGATGAAATGGGCGAGCTACCTCGTCAATGCATTGGAGAAGGATTATCATGAAGCACAGGACCAAGGCTACGAGTTTCTCTTCAGCTGATTATTGATTCTCATAGAATTTTTTGCTTGGGAGATGTTGGAGGGAGCAACATTCCCTAACATTGAGTCATCAAAACCATTGGCCGCAAGGTTCAGCACCTTGTGGTATACAAGTGATATGGCAAAGTAGTGGAAATCAAATGCGGTGTTCCAAGCTTACTACCTACAACTCACGCGTTCCATTAAGTCATTCCCTCGAATGGCTCTGAACACCTTGCATACTTACAGGCCACTAGGGAAGTTCCACGTAGACTGCCACTTCATCTACATCATTGCACGTAGGGATGAAAGTAAGGAGGAGATTTAGTCCTACTAAAAATTGACTGATGAAGAAATGGAGGAGATAACCAAGGAATGGGCAACCAAATTCCTAGTCCCAGTGGAAGATACAGAGATTTCTGACCCCGACATCATCGAAATCTCTTTGGTCACCTGAACTGAGTATGACGGATCGAGAAACGCAAAGAAAAATAAGAAGAAGGAGGAAGTGAAAGACATAGAGAGTGAGGAGAAGGGAAACACATTGGAGGAAACTATGCCTAACTCACCTACAGAAGGAAGAGGCGATGAAGTAAACCAAGAAGAGGAAGGGGAAGAAGACAAGAAAGAAAAGGGTGAAGTAACACCACTAAAGGATCCCCTAATAGAGGTCAAGATGTAAAACAAATGGACCGTTTCTACGAGGAAACGCTTAGCACAGAAGAAATCCGGAGCCAATAAGCCTCAGTCGCAGAATTTTTTCACAGTGGATGATGTTGAACTCATCATCATAGCTATATAATATGCTTCCAATGATATCACACAGTGACATGAAGAAAAGTAGGAGACCATGTATGACATAATCAAGGAGGAGGTGAAAGGGATACACCAAGATATATATTCGAGACACGCAGTGTCTACTGTGTTGTCATCATTAGAAGGTGCAGAATTGGGGGATGAGCCCACCCAATTGCGAAGGATAGAAGATGTGACAAAGGCTCGCCTTCGTCGAGTCCAGGAAGAAAACGAGAAGGCCACAAAGGCCTTGAAGCAAGAAAAGGAGGAGGCCTTAGAAATACTTTGGGTTTCACAATAAGAGAAAGATCAACTTTGGGCGAAGTTCAAAGAGGGAAAAGAGGATATCCAAAAAGAGAAATATCAGTTGCTCATGGAGAAGATGTGGGTTAGAGAGGCAGTGACTTGAGAACTTTGCTATGTGTTGGGCTTGGCCTAGATAGAAGAATATACAACTGAGAGCCATGTGGGGAATCTCACTGAAGCCATTCAGTAGCTTCAAGCAAGAATAACAAATATAGAACTTCAAGGAGTGCCAAGCACCCCACAAGAAGTGAGATACCAGAGGGAATAAATTGTTAGGAGCGTAGTAGAAAGAATCAAGGAGTTGGCTTCAAAATGTAAGAAACTAAGTAATCGAAGTTCGCATACCTATGAGTGTCTTGTAGAAGACCCGAAAATAAGGACATTAGAGGCACAACTCCAAGAAGAAAAGCAACAAGCATGGAATGTGCAAGTGAAGCTGAAGCTTCTTACTGCAGTAGAAAATATGAAGAGGTCACAGGAGAAACTCATAGTTCAGCAGCAGGTCATTGCCATCCATAGTTGAGTTATGGAGGTGACACAACGACTCTAGAAGGTGCAGGATGAAGCCTGCACACTTTTTGAAGATATTGAGGGACAAGGTGCATAGCTAGAACAAGTGATCACAACAGTAGAACAGTGTCTTCTAGGGCCTATCACCGAGAAAGTAATCCAGGAATTCGTCGAGAAGGAGGCTCTAGAGAAGTAGCAAGTTCAGGCAGTGTGAGGCCTTAGTGACACTGTTTCCTAGATTAGAGTTACTTGGGATGAGTCACATGTGAGTGTTGGGGTCATGTTGGACCTTGACCAGTTTTTGAGGAAACACTGGTCATGTTTGAACATTTTTGGGACTTTGATAGGTTGGGAAAAGACAAAGCGCCCAGGCAAAGAGGAGATAATGGGATCTCACCCATTTTGTGGGATTTTTGGGCTTTTAGGGTTTATGCAATGGGTATGAGATATCGTACCATGGGTTTACCCATGTTTAGGCCCATTTTTGTAATGTATAAATAATTAACTAGGGGATGTAAGAAGTAGTTATTTAGTTACTAGTCATTGATCAGATTAGTGCTTGGCTAGTTGGCTTTGTGCACGGATGATTTGAGACTTTTAGAGCTATGTGAAAGCATTTTGTAATTTCTTTGTGCATAGAATATGTAAGTCTTTGTTCTTTGATATAATTAGGGGAAGGAATATCTGGAGAGGTGCATGCAGATCTCCTTTTCTTTGCAGAGTTGGATCTATGGCTTGGTGCATGTAAGCAGATTGGAAGAAACTAATAAAGAATAAGAGGAGTTGGTGGAAGTAGCCCCACACTGGGGTGAACCACGTATATCCTGTGTTATTGTGATTTGTGTAATGTGTTCATGGTGATTATGTTTATATTTTCTTAGTGCACTGTTATTGATTTGTGATAGGTAGATCCATTGATGCTTAGTGCTTGATATATGAATAAATGCTAGATCTTTTATGATGCTATGTGATAAATTCTTAGATGTGTTTAATATTGATTACTACTGTGCCGATCTACAATTAGGGTTAATATGTTATGTGAATAAAGATCATAACTTAATGCATACTATTGGCTAAGTTCTCTATTGAAGTGTGTAATCACATATCTGTGTCCCAGCTAGGTTGTAGACACTTGAGTCCTACAACCCCTCTTTCCTCTACCTCAAGTGAAACTTCATCTTCTTCGTAGGTTTTTTCGAAAGGGCTGGTAGTTAGGGTTTCATTGGTGTGTTGTTGAAGAGTTGAACCCTGGGTCGGCTCCTGTGCCAACACTACTCCATACACACCTCAACATAATGGATTTGCAGAAAGGATGAACATGACATTGATGTAAAATGAAAGGAGCATGATTAGTGGTGTCGAGTTAGGACACGAATTCTGGGTATAGGTAGTGGGTACAACATGTTACCTAGTCAATTGATCACCCTCATTAGTGTTGGATGATAAAACTCCACATGAGGTATGGACTGGTAAGAAACCCTCTCTTGAACATCTTAGAGTGTTTGGTTGTGACGCTTATGTACATGCTCCAATGGAAAATAAGAGTAAGGTGGATAATAAAGTTGAAAATTGTATCTTTATTGGTTATAAATATGGTGTGAAAGGTTATAATCTTTGGAACCCATAAAATAAGAAGATTGTTTACAGTGAGGATGTTGTTTTTATAGAGGTGAAAGATGTTCCCAAATAAGAATTTCTACCAAGGAAAGAAGAACCTGAGAAAATAGAGTTTGAGTTGGATGATGTAAAATATGAATCAACTGAAGAAGATGAAGTAGAAGGATAATAATATCATACCCTAGTATTGAGGAGATCAACGAGGGAAATAAGGCAACCATAAACGTATAGTCCACCATATTTTCATTCTAATTTTTACCTTATCTATTATAGACGATGATCCAGGAACTGTTAGCGAAGCAGTGAATTCATAGGATAGTAAACTCTATAATAAGTCCATGGTTGAATAAATGGATTCCTTGGATAAGAATGAGGCATGGGATCTAGCTGAGTTTCTAGCTCGAAGAAAATATGTTGGTAGAAAATGGTTGTTTAAGAAGAATTTTAATGCAGAATGAAATGTGGAGAAGTACAAAGTTGGGTTAGTAGCAAAAGGATATTCCCATGTAGAGGGAACTGACTTTGGTGAGATATTTTATCATGTTTCCACATTAACTTCTATTAGATTTATTTTATCTAGTGTTGCTTCTTTTGATCTTGAAATGGAACATATGGATGTGAAGACAACATTCCTACATGGGGATCTGGAGGAATAAATCTACATGACGTGGCCAGAAGGATTTGAAGTGAAGCGAAAGAAAGAGATGGTCTGTAAGAAAATGAAGTCACTATATGGTTTGAAGCAATCACCTAGGATGTGGTACCAAAAGTTTGATACATACATCCTTGGATTGGGATTTTTGAGAAGAAGGGTTGATCACTGTGCATATTCCAGGAAGGTTGGTAATGACTTCATTTATGTAGTATTGTATGTTGATGACATGTTGCTGCTAGGAAATAACATGGATGCTATCAAGGAGGTGAAATCACAGCTATCCTCCAAATTTGACATGAAGAATATTGGTGTTGTAAACTTCATTATGGGAATAGAGATTAAAATATATCACGCAAACATGAAACTCTAGTTGAATAAAAAAAAATATGTTGAAACGATATTGTAGAGGTTTAATATGCATGGAAGTAAACTAGTCAAGGTTCCTATTCCTATAGGTGTAAATTTATATGCAGATTAGTGTCCCAAGACATGGGAAGAAGAAGAGGACATGTCCCATGTTTTGTATGCCACTGCAGTTGACAGTTTGATGTATGAAATGGTTTTTACTAGACCATACATTGCACATGCAGTGGGGGTTTTGAGAAGGTATATGTAAGAACCACAGAAGGATAATTGGACAACAATAAAGAGGGTCTTCAGTTATTTTTGTGGCACTACCAGTTATAGATTGTTATACCGAGGAAGAAAAGGATTGGATAGAGTGTTGGAAATACATGGGTTTGTTGATGCATATTGGGCTGGCGATATGGATCACAAAAGATCTACAAGTGGGTATGTGTTTAACCTATTTGGAGGAGAAATCCATTGGATGAGAAAAAGACAGGTTGTAGTGGCACTCTCAAGTAAAAAAGTTGAATACATGGTAGACACTCATGCAAGCAAGGAAGCAATATGGTTACAAAGATTTTGTTCAGGTATTGGGTTGGTACAAAAAGCAGTGAGATTATATTGTGACATTCAGAGTGGAATCTTCCTGGAAAACAACCCATCTTATAATTCAAAGACAAATCATATTAATGTTTAGTATCACTTTGTGAGAGACATGGTTGAAGAAAACAAGGTGTTGTTGGAAAAGGTTGACACTTTGAAGAGTGTTGCAGATTCATTGAGAAATTTTGTGAGCAAAGAGAAGTTCTCCTGGTGTAGAGAAAAAATGGCCATTTCTTCCCTGGATTGTTGACTATGTAATCCTGTGAACCCATGTATGCAAAGAAAAAAACAAGTGGGAGAATGTTGGGTATGTGCTATATTCTTTGCATGTGTGTGTGTGGGCATGTCAGATTCGACAACTGTGTCTGACGATCCCAACTTCGTTCTCCCTATGTGTCGTGTGCACCAATAGATTTCCTAGGGGGGTCCCAGGGGGGGGGGGCAGGATTGGATCCTCTTGGTTATGTGCAATGTTCGGTTCGGGGTCAACACTCCATTTTTTTGGGGGGATTTTTTTGCTATTTTAGCAGATTTTTCTATTTTTAGCAGTTTTCTAAATTAATATTGTATTAAGGAATTAGGATTTTGTAGCTAAGGAATACCTAAAACATTTTATATATTGTATTGTGAATGGTGAAATTAATACAATGAAGATTTGAAAGGTGTGGCACCAAGTAAGGTTGGTTTTCTCCCGGTTAAGGGTTTCCAGTGTAGATATCTATGTACTATGTGTATGAGCCATTGATTAATTTATGTTTTTCTTAAGAATATGTATGCATTTATTTACTTCACAAGTTTAAAAATTACAATTTTGTTGTTTCTGAAGATCAAAAGGAGAGAAATTCTTGGACACGGAATTTTAGAGGTATTATCAAACTTTCGATTTTCCTTCTTTCACCTGAAACTAATATCCTACAACTAACCAATATTCCTCAAGAACCATCAGTGAATTCAATCATGATTCTAGTGATTCCCATAATCCATACTCGAATGTTTATGTCAATAATGGTAAAGACTTGACCAAGAGAAAAACAATTGTTCGATGGATAGGATGGGATACAAATCCAGAAACCCTAAAGTTTTTTTGTCAACATATTCCACTATTTCAGACCACAATACATTCACTTGCTTCCATTCAAGTGAAAATAGACCCAACTGGGATGGATTTCGACCCAAATTCAAGAGTACCAAAGGATTCTAAGTGTCGATCAACAAGTAAGTATGACTAACCACCAGACCTCTATGTGTTGAGCTACATGGTGTACATGGTGTTATGTTGTCATTGATGTCAACAAGGGTTAATATGGGTCTATCATCTAGACAAGTACCCTGCTATACCAGTTGCAAGAGAGATTTGCAAGAGCATTAACTCTGATGAAGAAGATGGAGTAATGAGAATATTGAGAAGAAGGTTTTTTATTCTGAGACATACAAGGTTGAAGTTGTCCCATATAAATGAAAAAAAATGTATCAAAATTTGGTGCTCAAATAAAATACAATAATTATATATGAACAAAGATCAAAAGGAACATGTTCCAAATCTACCCAAGATTCTATTCTTTGTTTATTATAATGATTGATGCTCTAATCATTATAAGTGTGAAAGTTCTAGGAATTGACAGTAAAGAATGAATAACAATGTTGATTGTTGGATCAAAATAAGAGCATGATCAGATGGAGGAATCGACAGTGAATAGTGAAGAACGAGGTTGATTCATTGACAATTGTTGGATAAAAATGGAACCACGATCCCACGACTCAAATATTTTCCGCGATTCCATTGCACACCCCCAAAAAATGGCTAAGTATCATATTATATCAGTTGGACTCATATAAAGAATCACTTAAAATTTTCTAAGTATGGTTCATTATGGAGGTAGTAGAAGTTGGGAATTCATTTTGATGACATACAAGATGACATGTAAGTCCGCACACCCTAGAAGAATCACTTAAAAAATTCTATGTATGGTTCATTATGGAGGTACTGGAAGTTAGGCGTGCATTTTGATGACACTCGAGAAGACATGTGAGTCTACAAACCCACCACATAAAATAATTCTAAGTAAAGTCCATGCTTGAAATGAATGAGGACCATCCACTCAACGGTTGATTAAATCCAAACCGTGGATCTATCTTAAGCGCCTAGGAAATCTAGGATCATCCACTCAATGCCTACGTAAAACCCAACCATCAGATCGAGGTGCAATAAAGATCATGGGAGGTTCATATCTAACCATTCATCGGGATGATAGATCTACAGTGGAGATGTAGTGTGCATCACTGAAGTGAGAAGAATTTATTGGGAAGTTCGACATCTGCATAGGTGGTTTGTAAATTACCATGGTAGACACATGGTAGCATCATGTAAACATAGATACCTCGATAGCAGGTTTCTAAAACCATCCTTTGATCACCCATGCCACTAAGAGGGATACCACGAGTGGTAAGTGGTAATCCCATACATATTAATAAGTTGTTGGTCACAATCGTTGGTCCTATGGAGTGAATAAGTTAGCGTCAGGGCTATGAGGATGTTAAAATATCTAGTTAGACTATAGTTTAGCCTATGGCTCGTGGAGAGTAGTAAATGTTGGTCGTGCAGTTAAATTAGCTCGCGACAAAGGTGCTAGATTAAGTTTGTGGCTCAAGGTATCATAAAGTAAGGACCTTTAAAAGGGAAATTGTTTATCTGCAGGACTTAGCCTAAACAAGGTTACCCGCTTACTTAAAAATAATAATAATAAAGGAATATTATTTTTTATCAGAACAACATTATTGTTGAATAAATGAAAAGGTGCAATAGTTCATTATCAAAAGGATACAATGGTTCAAATTCATACACCTATTGGAATATTATTTAAACAGAAAGATATGATGAAAGGAACATGTCTCTGTGGTCTAATTTAGAATATCAAAACACAAACATATTCCAAGGAAGAACTTGAAATATTCATATGAAGTGAGGGTGGAAGGGAGAAGAAAAGGAGGATTGAATCCCACTACAAATTGAATCTTGAAACATGGGGTTGGTGCTTCCTCAAGTTGGTGCTTGGAAAAAAGACAATTGGAGTCCTTTACAGGTTGGAGCCTAATCTACAGAGAGTTGGTGCTTGGAAAACAGGGGTTTGGTGTGTCCTTGATTTGGTTCTTAAAAGAAGAGAGATTGGTATCTCTTACAAACTATAACTTGTAAATGAAATATATTTTTTATGATTGTTACATTTAAAATTAAGAGTTTTGTACATTCTTGTAGATAAATTGTTATAAATTTATAAAGAATTAATTTAATTTGAGAAAAATAAGAAATAATTATTCACCACCCATATCAGTATTGAAAAAAATTCCAAAAATTGGTATTAGAGTGGTTTCCTTCACCACATTCTAACCACTTAAAGGAACATTCTAAGAAATCCAATAAATCAACAATAAGGAATGCCCTTAAACATAGAACCATTGTTAAAAGGAAATGATTATGAATTTTGGAGTATAAGGATGAGAAGTTATCAGATGACTCTTGAATGTGATGTTTGGAAATTTGTGGTAAATGTTTACACTGCACTAACTGCTATACCTTCAGATGTTGTTGCAAAGAAACTATGCAATGATAATTCAAGGGTTTTTAATGCAATTATGGGTGGATTAACAAACCCCATATTTGTAAAAGTGATGCATTGTAAATCAACAAAATAAATTTGGGACAAACTTAAATTCATCTATGATGGAGATGGAAAAGTTAAGCAAGAAAAACTTCAAACACATAGAGAATGTAGAGTACCAACCATCATTTTGGAGTTATGCTGCTAGATTTTCAAGATGGGGGTAGAGTACCAACCATCCATGGGTATCCCTACCTGTGGAAATTACGTTGGGAATTTACAATCATAGTTTAATTTTGTTTCAAGATTTTGTAAAAATGAAGCCAATACCGAGCTTAGTCTTTGTTCTTTCTTGTGCTCATAAATACATGCGAATGTAATCGAGTAGACTTTTATCACTTTTTTGGACTCGTAAAGGTTATACGAAAAAGGAACCCCCTAGAGTCTCCTTTAATCTCTTTTGAGACTCTCTAAACATGAAAATATTGTCAAGTCATCTTGCTTCCTTTCACACTTGTTAAAAGGTTTGAAAGGGCGTCTTTCGAGTGGTATTTTATCTCTTTTTCGGGTTTGCGAGACTAAAATTATGAAAAATGACAACCCCAGAGTCACCTTTAATTTCTTTGAAGACTCTCTAAACATGAAAACCACCAAGTTTTCCTTCTATGGAATCTCTAAACTACACATTGAAGGACCCATATGGGGATGAACCCTTACTTCTTCTAGTTCGTTAAAACAAGGAAGAGGAACTTACCGAAGGTGAGTTATATTGAGCATGTGTTACCCTCCTCAATATCATTAAATTAAAAAGAGGTACTCATCTATCTAGGTGGGGGAAAAATTGAAGGAAGTGGTTCAAGTTTTTGAGAATCCTTTATGGTAGATTTTGTCACCCTTGAACATGGCATTTGTTTGTGTCTCGTCTTAAAGTTGGGTAATCTACTTGTCTCTGAGTCATACCAATTCAATGTATCACCATACATTTTCTTCAAGTCGAAGAGTTCTCTTATTTTTGTCACATTACATTCTTGGTACTCATCAAGTTAATGCTGCCAAGTCACTTGTCGTGCCTTGTAATGTACCCCAAAATTTCCAAAAAAAAAAAAAAAAAAAATCTAGGTGCATTAAAACTCCTTTACTTTGTTATAATTGATTGGTTTATAAATATAAGCTTCGTAACTGAAAGGTGAACTATAGTTATTCATAGTACATGCAACTAATAATAAGGAAATTAACCTTTTCATGAATTCATGCTCATGACTAATCTGACACTTGTGACAACAATTTGTCCTAACTGGCTAGAGTTTAAGACTATCCATTAAAGAGGTGTAATCTGGTGATTTCCACAAATTTATAGAATTTATATCTTAACAGATTTCTACTTTATCAATGGTTCCAAGTAAGTGTTCTCTTGCTAGAAGTTTTTACCACACTTTCCACTTTATAACCCATATGAGAATACTTTTCTATACGCTAATTCCATACATTAAGTTGCTTATGGAATTATTAAGAACACTTATCTAATTGTTTCTAGAAGAGCCATGGAACCTACAAACCTTACCTTATAACAATAGAGAGTATAATCATAAGTGTAATTCATATGTGATACTGCAAGTATAGCCATGCCAGGCATCTTATCTCTTTGAGGTCATATAAGTATGTAAGCCCTTATAAAAATATATACTACCCTAGGTCCTTTGTTTTAGATCCTTATGTCCATGTACTTCGGCCTGCTTAATTGATTCTTCCACTACTTTACATGTATTATAGCCTAATGCAATGCAGTGGTCAAGTTTAGTCTAACCTCGTTTAACTTTAACATTGTGGTTTATGTGAACTTAGTGCATGACAGATGTAATGAGAGGGTTTGCACTTGTACGCAAGGTTTAATGTATAAGGTTGATAACTCATTAGGCATGCCGAACCATAGCTCCAACTTGGCCATATAATTGATCCATCTTGGTAGTCCACTATTCAAATGAAAACCCACCTGACTTCATTACAATGATTAGCATTAGCGACATTATGGAGGTTGGTTGAATGCAGAGTTAAGTCTTGTTTGTAACTGCCATTAAACCCTCTAGTCGAAAATTATGAGGTTCTTGCAACGTACTGGTCACTAGGTTCCTGTGTCCAATGGGAACGAGCCATGCGTGTTTATTCACATGGCCAGATTACTTGAGACATCCTCTCACCATTACTCTTCCATACAAGGGTTTTCTAAGTAAACAAGTTGCATTTCTTTGGCTCTCTGCATTTGTAGCAAAACTTTCCTAGCGTTAAACTCTGCAATACTATGTGTGTGCAACTGGCTGCATGGAGGTTCCTACCCTACGTAGAGAGAGAAGAGGCTACAAAACCATCTGGTTTCCCCCTTTATTTGGTAAGTTCACACCCCACTCAACATTTGAACTGTTTGTAGTAATGTGAAAGTTTCATAAAGGTTTTGATGTAATAGAGATTGTCTTTGTGACTGCTTTATTTTACAGCTTTTGGGTTGAGGGCCTCCCTTTTTCATTCGAAATATCTGTAGGTAACTCCAATCACACTCTTTGTAAAATGATAGTTCAACCTCTGTGGAAGTTTCGATCCTATCTCTTCCCCGAGACCAACCCACCACTACTCATACCCTTCAATAACCTGTAAGTTGAAACCTAATTGGGTCTCCTATAGTGACCCTAACATTTTGTGAATACCACGTCCTGGTGAGTAACTGTGTATCATCACTCTATATATTTTCTGTTAATTTTTATCTCTTACATTTGTGAGGGTCCATCGACAGACCGAGACCTCCTTGATTCCTCCTTCTGTCACTTAAAGTGGCATTTTAATATTCCTATTTGATTAGGTGAAGAACCTTCGAGCTAAAGGTTCTTGAAAGAGTTACACACCTGATTTTACTGTGGTTTAATATCTTCCTGAAATTAATGTTGTGAGGTCATAACCAATTCCCCCTGGGTTTGCGATAAGGTTTCCTTGTTGTTGTTACAAAATTTTAATACTAAACACATTTATCCTCGTATTGGTACATGGATTTGGATAGCCATATTGTTCCACTGTGTGAAAACATTTCAAACCTAGCTTAATTAAATTAATTACTTCAAGCTCCATGTTTCTATTGTTCTATATTTGATAATGTGTCTAATTAAAATTTCTTCATCATAAATAGAATTAATAATAGTCGTATCACGACCAATAAGCGCCTCTGTGCAACATACACAACACAGTGGAAACTCTCTCTGGTTTATACATTCTTAGATGTTGTTTAGAGATATTTTACTTTTCAACATAATGAAAGGTACAATAAGTATCTTGAACTTTGTTCTTGAATGCATTTCTTTATCATCAATCTGTATTTTAGATAATTATGAGAACAATATTTTGAAACCCTAATTGTGATCTGAATTAGACAATTATGGTGGACCTGTGTTATATTGTGTGTTCTTTATAGTTTTGATCATGCAATATATATATTACATTTTTAAAATGTTATGTTTGCTTGATATATTCTGAGAAATTGATCTAGTTTTTGTTTGGTTACAAGACTAATGATGGGACCCATGTTTCCATTGCAAGGGTGCCCATCATTCATTCCAAGTTACACTCCTCCCCTTTGGGTTATGGATAGTTCGCTCAGATATGTCATTGGAAGAAAAAACACCCCATGCCAACTCAAGCTAAGTTCTAACTTGGAGTTAACTCTTAAATATTAAATTTCATGGATTCTTTCCTGAACAATGTTTTATCTTCCATTTATATTTTTTGTCGATTTGTTTCATAGTATTTTTACTAAATAGCTCGAATTTCCTCCTACAGGATTTTATTGTTTTTTAGGAAGGGATAACAATATCACCTCACTTGAAAGGTATTCGAGTTCCAGATCTCGGCATCTAACTTTATTTTTCCAGGTTCTGGTTGTTTAGGGGTACAGGGTCCCATAGATAAATGGTCCACTTAGTTTTAATTCGTTAATGGAATAAACATAAAGAAAGGGGAAACCCTATACCATAGATAAATTCCACAATTTGTAGTTCATGATAACATATGTTGTGTGAAAGGTTAAAACTTTGTTTTTCATCAACTTGCCTTTGTAACAAATGGCATGTATTACATATCCTGGAATTTACTTTTGGTTTTTTCGTAATAAAAAGGAACTATAATTTTTAATGTCCTTTATATTGTTTGTTTAATAGAAAACATTTGAATCTCATGTAACTCAAATAGTTGACACAATGCCTTCTATGTCTGAATACATTTGATGTTTTTATTCAATTCTGTGTAAATAAACATACAACCATAACTACCAGTATATATATATTTATCTCTTGTCTATGTTTACTTTCTAGAATTTTGTTCAGCATTGTACATTTAAATAGTCCTTAATATCAACCATAGATCGATCTGATATTTGTTTCCTATTGCGGTCTAGATATTATATCTCATGAATAGGAAAAATTTCACACATTCATCCACAACAAATACACATAGTATTTTTCTTAACTCTACTCAAGAAAACTTTCACACATTTATCAACAACTAACACACACAACAATTATCTTGACTCTACTCAATACATAAATTCAACTGTAAAGACTTATTATATAATTCTCTTCATTCTACCAACCATTAACCAATAAAAACAATTCAACAAGGAATAGGTAGATATACATATATGAAAAAGGTGTTGGGACAACAAATGGAATAGACAAGTTCCACCCAACCATAGAATAGAATAGCCAATCTACTTGCTTCGTTCACCCCCTATCCTGACCATGAATCCATGAGGGAGAACCTCGAAGATCCTCTTTCTATATAGTCATGTTTCAGATTAGAAATCCTCCTTGCCTCACACTCAGAAAATAGTGCTCATAACAACAAGTGATATTCTTTTACCTAGCATACTAGGGAGCTTCCTGCCTCCTACCATATGCTCTATATGCAAAATCATCTTGTGCCTAGGTCTTTTTCCCCTTGGGAATTTTTACATCTTTACAAATCCATGACTTTCAAGGGCTACCAATGGCCAAATTCCTCATTTGCCACTTGTAAAATTCAGCCTTGAGGTAGTTCAAGTCTGTTCCCCACTCATGGAGTCATGGTCACTTGATTTCAACCTGGATGTTCCATTTGTCCCTCAACAACTAATATAAAATATTTGTCTCTTACAAGTGTCATATTCAAAGAGCTGGTTGGGAAAATAAAATATTTTCCCAACAGTCACAATAATAAATTACAATTAACTAAATTCCAAATTCGAAATTGCCATAAATGGAAATAATTTTCCAAATTCGAATTTTCCAAAAACGGAGTAAATTTCTAAGTGCATTCAGTCTTTAATAATAATTTATTTTGGGAGATATTAAATCCTTTCCCCCTTCAATACAAAATTGTCCTCAGGGTTCATTCCTTTCTCGGAACAGGGTTGGATAATATTTCGACAAATCTTCCTCCAATTCCCAAGTGCCCCCCTCGGGACTAAAGTGCTTCCCTTGCACTTTTACCTGTGTGACGACTCTGTTCTGTATTTCTATTTCTCTCTTGTCCAGAATGTCTAGAGGTTCCTCCTAGAACTCGCCTTTTGGTTCCACCTGCACCATGTTCGAATCGATCATGTGAGTAGGATCATGAACATAATTTTGTAACAAAGAAACATGAAATACATTATGAATTTTCATATTTGTAGGAAGTGGAAGTTGATATGCCACAGGTCCAATTCGAGCTAAGATATCCAACGGGCCACAAAATTTGGGCGCCAACTTGGAACAGTTTCCTAGCTTTAATGAACTTATTCTTGCTTTGACTTTTAAATACACGTGGTCTCCAACTTGAAATTCCTGGTGTCTTCTTTTCAGGTCCGTGTAACTTTTATGTCTATCCTGTGACTCTTTTAAATTCTATTGTACTTTTCTTACCGTATTCTCCATTTCCTAGAGAATTTCTGGTCCCACCATGAGTCTTTCAACTGGGTTATCCCAACTAATCGGAGTTGTACACTTTCTATTGTACACTGCTTCGAAGGGTCTCATCTTAGCTGATGTCTGGTAACCATCATTGTATGCAAATTCCACCAAGTTCAAGTAGTCTTCCCACTTACTTGGTTTCTTCCTTACATACATTCATAACATATATTCCATGACTTGGTTCGTTCGTTTAGTCTGCCCATCCATTTGTGGATGGGAGCTTGTGCTGAAATTCAAGTTAGTATTCAACCCTGCAAACAATTCTTTCCAAAATGTAGATGTGAATTTTATGTCTCTACCTGAAATCACCATTTAATTAGAAATACCATGTAGTATAAAAATTTCCTTCATGAATATTTTAGCAATGTTGATAGATTTATAAGTAGATTTTACAGAAATAAAATGTGTAGACTTACTAAGCTTATCAATTACTACCATAATTGAATCATTATGTTTTTGAGTTCTAGGCAAACCTGTGATAAAATCCAGTGATATAATCTCCCATTTCCATTCCGGTACAGGTAGAGTCTGCAACATGCTGGCTGGGTGCTGGTGTTCAGCCTTCACTTGTTGACAGTATTGGCACTTAGACAAGTATTATGTTGTCTCACCTTTCACATTAGGCCAATAAAATAACTTCCCTAGTGTTGTTACCATTTTCTGGTATCCCTAATGACCAGAATATGGTTTCTTGTGTACTTCTTCCAAAACTATTAACTTTAATTAAGCATAATCAGGTATGTATAACCTGTTTTTGAATCTTAGTAGACCATTTCTTTCCAAACTCATATATGTTCTATCTAAATTTTTTGCATTATTTTGTAAATATTCCATTGTTTTAATGTAATTTTCATCATTATTAATTGCAGCCTTTATCCTTTGCGCAATGTTGCTTTCTTCCCTACTAATGTTTATCTCAAATAACCCATGAATTGTTCTACTTAATGCATCTACCACATTGTTTTCCTTACCCTTGATGTGTCTTACCTCGAAATAGAATTTTCTCAAGAAGGACAGCCATATTAATTGCCTTGCATTAAGGTATGGTTCACTAAACAAGAATTTCACACCACTATTATCAGTTAGAAACATAACTTTTCTGCCCATTATATAGTGTCACCACATTTTTAATGCATGGATGACAACTGTTAATTCCAAGTCGTGAGTGACGTAGTTTCATTCGTGCTCTTTTATCTTTTGGGACTCGTAACAAATAACGTGCCCTTCTTGAGTTAGGAAACCTCCCAAACCTTCTTTTCTTGCATCCATACAGACTATGAAGTCTTTATCCAAGTATTCTACCCTTAAAATGGGTGCGGTTGTTAACAACTCTTTTAAGTTATTAAAACTGTCCTGACACTTTTGTGACCAATTAAACATGGTTCCCTTCTTCTGTAGGGATGTGATAGGGTATGCAAGCTTAGAGAATCCTTCTATAAATCTGCGGTAATACCCGGTGATTCCCATGAATGACCGGATATCCACTATATCCTTAGGGATAGGCCATTTCATGATGGCTCTTATCTTCTCGAGGTTGACTGCAATACCTTCTTCAGATATCATGTGTCCTTTGTACTATATTTTCTTTTCATAAAAGTCACATTTGTCATACTTTGCATACAGTTTTTGTTTTCTTAAAGTTTGAAATACTATCCTTAGATGTTCTTCGTGTTCTTCTTTTTCTTTTGAATACACTAGGATATCATCAATAAATACCAAAACAAACTTATCCAAGTACTGACTAAAAATGTTGTTCATTAAACACATAAATGTTGTTGGTGTGTTAGTGAGACCAAATAGTATAAAAACAAATTCATAATATCCATATCTCGTCCTGAATGTTTTTTAACTTATGTATTCATCCTTTATTTTAACCTGGTGATAACCAGATCTTAAAAACAACTTAGAAAAAATATTTTCCCCACCCACTTGATCATGTTGATACTGAGAGGGGGGTGAATCAGTATCAAGCACAATTTAAAAACCTTTTTCAACTTATACTTAAACCATTCAATTATATCCAATGAGCAGTGAACAATAGTATAAGAGTTACACCAATACACCACAATACACCATGCACAATATATGAGAAATAATCAATAATTTTTGTTCAAGGGAAGTAATGACTTCCAAAGGTAGCTACAACTTCCAAATGTAAAGGGAGGGATAAACCTCCAAGAGAAAGATACAATCCTCAAATATCAAGAGAGATTAGAACTCTCCATCCTTGCCCCTTCCTTCCACCCAAGAATATATGAGAGATAATAAAAATTTACATTAAATCATAACCATCAACCAATCATCACATAGAACCTAGTAATGCTTCCTGAGACTTCTTCAATTTCTACAATTATTCAATTCTTGGAGTACTATGATCCTATAGATAATATTACTCAATGTATTCTCTGAAACACCTCCAATTTCCACTCCTTGAATCCTCCCCAAAAAGAGGTTATAGAAATAATGGTAGACTTTATTCAATTTTGGTCTATCCAGGAGAGTGAACTTGCACAGAATGCCCTGCCCTCAATAATTAACATCCTATTCTGAAAATCGTACACAAGAAACTACAGTCTGTACTATTTCCAATAAAAAAATTTCCACTTGATTTTGGTTCTCGATGAAGAATTTATTATTGTTTTACCCGGAACACCTATTTATTGACTGGCTTCAGGACTGGTCACAAACCCTATCTTCCATAGAGTGTATCTCCATAATTATAGCGAATCAAGAGATGAAAATTTTACCAGAGGTACCTTGATATGTCTTCTGAATACCATAGTGATTTCACCATCTGAATCATTCTAAAAGAAAAGTTATATAAAAAATGGTAAGATGACCTGAAAATAACATACCTTAGAACACATCACCAAAAGACTTCATCCTCCCTTGAAATCCGACCTTGTTTACTTCTTATTTCCTCTGAAATTTGACTTGTCTCAAATGAATGTATAATGATGTTTATTTATACCATTTAGGTCACTTCCTTTTAACATTAGGGCCATCCTGACTCTTTCTTATTTTGTAATCCTTTTCAATAATTATCTTCAGGGCCTACATGTACTTCCTTCTTCAATTCACTTTGTCATCTTCAAAAATTCATTTCTCCTCAACCATGAGGATCCACGTGACGTGCCACATACCACCGGAAACAACATGATGTATACTATCCATTCATGGGTGTTGTATATGCATATGCATTGTCCTTCATGTCCAAATACCTTTATCAATCTTGCGGTCCAAAACCCATGACTAGGGCTGACATCAATGACAACAACAAATCTTCCAACAATATCCCCATTTTTCATTGATGGAAACACTCATGCTCCCCCTATCATCATGATCCCAATTTCTCTCCCCCTTTGACATCAATGGAAAATTTTAAGGATGCTCCCCCTGAGTTTAATGGAAAAATGTAACTCTCTTCTTTGGGGCTTCTCCCATTGAACATGTGGCACTCAATAATACTCCATCCTTATTTTTGGTCTTTGGGACATTTTATTCCTTAGAATCCTTTTGTGTGGCTTATGTCTTCTCTCTCTTATTCATGTCTAGGATGTCTATGTTGTTTGGTATTCTTGTTGCAGTTGCAACCAATCTTCCTGAGTTATTTTCTCTGATTTTACGTTTTCAAGAATCAAAAGTAAGAGTGTATCCTTGATCACACATTTTACTAACACTAAGTAGATTATTATTCAAGTCTTCAACCAATAAAACATTTTTTGATTTTACATATTTTCTTCCAATCTCTACTACACCTTCTCCAAGTATTTTGGCAGATGAGTCATCTCCAAATGCAACATTGCCACCCTTTCTCTTCAAGCTGATGAATTTGTCTTGATCCCCTGTCATGTGTGAAGAAGATCCATTGTCTATGTACCATTCATCTTCTTCTTTACATTCTTCAGTGGTCAATGTTATTCGACAATATCCATTGTTTGGAATCTCTTTCCTTCTCCATAATGTGGTTGGCATAGGGACATATTCATTCATATATCTGCAATCTCGTGATTTGTGACCAAGATAATTGCATTTGTATCATACAATATTTTTGTCCATGAACGGGTAAAATGAATTATAACTTTGTTGAAAAATCCACGATTATTTCCATATCTTTTGTTTACACCATTCATGTTTCTTGTGTATTTGTTCCTTTCATTGATTCTGCAATTAATTTCCTTATGTCCAAATTTTTTGCAAGTATAACAATAACCAAGAAAGAATTTTTGATACCTGGGAGTTAGTGACCTTCTTTGTGATGTAATCCATCTAGGTTCATGATCTACTCTTCTATAGTTTCCTTCATACTGATTGAAGCTTCTTTGATTCCTGAAGGTAGGAGGTCTTCTTGGATATTCATCTCTTTTGTAATCATTCCTTCTTTCTGGTATCTTGGTCTACTTCTCATAAACTATCTGTGTAGCTCTTTCTTCAACCTTCTTGTTCGTATTTGCATATTCTTTGTATGAAGTTTCACCCATGCATCCAATATGTGTTAAATCTTTTGGCACTTGAGAGTTTCTTAAGCTCTTCCTCAATGAGACAACTTCTTGTTCAAGTTTCTCACATTCTTCTTCTTTCTTTATCATTTGGACCTTCTTTACTTCTACTATTCTTCTTGCTTCTTCGAGTAGATTTTTCAAGGAAATGGTTTCTTCTCTTAGTTTATAAAAGTTTTCTAATTGTTTCTTTAAGCTTACAACTGTCTTTTCATAACTACCCAATTCACTTCTTAGTTTTCTACGTGTGTCTTTGAGCTTGCTATTTTCAATCTCAACGTGCTTCAATTTTTTAAGATTCTCATTTTCTTGTTGAATGATTTCTACTTCATGATTTTATTCTTCTTCATTGTCATCTCTTTCAATCCTTGGATGAGGACATTCAAATTCAAGATGTCCTACTCCTTCACAATTAAATCAAAATAACTAACCTCTATTTTCTTCTTTGAAATCTGAGATGTTGTAACCTTCTTCAACTTCTTCTTCTTCTTCTTCTTCTTCTTCCCTTGCATAAAGGTGTTTTATCTTGTCCCAAAGCTCTTTTGCTAATGCAAATTATCCCACCTTGGATTTCACTGAATCTATCAATCCATCCAGGATGGTATCTATTGCTAGTTTGGTGTTCCTTTTTGCTTCCTTCGGAGCTACAGTCTTTGGTTTCTTCAAAGCATTGTATCCTAAAGCAACTGAGAACCAAACATATACCCCAATATATTTCAAGTAAGTTTCCATTCTATTTTTCCAGTATTCAAAATTCCTTCCATCAAATGGTGGAATCCCATTTGGAATGTTATCTTCCATTTATGCATAGGATCTTCCTTCTAGTGGTTAAATTGTATTGAAGGTAACCCGCTCTGATACCAATTGTTGATATTGAGAGGGGGGTGAATCAGTATCAAGTACAATTTAAAAACCATTTTCAACTTATACTTAAACCATTCAATTATATCCAATGAGTAGTGAACAATAGTATAAGAGTTACACCAATAGACCACAATACACCATGCACAATATATGAGAAATAATCAATAGTTTTTGTTCAAGGGAAGTAATCACTTCCAAAGGTAGCTACAATCCTAAAATATCAAGAGAGAGTTGAAATCTCCATCCTTTCCCCTTCCTTCCACCCAAGAATATATGAGAGATAATAAAGCTTTACATTAAATCATCACCATCAACCAATCATCACATAGAAGTTGATAATGCTTCCTGAGACTTCTTCAATTTTTGAAATTCTTCTATTCTTGGAGTACTTTGATCCTATAGATAATATTACTCAATGTATTCTCTGAAACTCCTCTAATTTTCACTCCTTGAATCCTCCCCAAAAAGAGGTTATAGAAAGAATGGCAGACTTTATTCAATTCTAGTCTATTCAGGAGAGTGAACTTGCACAGAATGCCCCGCACTCAATAATTAACATCCTATTTTGAAAATCACACAAAAGAAACTAAAGTCCATACTCTTTCCAATGAAATTTGTCCCACTTGATTTGGATTCTCTATGAAGAAGTTATGATTGTCTTACCCGGAACACTTGTTTATTGATTGGCTTCAAGACTAGTCACAAACCCTATCTTCCACAGAGTGTATCTCCATAATTATAGCAAATCAAGAGCTGAATTTTTTACCAAAGGTACCTTGATATGTATTCTCAATACCATAGAGATTTCACCATTTGAATCATTCTAAAATACAGGTTATATCAAAAATGGTAAGATGACCTGAAAATAACATACCTTAGAACACATCAGCAAAAGACTTCCTCCTCCCTTGATATATGACCTTATTTACTTCTTATTTCCTCTGAAATTCGACTTGTCTCAAATGAATGTATAATGATGTTTATTTATACCATTTATTTCACTTCTTTTAAACATTAGTGCCGACCTAACACTTTCTTATTTTTTAATTCTTTTCTTTAATTATCTTCAGGGCCTACATGTACTTCCTTATTCAATTCACTTTGTCATCTTCAAAAATTCATTTCTCCTCAACCATGAAGATCCACGTGACGTGCCACATACCACCAGAAATAACATGATGTATACTATCCATTCATGGGTTTTTTATATTCATGTGCATTGTACTTCACGTCTGAATAACTTTATCAATCTTGTGGTCCAAAACCTGTGACTAGGGTTGACATCAATGACAACAACCAATCTTCCAATAGATCAAACAAATAATCAATGCATAATATTAGAGTTATGTTTTTCTTTTTAACAAAAAGTTCCGGTGCTCCCCATGGCGAAACACTTGGCCTGATGTATTCCTTGTCGAACAGTTCATGTAGTTGAATCTTTATTTCTATTAATTCGGGTAAACTCATTCAGTAGGGTGCCTTAGATATAGGAGATGAACTAGGTAGCGGATTGATAAAGAAGTCTATCTCTCTTCTTGGGGAAAGTTCAGGTATTCCATCTACAAACAAATCTCTAAATTCATGTAAGATGGAAAAATCTTCTAAGCTAGGTTTATTTTCTTCTTCCAACAGATTTGTAACTTGGATAGCATAAATTTGACAACCTTTACTCATGCACTTATTAAATTGCATTGTTGAAATCTGCCTAACTGAGATTGGTTTTCATATTCCTTGTACTATCCTAACAATGTTGTTTTCGTCTTTGTAAGTGAGTGATTTTTCATAACAATACAAAAATGATTTCTGCCTCTCTAACCAATCCATTCCAATAATTATATCGTAAGACCCTAATGGTAGAATATTCAGATTTATCTTTGTGTTTTGACCATCTAAACTAAACTCACAATCCAAAATGAATTATGTTACCTTTCTTTTTGTTCCTATTGCTAGTTGTACTAGCCAAGACTTTGTATGCCTTAATTTTTTCAGTTTATTTGAATCCACTTCACCAGGGGCAACATAAATCAAGGTAGCTCCTAGATCAATTAAAACAGAAACATTATTATTGTTAATTTTACCTTCAACTTCCACTACAGTGGATTGGTGGTCATCTTGTCTGCCATCCACAGCTGCATTGATCCTATGTATGCTTCTTCCCACATCTCCCACTGTAGAGGCCTCTTGCAGGTTGTGAACAATGGTCCTTGTTGCAGAAGTTAGATGTGGATAGTTCCTCCTTAAGTGAGGTTATCCACATTCCCATCATTTTAACAGTTCTCTGGGGATTTCCTCAAACTTCTTTGCTCCCATATTAACTGTTTTACCTCCCCCTTGGGCATTCTGGTTATTGGAGTGAAAATATTTCGATGGAAAACTCTTTGTTGCATTCCGGAAAGGGGTTGGTTGATAACCCTTCTTCCGTTGGTTCATTATGTCTTGTTTCTTGTCTTTCCAAGCCTTGGGAAATTTAGACCATTATTTGTATTGATCGTAGCACATTCAGGCCTTTCTGAAAAATTCACTTAAGGTCTTGGGGTTTTCGAACTCAATTATGTCCTTATAGGACTGTTGTAAGTAGCTTAGGAACCGTTGGATTTTTACTTTGTCTTCCCGGATATAAGGCATGAACCTTAATAATTCTAGAAATTTGTTTATCGGGTCATCCATAGTCATTTGACCGAGTCTTAGCTCATAAAACTCTTTGGTCTTTCTTTCATAGTAACTTTCAGAAAAATACTATTTCTTAAAGTATTTCTTAAAATCCGACCACTCCATCTATTTTTCCTTTAGGCCCTTGGCCAACTTCAAGTCTTGCCACCATATACTTGCTTTTCCTTTCAAGTTATAGATGGCCATTTTGACCTTCATCTTGCTGGAATAATTGTAGATATGGAAATACTTTTTTATGTCTAGTAACCATGCTTCAGCCTACTCCCCTATCCCGGATTCCATGTCAAAGGTGGATGGTTTAATTTTCTTAAACTCTCCCTCCAGATGGTCCACTTGTTTCCTCTTTCTTCCTGTGGTTGTTTTATCTTCTGTTGATGGTGTACCTTCAGAAGAGTTGTCCCTTTTTTCCGCTTCAGGACAAGAATTCTTGGAGGCTCTTTTACTGACCTCTTCTTCATGGTTATTGGATTTTGGGCTCTTTTTTGTTACTATGCTTCACAATAGTACTTCATTTATTTCATGTTGCTGTTGTTGTTCCTTTTTCAATTTCTCATTGTCTGCCTTGAAAACTTGCAGTTCCACAATGAGGTTTTTCATGGTTTCTAGAACCCGGGTGGCAGAAATTCCTTCACTTTTATGTCTAGGTTCTCTAGTAGTTCCTTGCTCAGAATTCTCCTCAAGCCTGACCTACTCTTCATTTTGTGCTTCCATTATGACAATGGAAAAAAAGTTTTTTTGTTTGTAACAGTAAATGTTTCATTAGTTTTTTTCATTAAACATAAAACATGTGTTAAGAAAACATTTTTGGCCCTGTTTAAGGTCCAAGTGTTGTAACCTTTCCTTTGATACCATATATAATGTACCGTAAATTTAAAAATAAAAATAAAAATGCTAGGTGCATTAAAACTCCTTTACTTTGTTATACTTGATTGGTTTATAAATATAAGCTTTGTTATCGGAAGGTGAAGTGTACTTATTCATAGTACAAGAGACTAATAATAAGGAAATTAACCTTTTCGTGAATTCATGCTCATGACTAATCCGGAACTTGTCACAACAATTTGTCCTAACTGACCAGATTTTAAGACTATTCATTAAAGAGATGCAATCTAGTGATTTCCACAAGTTTATAGAATTTATATCCTAATAGATTGCAACTTTATCAATGGTTACAAGTAAGTGTTCTCTTGCTATAATTTTTAACCACCCTTTCCAATTTATAACTCATATGAGAATACTTTGCTATATGCTAATTCCATACATTAAGTTTCTTATGGAATTCTTAAGAACACTTATCTAATTGTTTCTAGAAGATTCATGGAACCTACAATTCATGGAACCTACAAACCTTACCTTATAACAATAGAGAGTATAATGATAAGTGTAATTTATATGTGGTACCACAAGTATAGCCATGTCAGGCCTCTTATCTCTTTGAGGTCATATAAGTATGTAAGCCCTTATAAAAATATATATTACCCTAGGTCCTTCATTTTAGATCCTTATGTCCATGTACCTCGGCCCTCTTAATTGATTCTACCACTACTTTACATGTATTATAGCCTACTACAACACAGTGGTCAAGTTTAGTCTAACCTCATTTAACTTTAACATTGTGGTTTGTGTGAACTTAGCGACTGACATATGTAATGAGAGGGTTTGTGATTGTACACAAGGTATAATGTTTAAGGTTCATAACTAATTAGGCATTCCGGACCATAGCTCCAGCCTGGCCATATAATTGATCCATCCTGGTAGTCCACTATTCAAATGAAAACCCACCCGACTTGATGACAAGGATTAACATTAGCGGCGTTATGGAGGTTGGTTGAATGCGGAGTTAAGTCCTGTCGATAACCGCCATTAATCCCTCTGGTCGAAAATTATGAGGTTCCTGCAATGTATTGGTCACTAGGTTCCTGTGTCCAATGGGAAGGAGCCATGCGTGTTTATTCACATGACCAGAGTACCCAAGACATACTCTCACCATTACTCTACCATACGAGGTTTTTTTGAGTAAACAAGTCGCATTTCTTTGGCTCTCTACATTTGTAACAAAACTTGCCCAGTGCTAAACTCTGCAATACTCTGTGTTTGTGTAACTAGTTGCATGGAGGTTCCTACCCTACGTAGAGTGAGAAGAGGGTACATGACCATATGGTTTCCCCCTTTATTCAGTAAGTTCGCACCCGACTCAACACTTGAACTGTTTGTAGTAATGTGAAAGTTTCAGAAAGGTTTAGATGTAATAGAGACTGTCTCTGTGACTGCTTTATTTTACGGCTTTCGGGTTGAGGGCCTCCCTTTTTCATTTGAAATCTCAGTAGGTAAATCAAATCACGCTCTGTGTAGAAAGGTAGTTCAACCTTCGTGGCAATTTCGACCCTATCTCTTCCCCGATACCAACCCACCGCTACTCATACCCTTCGATAACCTGTAAGTTGAAACCTACTCGGGTCTCCTACAGTGACCCTAACATTTCGTGAATATCACGTCCTGGTGAGTAACTTTGTATCATCGCTCTCTATACTTTCTGTTAAATTTTATCTCTTACATTTGTGAGGGTCCATCGACAGACCGGGACCTCCTCGATTCCTCCCTCTATTGCTTAAACTGACGTTTTAATATTGTTTGATTAGGTGAAGAGCCTTCGAGCTAAAGTTTTTTGAAAGGGTTACGCACCGGATTTTACTGTGGTTTAATACCTTCTTGAAATTAATGTTGTGAGGTTGTAACCAATTCCCCCTGGGTTTGCGATAATGTTTCCTTCTTGTTGTTACAAAATTTTAATACTAAACACATTTATCCTTACTTGTACTGGTACAGGGATTTTGATAGCCATATCGTTCCACTGTGTGAAAACATTTCAAACCTATCTTAATTAAAGTAATTACTTCAAGCTCCATGTTTCTATTCTTCTATATTTGATAACGTGTATAATTAAAATTTCTTCAGCGTAAATAGAATTAATAATAGTCGTATCAGGGCCAATAATGGCCTCTGTGTGACATACACAGCACAGTGGAAACTCTCTCTGGTTTATAAATTCTTAGATGTTGTTTAGAGATATTTCACTTTTCAGCATAATGAAAGGCGCGATAAGTATTCTAAACTTGTTTCTTGACTGTTTCTTTATCATCAATCTGTAGTTTAGATAATTATGAGAACATTATTTCGTAGGGATGATTTTAAGGATGGAAATTTGTTTTAAAATGTAGAAATATTGGCAAATCTTACTAATCCTTCATATGCAACTATAAATGTTTGGTTTGTAAAAATATTCAAATTTATAAGAATTTTATATAGTTTTTATAAACTTTTGGTGATTTTTAAGGTAAAATAATCGTATCCTATAGAATTTGGGCAAATCATATTAAAAATAACAAATCTCTTTTTTGAAAAAACCATGGAAAATTAGCCCATGAGCGAAATTTAGCCCCTAAAATCATCCATGTTATTTTGAAACCCTAACTGTGATCTGAATTGGACAATTCTATTGGACTTGTGTTATAATGTGTGTTCTTTGCAGTTCTAATCATGCAATATATATATTACATATTTAAAATGTTTTGTGTGCTTGATACATTCTGAGAAATAGAATTAGCTTTTGTTCAGTTACAAGACTAATGATGGAACCCCTACTTCCATTGTGAGGGTACCCATCAATCATTCCAAGTTATACTCCTCCCCTTCGGGTTATGGATAGTTCACTCAGTGCCACCACTGGAAGAAGAAACACCCCACGGAAACTCAAGCTAAGTTCTAACCTGGAGTTAACTCTTAAATATTAAACTTCGTGGATCCTTTCCTGAACAATGTTTTATCTTCCATATATAATTTTTGTCGATTTGTTTCGTAATATTGTTACTAAATACCTCGATCTTCCTCCTGCAGGATTTGATTGTTTTCAAGGAAGGGTACACGATATCACTTCACTCGAAAGGTATTCGAGTTCTGGATCTCGACATCTGACTTTATTTTTCCAGGTTCTGGTTGTTTAGGGGTATAGGGTCCCATAGATAAACAATCCACTTATTTTTAATTCCTTAATGGAATAAACATAAAGAAAGGGGAACCCTCTATTGTATATAAATTCCATGATTTGCAGTTCATGATAGCATATGTTGCGTGAAAGGTTAAAACTTTTTTTTGCATCTATTTTCCATTGTAACAAATGGCATGTATTACATATACTGAAATTTACTTCTGGGTTTTCCATAATAAAAAGGAACTATAATTTTCGATGTCCTTTATATTGTTTGTTTAATAGAAAACACTTGAATCTCATGTAACTCAAACAATCAAGACAATGCATTCTATGCGTGAATACATTGGATGTTTTTATTCAGTTCTATGTAAATAAACATACATCCATAACTACCAACACACACACACACACACATATATATATATATAAATCTTGTATATGTTTCCTTTCCAGAATTTCGTTCAACATTGTACAATTTAAATACTCCTTAATATTTATTTCCTATTGCGGTCTAGATATTATATCACATGAATAGGAAACCTTTCACACATTCATCCACAAAAAATACACACAACAATTTTCTTAACTCTAATCAGGAAAAATTTCACACATTTATCAACAATCAACACACACAAAAAATTTCTTGACTCTACTCAATACATAAATTCAACTGTAAAGTTGTATTCTATAATTCTCTTCATTCTACCAACCTCTAACTAATAAAAACAATTCAATGAGGAATATGTAGATATACATATTTGAACAAGGTGCTGGGATAAAAAATGGAACAACTAAGTTCCACCCAACCATAGAATAGAACAACCAATCTACTTTCTCCGTTCACCCCCTAGCCTGACCATGAATCCATGAGGGAGAACCTTGAAGCTCCTCTTTCACTATAGTCCTCTTTAAGATCAGAAATCCTCCTTTCCTGACACTTAGAAAACAATGCTCATAAAAGAAAGTGATACTATTTTCCCCGACATAACAAGTAGCGTCCTACCTCCTCCCATATGCTCTATATGCAAAAGCATCTTGTCCCTAGGTCTTTTCCCCCTTGGGAATTTTCGCATCATTACAAATCCTTGATTTTCAGGGGCTGCCAATAGCCAAATTCCTCATTTTCCACTTGTAAAATTCATCCATGAGGTAGTTCAAGCCTATTCCCCACTCATGGAGTCATGGTCAGTTGATTTCAACTTGAATGTTCCATTTGTCCCTCAACAATTAATATAAAAATATTTGTCTCTTACAAGTGTCACAGTCAAAGAGTTGGTTGGGAAAATCAAATCTTTGCCCAACAGTCACAATAATAAATTACAATTAACTAAATTCCAAATTCAGAATTTCCATAAATGGCAATAATTTTCCAAATTCAAATTTGCCAAAAAGGAAATAAATTCCTAAGTGCATTCAGTCTTGAATAATAATTTATTTTGGGGGATATTACATGCCTCATCATGGTGAAGATAAGTTTCACTTTAAACCATCCATCTGCAGTATTTCCAGTTTCCATCTCCTGTGTCAGTTCATACTCATTCAATTCACCATCTTACATCATTTTCCTATTTCAATTTCATGTCATTTATGGGGGATACATCAAGGCCATCCTTCGACGAGTCTTTTCTTGTCGACTTCAGCACATCATCCATGAATTAGAATTAAAAACCAGTTAGTACCTAGGGACCTTCATGCCTCAATGGAAGGCCTCCTCACCTTCGAAAGTAGGTTTACATCATTGACCTCTGATCGGATGATTCCATGAACGTTCGACCTCATCTCATTTATTTGCATTCACTGAAATGTACTAGGGTACCTTGGGAGTCATTGACATCATTGGTGATTTCCCTCACACTTTTTAACAATTTACCTCAATGACCAGTAATCAAGTAGTATCTACCATGTTCGACATCAAAACATCTATTCACATGGATAGATTCATACAACATCACAATTGGGACAAACACCCTGGGTTGAGTATTCACTGTATTAAACTTATTTTCCCAGGTTGCGAAGGATATCATTTTAGCATGCTTATCTATAAACTATCACATAGATCTACATTGTATTGGTCTGTGGCTATGTTTTATCATCTCGTAGTTCTACTCTATATTTTTCATGGCTATGATCAGTTCATGTCATGGAGGTATGGATCCACATTGTATATTTGGTGGCCATATCCTTAGTCAATATTTTTCATGGATCCATAATGTATTGGTCGGTGTTCGTGCTTTGATTTATCTCATATTCGGAGAATAGGTATGCTTGCCTTGAAAATGGGAATTTTTTTAATATTGTTTGATGGTTGTTTGTATCTTCTTCTAGGTTATCCAACTCCACACTCTTTCATTAAATATTTGTAAAGTGTTTCGACCATGATTCTCTCTTCTAACCTCACACTTTAGGGGGCATTCTATTACACATGAAATTTTCACACCTAGGTAACTCTCCCTAAGTGTCGTAAGTTTCATATAAGTGTCTCATACACCTTGACAACATGGAATAACCTATGTCGCAATCCCTGGTCAATGTGGAGGAGGGGTATATTACATGAAATACAAAATACCATGTGCACATGAATTATTATTAATATTCATGAAAAAAAATTAATTAAGCGTGGGAATCCACCTCACATTTGGTTTCCTATTTTTAGGGAAGGTGGAGGATCTCATGGATGGTTGAAATATTTCCTCCTTAAAATCCTTGAGAGATAATTCCTCCCTAAAATACTTAAGATATATGTTCTCCCTAAATATCTTTCAGATCCATTTTTAGTGTATTTGATGAGTAATCCTCTCCATAGTGGTTAAGCCTCCAAATCCTATATAATGAGGGTTTTCCATGGAGAAGGGAGGAAGAAGAAGATTAGAGGTATCAAAATTATGATCTTGGGAGAAATATTTTGGTTATGATCTTGGGATAATTGTGAAAGGGCTGGATGAGGAGGACTTGGAGAGTTTGTTGCAACTTCATCTATAGTTTGTAAGTATCTCTTTAAAGTTATCATCAATATTATTTGGCCTATTCCCTTCAAAATTGTGTATCGTTACATATGATTGTCGATCTTGATAAATGAATTTGATTAAGCTAATCATGTAGAGTAGATTAGGAGTTTTATTGCATCTCTTTTTTGTATGTGGTTTGCAGGTATCAAGTTGTGCGCACAAGTTTGGAGATCAAGCTCAAATTGGAGTAGTGAGGACAAACACCGGAATAAGGTGCATCACATTTGCTTCCTTCTCTTTCTCTTTCTGATTAAGTAATTGAATTCATAGGGATGTTAGTGTCCATTTGTGTGTTTCATGTCTTGGTATAGGGGTCTAGAAACCAAGAGAATATTCACATGTCCGCAGGGGGGATTTTCCTACAACAAAGGGTAGTTTGAGAGTCTGAAGATGAAAGAGGAAGAAAACATTGTAGGATGTTTTCAAAGAGTGGATGAAATAGTCAATTTAATTAGAGAATTGGGAGAAGAGATAAAATACAAAATTGTTTTCCAAAAGGTGCTGAGATCATTATCAATGAGATATGATTCCAAGGTATATACCTTAGAAGATCGAGAATACCTTGAAAAAATTACAATGGATGAACTTCATGAGATTCTTATAGCCTATGAAATGAGAACCTGGAAAGAAAAGTCATCAAAAAGGGAAAAAAAATTCAAAGCATCAAAAACAACAAAGAACCATGAGCACGTTCCAAATGAAAATCACTCAAACATATCAGATGAAGAAGAGGCCAATTTTATAAGGAAACTCCATAAAGGGTCTGGGAAATATAAAAGGAAAGTTACCCCTCAAGTGTTTCAATTGTGGAAAAGTTGGGAATTTCTCTTCTAAATGTCCCTATCCCAAGAAGGTAGATAGTGATGATGAAAACTTAATAAGAGAAAAACTCAAAACAAGAATAAATTCTAAAATAAAAAGAAAAAAATCTACTCCAAAGAAGGCAGTAGTTCATCTAACATTAGTGAAGATGACGAGACTGAACTTTTATTTATTGGCATAGAAAATCAAAATAATGTTGTTGATGGTGATGAAGAAAACTCTAAAGTTGAAGGATAAATATACCTTCAAGGAGAACTTATTAATGCTCTTGAAGAACTGAGAAAATATAAAAAGAAGAACAAATCATTAAGAGAACAACTATTAGAACATGAAGAAAAAAAATCAAGAGAAAATGAAGTTTTAATAACCATCAAGGAATCAAAACAAATCATTATTGACTTGAAGACTCAACTCCAATAATCCAAAAGAATTGAAGAGGTTAACTCAATGAAAAACAATTAGACTATGAAAAGATAGAGGATGAAATTGTTTTTCTAAAAAGAGAACTTGAGAAAGGAAACAACCAATCAAGATTTGAAAACAATTCACGAATCTTGGACGATATTCTTTACAGTCAAATATCATCAAGAAATAATTCAAGACTGGGTTATGATCAAAAGTATTCTAACAAAGGATCTAACTCTACATCTTAGGAAACTGACCAAAATCCAAAAAGTTATGCAACTTCCCTTCAGAGCTCTTTCAAAAAAGAAGAAAGAAAAATAAAGATTGTTTCTAATCAATAGAAATATATTCTCCCTTCAAAAGAAAATGAATATAGAAGGAATACAACTACAATAATAACTCCCCCAAATAGGTATCAACACATCTTTCTTGACTATTGTTTCTCTTGCAATAATTTTAGGCATAAAGCATTACATTGTAGAGCTTATGGAAAGATCATAAGAGTGTTCAAAGATATGGCTATAAGAACAACAAGAATAATAATAATCAAGACAATAGAAACTATAATTCATTCTCTCCATTACAAGATTACAATGTTAAATGCTACAAATGCAACAATTACGGTCCCAAAGCTAGTTATTGTAGACTACCAAGACATCCCATAAAGACTTCCAACATTCAAGAAGAAAAGCATAAGAAGACATGGAAAGAAAAACACATGGAAGAAAATGAAACAGAATGTAAGGTAGCCCTATATGATAAATATAAAAGGAGTCAAAGGGTACGTTGACAATGTATGTTCAAATCATATGACACAAGATCAAGACAAATTCCTTATTCTGAAAAGGAAAGAAAAAGGAAGAGTCACTTTTGCAGATAATGTCTCTACCAAGATACTTGGAAAGGGTACAATCAGTCTGGGAAATAATAGAGCTAAAGAAGAAAATATGCTATTAGTTGAAAATATGAAGCCTAATCTCCTCAGTGTGAGCCAAACATGTTATCAAGGACAGATACTTATATTTGGCTCTCAAGAAATTGAAATTAGAAAAGAAGGATTTAGTGTTTGTTGTACCTAGGACACCAAGCGATGTATATATCTTAAACATAGAAGAAGATGAAAAATGTTGCATGATCCAAATAGATGAAAGTTGGCTATGGCGCAAAATAATGGGACATATAGCTTTTGACAATTTGATAGAAGTTAGTAAAAAGGAAGTTGTGAGAGATATGCCAAAGATTATTAAACCTTCAAACTTTGTTTGTAGGCACTGCCAACATGGAAAGTAGACAAGAGTAAGATTCAAGAAAAAAGAATACTCTACATCAAAACCATTATAACTTGTTCACACTGACCTCCGTGGACCAACAAGAACTAAAAACATGAAAGGTTATCATTAATTCATTTTATTCATTGATGACTATACAAGGATGACTTGAGAATATTTTCTTAAAGAGAAATCAGAAGCCTTCAAAGAACTTGTTGAAAATGATATTGATCTCAAAATCAAGTGCCTAAGATCATACAATGGAGGGGAATTTACCTCAAATGAGTTCAATGAATTTTGTGAAACTCATGGAATTAAAAGAAACTTTTCAACTCCAATAACTCCTCAACAAAATGGAGTTGTTGAAAGGAAAAATAGAATTGTCCAAGAAGGAACTAGAACTATGGTAAATGAAGCCAAACTCCCAGATATCTGTTGGAAAGAAGCAAGATATACAAAAATAATATACTTAACTGAGCAACTTAGAGTTAACAATGAAAAGACACCAAATGAGTTGTGGTTTGGCAGACCAACATTAGTAAAACACTTCCTAGTCTTTGGGAGAAAATGCTATATAAAAAGAAATGATGATAATCTAGGAAAATTTGATTCCAGATCAGATGAAGGTATATTTATTGGTTACTCATTGTTGGGCGCATGCCTATTTTGAGAGAAAAGGGTATTTTCGATGCAAGCCTATTTTTGGAAAAGAACAGGTGGCAGTAAAGCAACATGAATAAAAAGAAGGGAAAACAACATGCAAGAGGAAAAGTAGCATGCAAGAGGAAAAACAACATAGAAGATGAGTAACAACGTGGTGGGAAGGAAGGGAATCAAAACCATGATAGGTTTAGGGTTTTCGATAAATACTATAATGAATATAATCCTGTAAAACAGTATAAATAAGAACCTAGGAGGTCTAGGTTAGGGGTTCAGTTGTTGTAAGTCTGTTGTTGGAGGTTTGGTTCATTGTTGAAGGTGTTCAGATATTATTGTAATAAGGTTGTAGAAGATTCAAGTAAGCTATATTTTGAGGGTTAGGTCATAGGCTGAGGAGCCTGGTATGATCTATTCCACCTCACAAAGGTTCCTTAACCTCATCATAATTGTATGATTGAATATTTAATGCATGCAACGCCATATTTTGCAGCAGACTAAATACAAGGTAAGATAAGCCAAATCTTTGTGGATGTATCCTAGGAGGGGGTTAATCATGGTAAAACTTATTTTCTATGTGATGTTTCTTGAATGTTTACTTCCTAGCAATGATTATTTTATGAATGAAAGGTTAAGCTAGATGTATTAGCATGCATGCATAAGGCAGTAGATGAAGGAATCTTAGAAATATTTGAATCGATAACAAGTTTAATGCATAAACAAAGATATAATGCACTCCCAAATCCTCACCCATTCCTATACTACAAGAATTTGAGCATTGTTGTCACCCATAAATCTCTCTCGAGTGATACTGCATAGTGCACTTTGTGCACAACGTTTCCTTCTAGTTTACCAAGAGGGTGTTAACGATTGAAAACGTCAATGTAATTTCACCCGCAAAGTGTTGCTAAAGCCTATTATTATATAAGACTAAATAATACTAGTAGGTGGGACCCCCTTAAGCTTTGAAGATCATATCTATTCATTTTCAATGTTATGATGATATGCTACAAGGGTTCACATGATTGATGATAATGTGGTTGTCATTGATATAAGTTAAGCTTTGAGATGTTGTTCCTTCATGATACTACAACCTACTATTCATTATGGTATTCGTTCTACTTGCACCTACACAATAAATATGTTAGTGAAAATTGCAGAAAGGCATTTTGAGGAAAAGAAAAATACTATATCTAATTCAAAAGAGACCTAGCTATGCAATACTACATGCATAAAGTGTTGTTGATTATTGTTAGACCTTATATAATAAGGAAATGGCTATTAAAAAATGTTAAATTACATTTTATATATATGCATATCGTGGAAATTTTGGTGGCACATTTTTGGCAAGGTGATAATACAATGGTTATGCATTGGTTAATGGAATTGGTAGCTGATATACATATGTGGCTTATGGGAGTAATGGATTTACAATTTTTATAGTGACTATGTTATGGTTCGGATTAATGTTGATCACACCATGGGAGATGATTATATACATGTTAGTTTAGATTGTATAGTGGTCAAATGATTGATTTGAGTTATGATGGAAATATAAACATGGGTTGCGGATTTGGCAAAGTAACCACGCAAATGGTTGAGTTGTTGTGTGGAACTCGGATTATGTTAAGGTATAATGGTTGATATTCTCGATGCATGGATTGATTAATGTTGTTAATGGGGGTTCGTTGGCTTGTAATGTGGAGTAAATGTGAGAGGGGTGCACACGATGTGCATTTAAAGCACATCACATTTACCCTTCCATTTGTCCACCACCCTAGTTAGACTATTGTTTGATCTGGCTATTGTGATTGCGCTCTGGATTTTTGGCAAGGTGAAACCGCTCAGCCACCTCTCATCTTAATGTTTCGATTAATGGGTATGTCTCTTTTGGCCATTATTGACTTCACTCTGGTTACAAAATATTTTTTGTCTTAGTTGTGTGGGCTTTTGTTTGTCCTGAGTACTGCAACTTTGTGGAATTTTGGTTTAGAATGGAAAATGAATGGTTCTTCTTATTATTTTTTGAATTCACCGAAGTTGGTGGGCTTCCTAGGTGATAGCTTTATTACCACCATGTTTGTTAGAATGGTTTTTATAGATCGTGGCTAGATGGTTGTCTTCGTGATTCCTGAGTTTAACTAGAGCTCTTTTTTCTTGCTCGGCCCTATCAAGAACTGCCTCCCATTCACAAGCGTCATAGTCCTCCTTGGGCATACACATTTAAACCTCGAAGTTTCACTATGGTTGGTTCCTTCCCTCCTATGGTGGATACTGTGCAGACCCTCAACCCTCCAGAATTTTTAGGCACGACATGTGAGGTTTTGATTATTTTGATCTTTCTACTACTATATAAATGTATGGGAATGAATATCATTACAGATCTTGATTGTCTCTGTTATAGAAGTAGAGACTTCATTATTATTTTTTGGGAAACACTACTTTCAAATATAGACGTGGATTGGGGAAATGTATGATAGTAGTGGATGTTAATTATTATAGATTGGGAATGAGTGTTGTTGTTGACTATTATAAAATGCAGAATGTACAAATAAAAGGAACAATACCTCTTACAAATTGTGTGAAATACTTTTGTTGTAATTGCACTGTGTTGGATATTAATGTACAGTGAGATTAAGAAAATACATAGGAATTATTACTCAGTCATCCAATTGTTGGTTGATACATGTTTTTCTTACTCCAATGTATGTTATGGATTTCTTGTTTAATCTCATGAGAAAAAAATGTTTTTCCCCCCCTCCTTATCCCGTTTTCCTCTAATTACAACCCCCTCACATATCCCATATTCATTTTTTTCACCCCCTGTTATGATATTGATTACAGCTAAGATAATTTATGTGTTAAGTAGATGAAATGGAAGTGTCTTCAGTGGATTGCAGTAAAGTGTTTGGGTCGATTTACAGTTGATTTTTGTTGTCATTGTGCAATGACCATTTCTTCTCCCCTTTCATTATATCATGTTTTCACTCAATACCAACCCCTCATGTATCCCATGAAATTGTTTCACCCCCCCTGCTCGTTGATTAACCTTAGAACAATTTGTATGGATTGGATTGGATGAGATCGTTACATTATGAGCCAAATCTATTTTGTATTTTTAAGGAGTTGTCATGCATGGTTATTTAAAGGACTATTTGTTAATTGTTAACATATGCAAGATGAGTTTTTCCAGCCAGGGAAGCCATGGCTGAGGAAATAGAGGTAGAGGTAACTGGAACCGAGGCCCAAGAAGGCCCAAGAAGGCCTAGGTTCTCTATACATTTTGATGTTGATTCATAAGAGCTTGGACAATTGTTTCATGTTGGATTCTTAAATTGGATTGGACATGGAATAGTCCAGCCAAGGCCTGAAAGGCCTCCTTTCCAAGCCCCTGAAGTCCCTGACATCCCTGTGCCTCCTCATGTCTCTTTACATCCCGAAGTCCCGAAAAATGATGGGTGGCAAGAGATTGTTCAGCCGACAATATCCCAACACCGTGGTTGAGCAAAATTAACTTTTGTTACTCCTCCACCTTTGAACCCCATTTTCCAAGTTGCCCCTAACCACTCACCAGTGCAATCCTCCCATGCCAGCAAGAGATTGAAGATTGAAACCCACCATGCATTTGATAAAGGAAAGTCCACTGTTGCCCATTCCTCACCCTTCGATGACTCTGACAAATCTGTGTCTTCACGGATGCATTTGAGGGACGATTTTTCCCATGTGATCTATGAGATAAAGCCTAAAGGCTCTGGCCAGCCCAAGGCAAATTCAAGAAAGTCAGGAGGTGACAACAATAACAAAGGAAGGGTTGCATCACAGAATGGAAAATATGGCTTTTGATTTTTATGTTATTTATTGTTTTATGATGGTGGACTTCATGGATTTTGGACAACATGTTTTATTTTGGATATACGAGTATTATTTTGAAATATTTTCAAAACTTCATGAGCTAAAATTACCAAAAGTAAATGTGTTTGAAGGGAGTCACAAGGGATGTGTTGTTTAACTAATGGATTATGTGTATGATGGTTATGATTGTTATGAACTAAAGGGAGTCACAAGGGGTCCCGCCTACTAGTTATTATTTATTTATGACCCTATTATGATTATTATCCCTCCCCACCCTAACTAAAGTTAGTTGAATCTTTAATTAGATTAACTAATATGTTGTTTCAACTACTTCAACAATTCTAATTTGTTAAAAGAAGAAGTAAGGGGAGGAACAAGAGGAGGATAGAAGCACAAATAATGCTAAGGTTTGCTCTTTGATTTTATGTTGAGATGGTTCAGTTTTCATTCATTCATATATTCATCATAGCCTAATTCTCTTTTGTGATAGTAGGGTCTTATTGTAGACAACAATATTCAGTGTTGAATCAAATAATTCAGACACTTGTTCTTCAGATGTGTTAATCTATCTTTGATAGTCTATGTATACTTGTTTGTTTGTGAATTAATTTTCATGACTGATAAAGGCTATTGTGCAGAGTCAAGTGGGAAACAATATGTGGCAAGTTGATCCATCTTTTAGAGTTAAGTTTTGGTTTTTTGTCAGAGGTCCTTTTGTATGTTCCATCGGGGATTTCTAAGTTTGACTTTGGTTTGAGATTTATGTGTGACGTTTTCTAAAGACAATGACTCTTTGGTGAATTGGAATGAAATAAAGGATTTCTTTATGTCTCATATATATTGAATATTGTCTTGGTGTATTTACTTCTATTCTTACATTTATTTCAGTAGCTGATATGTTTTGAAAATTACATAAAAGGTGAATTTCCAACAAGCCTTTTGTTGACAAAAGACTAGCCTAAGCACTTGTAATTAATCCTTGTGAGTTATGATATATATGTTTGTTGGCTACAAACATAGGGTCATATTCCCGTATACTTTACTTTATCCAAGTAAAGTCTGAAAATGCTTGAGTGAGATCATTTCATATATTTTCCTCAACATTTATTTGGTGACCATACTGAGGGAGATCTTCGATATCTCTCTGGTTAAATTTTATACTCGATTTTCATCGATACATATTTATTTTTATGATTTTGATTCCTTGACTATTTTTCTATTCATGTATGTTCTTGTTGCAAGATAGCCCAATCTAGAGCCAAGTCTCCAAGACTAGACCAACATTGCTTTGAACCTATTTCATATTATTTTAGACACTGCTAGGACCCATGCCGAGCTTAACCATTCTTGGGCAGCAATTGAAAGAGATATTAGTGTTCAAGAACAATTGGAGGCTAGACGTAGGCAGCCTAGAAATCAACAATAACCTTTTTGTTTCTTCATCTTTGGCCTTTCTTTCATGTCCTTAGATTCTCATGCTTCTAGAAGAAGAAGAGGCTTGTCTCCCGAAAACAATCCTATCACTGAGATAGGAAGGAGAAACATTGTTTTATCTTCCCAACAAAGTGTTCTAAGGAGAAATTTATCTGATTCATCCAACTAGTCTTTTTTTCCCTCATCTATCATCCACAAGATGGCATCTAGTGGTGGTTGTGGTGGAACTGGAAGTGCTCCATATTACCAATATTCATCATCATCAGTGATTGGTAGCTTGTACATCCATGATATCCCCATCCAATCTACTATGAACCCCACCAAAGTCATCAAGAAATATGAACTTTTTCAGTTTGAAGAAGATGCCACAACTACACCATGGCATGTGTCATCTCCTCTTAACCTAGCTTCTGCTACTCAACCACTTCCAAAGTTTAAGGAGCATTTTCCTAAGTTTTCAGGAAATAACACTGTTAGTACCAATGAACACCTGGTGGCATTTTTGAATTCTTGTCATAACATAGGGGCCAATGACAACGATACTTGCATGCACCTATTCATCAATTCCTTGGAAGGAAAGGTTGTGACTGAATTTTTTGACCTTCCTCAGATTTTGTCTAACTGGGAGGAATTAATCTACTGGTTTAGATCCACTTACAAGAAATCCAAAAGCCCTGTTGAGAAGTTAAGGGAGTACAATAACGTCATTTACAAATATGATGAGACCATCGAGTCTTTCAACTTGTGTTTCACCGAGTTGCATAATAAAATCCCCAAACTTATTCGCCCTCAAAACCAAGCTTCCTTCATGCATTACTACAATGCATTTCCTTATCCTTACCGTCATAGGCTTGAGGAAAAGGCCATTGATAATATTTGTTTCTCCCTGCACACTTGTTTGAAGTATGAAGAACAACTTGAATGAACTGGTCTACACTAGGGAGAATCAGTTAGAAAAACCGACATGTCTGCTCTCTTACAGCTAGTACTATTAATGAAAAATTGTATGATATCATTTGAGAGGAAGGTTATTTCCCCCCTCTCATCCCTGGAGCTTCATCCTCTTTTGCCCCTCCTTTTAGAAGTTTGGTTGAAAATAATTTCAGCCCAAAGCTATCCTGCCTAGGAGTTGGTGTAACTTTTGCGAGGAACACCATGAAGAAACCACATGTGAGGTAAGGAAGAGTGCTAGAGACAATATGTTTGGTAAAATACAAGAAGCTACTATCGATGTCCTAGATTTTTCCGATCTAGAAGATGTCATGGTCATCAATACTAGGAACAAAGCCTATGCCCCAAAAGGCAAATTTGACCCTCCTCGCAGTTGTTCTAACCCGATTTCATCCTCAACTGCTGCTACGTCCTAGGTTCCCAAAATTCCTGAGAGTCAAGGAATCACTCCTCCCCCCCTCATCCAAATACAAGATCCTGAATCAATTGGCCAACATCAAAGAAGATGGAACCCTCCTAGACATGGTTGTCGTCCCTAAACAACATATGCATCTGAAACAATTCATGGAAAGAAAGGCTTCGGTTGTAACCAATCTTTCTGAAGAGGTAAGCGAAGAGGATTCTTCTGTAAATAAAGTAGGTGTACATAACTTTAGATACCCTGTAAAAAATCCCCCTTTTTATATTTCTATAAAGATCATTGATAAAATTGCCCATTGTTTCCTCATTGATGGTGGTTCAGGCCCAAGTGTTATGTTTAAGATTATTATGAAAGAGCTAGTCTTATCATGTACAAACAAAAATTCCCAAAGCATGCTTTCCTATAATAGTCTACAACAAACAACCATAGGCGATATTAAATATGTAACCTTGGTTTTATGTGCTTGCCTAGAGATAAGGAAAACCCTCAACATTCGGGTGATTGACATGCCTGTAAGAAATTATTCAATTATCTTCGGGAGAGATTGGAAATCCCTAACAGGTGGATACCTCTCGCTCGATGGGACACATTTATATGTTCCTCGGAATGGTAAGAATATCATAGTCCTTAGAGAAGCAAGAGTTTCACTCTACATAGAGAGTGTTCCGCAATCTAGCGTAAACTATATCGAAGAAGACCTATGAGTGTATTCTATATTCGTTGAAGGGGATAATATTTCTCGGGAGAGAATTGATTTAGAGAATGAATTGTGGCATATGAACTTTGATGGTTCACACTCAAATAAGGGTAATGGGGCTAGTATTATCTTGGTTTCCCCTACAAGAAAGATTCATAATATGTCATACAGGTTGGAGTTTTCTTGCTCAAACAATGTTGTTGAATTCGAAGAATTGTTGTTAGGCATTGAGAAGGCCCTCAATATTGGTTGTGGTCACCTTTCAGTTTTTGGAAATTCTGATCTTGTTGTGAACCTGATACGTCAGACATGCTTTCCTAGCAGCAAGATCATGGAACAATATTCCACTTGTCTCGAATCTCCTATCTCTTAACATCACACATGCCATGAAAGAGTTGAATTCAATAGTTGATCGATTAGTTGTCTTCGCAACCTCTCCTAATCAGCAACTCTTGCCTCATTGGCGTGATTTTGATTTCCAATATTTGCATCATCCATACATTTATGAGAATGAAGAATTCTGGAAGGCCATCCCTAACAATGAAATCGATTGTGTTGTCATTCAAAATGAACCTCTCAATCCTAAGGAGATTATATCTATAGAAAATAATAAAATTTCTGAAGGCTTGAATCCTCTCGAGGGTTCATTTTCCTTGAGTGTTGTAGGAAACAAAGAAAAATAGGAAGAAGAGGTGCTACATTTGAAGGTGGTTGAAGCCATCTCCATGAAAATTACACACCTTGATCTCCAACGAATGTTAAAATAGATATCCATGGTTATGATAAAGAAGAGATGAGGTCTGTTGAGTTACTTGGTAGATTTCAAAAGGTTTTTTCTTGGTTTAATGTGGATCTTCGTGGTTTTGATCCAGGTCTTGTTCAACATATCATGAAACCAGCTAGGAAAAAATAAGGACTTGTTAACTCTGCACTGGAAGCAACCTTTCGTAGGGAGTCGAGAAATTTCTCAAGGACGGAAATGGTTTTTTTAGTCCATCCTAAATGGGTTTCCAAATGGGAACCTGCTTGGAAAAACATTGATAATACTAGAACCCGCATTAGTCTTCGAACTTTTAGGCAAGAAATTATGAGAAATCCTTCCCCCCCTCTCTGCATGAAAAGATTTCTGCAATAGGTTATGGAGTTACACTTGGATCCCTTACTTGATAGTTTGTTTGGTTACAATAAAACCAAGGTAAAAGGGGTAAATATTCACAAAGCCACTTTTATTACAAATTGTGATACTATGTCCTACAATTGCCTACCTTCTGGCATATTTGATACCAGTATCGCCCTAAGAAGGCCTATACACACAACTTTTGATAAATTGGTCAGTCTCCATGTTTATCTTGATGATTTAATCGTATTCGTCGAAGGGATGATAGTTACATTAGAATTTCAAGTGTTAGGTCATTTCCAGATTACTCTTGTCTTGGACACTAACTCAGAAATTTCAAAGGAATTACAGAGGCAATGGTTTTCCCACACCATTAACAGTCCTCACTTGAAGTATTGCGAGGGACCAGCGTGAAAGATCTTTTGTTGATGGTATTCCTCTATATACTAGTAGTTTATCTCTTCTTTCAGTTTCTGTGCTTCCTTTTTCTTCTTTACAACACTTTGATCTCTTCTTTCTAAATTGAATTTTTATTTTCTTGTTGCGTTTTAATTCTGTCTTTCACTACTGCTATTTTAATTTCTACATTCTGTCTTCTGCTCCAATTTTTTTCTTTATCATTTTAAGTGTTAGGTCAAAATAGAATGTTGGATCAGTTCTGCCACAGTGACACCTACACAAAGCATTGTTAGTTGATAACAATCAAGCTTACACAGTTGTTATGATCTCTCCTCTGAAGGGCCTTGAATTTATTGCATGTTTTCATTGTTATCTTACGAGGAATTGGTTGTTTCTCGCCTCTTCTTTTCTTTTCTTCACCCATCAAGATCCTAAGAGAAAACCTATGGGTTCTGCTCTTTCAAGTTGAGAGTAATTTACAATCAAATGATTATGCATATAATGGTAAAACCCCTAATACTTAACACTTTTCCATGAGTTATTCCCAAATTCCCGGTCATCTTTCCATTAAATCCGCTCATTTCCCCTTGTTGCATAATCATTCGAGTCACATCTTCCTGAGATTACTATTCCTGGTCTGTGAAACCATGAGTTCTGAGTTCTAATCTGTTAAAAAAAAATTCCCCGTGGAGTCGCCAGTTTGTTGATGATTGAAAACGTCAACGTAATTTCACCCGCAAAGTTTTGATAAATCCTATTATTATATAAGACTAAATAATACTAGTAGGTGGGACCCCTTTGAGATTTGAAGATTAGATCTGTTCATTTTCAATGTTATGATGATGTGCTACAGGGGTTTACATGATTGATGATAATGTGGTTGTCATTGATATAAGTTAAGATTTGAGATGTTGTTCCTTCATGATACTACAACCTGCTATTCATTATGGTATTCGTTCTTATCGCACTTGCACAACAAATATGTTAGTGAAAATTGCAAAAATTTGCAGTAAATGGTTGATATTATCGATGCATGGATTGATTAATGTTGTTAATGGGGGCTCGTTGTCTTGTAATGTGGCGTAAATGTGAGAGAGGTGGAGGTGACATGCATTTATTGCACATCACCTTTACCCTTCCAGTTGACTTCCACCCTAGTTGGACTATTGTTTGATCTGGCTGTTGTGATTGCGCTCCAGATTTTTGGCAGGGTGAAACCGCTCGACCACCCCTCATCTTAATGTTTCAATTAATAGGTATGTCTCTTTTGGCCATTCTTGACTTCACTCTGGTTATGAAACACTTTTTGGCTCAGTTGTGTGGGTTTGTGTTTTTCCTCAGTACTGCAACTATGTGGAATTTTAGTTTAGAATGGAAAATAAGTGGTTCTTCTTATAATTGTTTGAATTCATCATAGTTGGTGGTCTTCTTGGGTGATAGATTTGTTACCACCGCATTTGTTAAAAGGGTTTTTATATATTGTGGCTAGATGGTTGTCTTTGCGATTCTTAAGTTTAACTAGAGCTCTATTTTCTTGCTCGGCCTTGTCAAGAACTACCTCTCGTTCACAAGCGTCATAGTCCTCCTTGGGCGTACACCTTTAAACCTCAAATTTTCTCTATGGTTGGTGCCTTCCCTCCTATGATGGCTACTGTGCAGACCCTTAACCCTCTAGACTAGAGCTGCATAAGGAGTCTGTCGAGCTTGTTAAATTGTTTTTTATTTTTGTGGTATGTTACATCGAATGCGAGCTCACCCATTGTTCGTATAGCATTCATGTTGGTATATATTTCGTCACTACCTCTGTGATAATAGTGTGAGATCTACATTGCATTTTCACTCCTGAAAATCCACATTTACCAGCCTGGTGTAAAATAACTTAGTTTTTTTAATTGAAGGGCCTCTTCCCATTTCAATTGGGTGAATGGGCATACAAAGTTACCATGGCTTGTTCAGTTGGTTGATTTTTTCTTTTTTTCTTACCATAGTGGCAAATTGTTGGTTAATGTATAGTAACTAGTTTTCACTATGGTGATTTGGTTGATGGTCGACATTGGTCATGAATTCGTAGGGTTGCTCACACAGGTCGCGTTTTGAGTATGGTGTTTTATGAAACATGGGGCACGATAACTCTAATTTCCCCGGGGGCTGAATGATAATCAAACTAGATAATTATAGAAGGCTTATCAATGACATCCTTGACTTGTTGGTTATTATACAGTCATTATTATTTGTTCTTATGATGTTTTGGATAGTGGTTGGAATTGTTCACAAGGGTTTGGTGTTGTTCACACATGTTGCGTCCTACAAACGATGTTTTTCAAAGTAAATTATTGGACTGGATATATCCACTGCATCCTTTTGTGGGTAGAATAAGCCTGAGTATGCTCGGCCTGGTCACTCACATGCGACTTAATAAATAACCTAGAATGATGTTTTGAGTTATGTCGTGGTCATATGTTGTTGTGTGATTACTGGAAATATTACACTGTGGGATTCTCTCAGTTGTGTACCGTGTGTAGTATGGATGATTTGTTTTATGCTCTGTGATACCCACTGAATTTTAAGTGTGTTATTTATCGCAATTTATCATTGTTTATTATAGTCGTGTTGCATATTTGGCTTGGATTTTAAGTCACATTGAGATTTTTTGTTTTATAGTGGCATGGTTACATGGTTTTGGAAATTTACTTCTCCACAGCTTGGATCTAAATGACGATTGTTGGTTGTATAGTCAATTGACTTTTTAGGCGTGGCATGTGAGGTTTTGATTATTTTGATCTTTCTACTACTATATACATGTATGGGAACGAATATCATTACAGATCTTGATTGGATCTGTTACATAAGTAGTGACTTCATTATTACTTTTTGGGAAACACTACTTTCAAATATAGACGTGGATTGGGGAAATGTATGACAGTGGTGGATGTTAATGATTATAGATTGGGATTAAGTGTTGTTGTTGACTATTATAAAATGCAGAATGTACAAATAAAAGGAACGGTACCTCTTACAAATTGTGTGAAATACTTATGGTGTAATGGCATTGTATTGGATATTAATGGATACTGAGATTAAGAAAATACACATGAATTATTACTCAGTCATCTGATTGTTGGTTGATACATGTTTTTCTTACTGCAAAGTATGTTATGGATTGCTTGATTAATCTCATGTACAATAAATGTCTCCCCCCACCCCCCTCATTATCTCATTTTTTGCTAATTACAACCCCCTCACATATCCCATATTCATTTTGTTCACCCCCTGTTTTGATATTGACTACAACTAAGAGAATTTGTGTGTAGTGTCTTGAGTGGATTGCAGTAAAGATTTTGGGTTGATTTATAGTTAATTGTTGTTGTCATTGAGCAGTGACCATTTCTTCTCCCCTTTCATTATATCATATTTTCGCTCAATACCAACCCCTCATGTATCCCAGGACATTGTTTCATCCCCTTGCTCGTTGGTTAACGTTAGAACAATTTGTATGGATTGGATTGCATGAGCCTATTACATTCATAGCCAAATCTATTTCGGATTTTTAAGGAGTTTTCATGCATGGTTATTTAAAAGACTATTTTCTAATTGTTAACATATGCATGATGCTTTTTTTTAGCCAGGGAAGCCATGGACGAGGAAATATAGGTAGAGGTAACTTGAACCAAGGCCCAAGAAGGCCTATGTTCTCTATACATTTTGATATTGATTCAGAAGATCTTGGCCAATTGTTTCATGTTGGATTCTTTAATTGGATTGGATAGGGAATAGTCCAACCAAGACCTAAAAGGCCTCCTTTCCAAGCCCCGCAAGCCCCTAGCATCCTTGTGCCTCCTCGTGTCTCTTTACAACCTAAAGTCTTAGAAAATAATGGGTGGTAGGAGATTGTTCACCCAATAGTCTCCCAACACTGTGGTTGTCGAAAATTAACTTTGCCTGTTCCTCCACCTTTGAACCCCATTGTCGAAGCTGCCCCTAACCACTCACCAGTGAAATCGTCCCACGCCAGCAAGAGATTGAAGAACGAATCCCACCATGAATTTGATAAAGGAAAATACACCATTGCCCCTTCCTCACCCTCTGATGACTCTAACAAAACCGTGTCTTCACGGATTAGCATTTGAGGGATGAGTGTTCCCATGTGATCAGTGAGATAAATATTAAAGACTCTGGGCATTGCAAGTAAAATTCAGGAAAGTCAAGAGGTGACAACAACAACCAAGGAAGGGTTTCATCACAGACTGGAAAATATGGCTTTTGATTTTTATGTTATTTATTATTTTATGACGGTGGACTTCATGGATTTTGGACAACATGTTTTATTTTGGATATATGAGTATTATTTTGAAATATTTTCAAAACTTCACGAGCTAAAATTGCCAAAAGTAAATGTGTTTGAGGGGAGGCACAAGGGATGTGTTGTTTAAATAATGGACTTTTGGTATGGCGGTTATGATTGTTATGAACTATAGGGAGTCACAAGGGGTCCCACCTACTAGTTATTATTTATTTATGACTCTATTGTGATTACTATCCCCCCCCCCCCCNCCCCAACTAAAGTTAGTTGTGTCTTTAATTAGCTTAACTAATAAGTTCGTTCAACTACTTCAACCAATTCTAATTTGTTAAAAGCAGAAGTAAGGGGAGGAAAAAGAGGAGGATAGAAGCACAAAGCATGCTAAGGTTTTCTCTTTGAGTTTATGTTGAGATAGTTCAGTTTTCATTCATTCATGTATTCATCATAGCCTGATTCTCTTTTGTGATATCAGGGTCTTATTGTAGACACCAATATTCAGGGTTGAATCAAATCATTTAGACACTTGTTCTTCAGAGGTGTTGATATATCTTTGATAGTCTGTGTAGACTTGTCTGTTTGTGAATTAATTTTCATGATTGATAAAGGATATTGTGCAGAGTTGAGTGGGAAACAATCTATGGCAAGTTGATCCAGCTTTTAGAGTTCAGTTTTGGTTTTATGTCAGAGGTCCTTTTGTGTGTTCCATCAGGGATTTATAAGTTTTACTTTGGTCCAAGATTTCTGTGTGAAGTTTTGTAAAAGCAATGACTCTTTGGTGAATTGGAATGAAATAAAGGATTTCTTTATGTCTCATATATCTTGAATATCATCTTGGTGTCTTTACTTCTGTTTTTACATTTATTTCAGCAACTAATATGTTCAGAAAATTACATAAAAAAGTGAATTTCTAGCAAGTTTTTTGTTGACAAAAGACTAGCCTAAGCACTTGTAATTAATACTTGTGAGTTAGGATATATATTTTTGTTGGCTATAAACATAGGGTGATATTCTCGTTTACCTTACTTTAGCCAAGTAAAGTATGAAAATGCTTGAGTAAGATCATTTAATATATTTTCCTCAACATAGGGCCAATAGTTTTAGAGGGTTTTGTTGGAAACCCATTCAGATCTGAACCTGGGTCATCCCAACAAGTGAAAGAAAGAGATAACCAATAAATGGTTTCATTGTCGGCTGGAACTGCAAGGAATTGAGTGGAAGGGATCTGTGGAATAAATGCGTGAAGAATGAAAGTATAGAAGGGAATGTTCAGGCCATGGAATCCAACAAAGGTGGATTTTGAAAGATGGTTTAAAATGAAATAACTCGATTTTGCGCAGAATGATAACAAAAACCCTAAAATAACACCGTGCAAATATCTTGACAAATATGTGTTTAGCGACTCGCATCAGGTATTTTTCTGTGATTTCCTGCATTTGTTGCATGAGTGGTTATTGAGATTAAAATACAACCACCCTACAAATTGAATCAGACAGATGGAGTGGAATCTTGTGGATATCGCACAGTTACAAAAGGTTAATAACAAATTCACGTGCACAATAGATTGTTGGTTAGATAGTATTGTTGTAGGGTTTATCACCGAATTTACAGTAGATACATCGAAGTCTTATGTTGTAGTAGAGGAGGATTTTCTAAAAGGAACCAGAGGTAGGTACACCATATTGTTGTATAATTCAATCAAGATTTTATTTTATGACAACGGTGTGATGATTATGGAATCAGATAGCTAAAATTCCTTGCGCGAATAGGGGAAGGGGGGAAGTACTAACAGGAGGCTAGGAAATGGAGGAGGAGATGGATAAGGGAAAGAAGAAGGAGGCCATGGACCCAATCATGATGAAGGAAGACCAGATAAAATAAATAATGGAAACAGGTGGAAAGACATGAAATGGAGCACCCTACCAATATAAGATGAATAATAAGAAGATAGCCATAGTTTATAGAGAGGGCTTGGAAAGTGATGAAGAAGAGGTAGAGGATCTCTGATCTATGGAGCAGATTGAGGAAATCCTGCGTGCAACATATGAAAGGAAAACATGAGATCTTAGGTCAGGGACAGAAGGCAGAACTCCAATCCAGATCATATTTTATGTGTATTTGATGCATGATTGGTACATATTTGGTGCATGGTTGATGAAATCGTTGATGGTACATGTTGAGGTACAAGTTCGTGCATGGTTGATGCACTTGTTTATGGTATAAGTTGATTATAGGTTGAGATACATGTTGGTGAATGGTTCATGCACTTGTTTATGGTACAGGTTGATTACAGGTTGTTTGGTACAGGTTGGATCATGGTTGATGCACTTGTTTATGGTACAAGTTGATTATAGGTTGATTGGTATAGGTTTACAATGGTATATCTGACAGTTATTGTGTGACAGTGGTTCCATCATTCTAATTTTATCTCAGGGCAGTTGGACGAGCAAGGAAAGGTGGTTGTAGCAAAAGAACATAGGGGTTTGGAGCCTCCTTCTGCTTGTAGCCAAAGAATTGGGGAGTTGAAGATTCCTTCAGGTTTCAGCCTAAGAAGCTAGGGGGTTGGAACCTCCTTTTGGTTGTAGCCATAGAATTGGGGAGTTGGAGCTTCCCTTAGGTTGTAGCCTGAGAAACTAGGGGGTTGGAGCCTCCTTCTAGTTGCAACTAGAAAACAAAGGAAGTTGGTGCTTCCAATGAATGTAATTCTTAAAGACATATAAGAAAAATCATTTCGTGGTTTTCTCCCGCTTTGGGTTTCCATGTAAAACACTGGTGTACTATGTATGTCTATGATTTCTCATTTGTTCATTATTTATTTACTCTATAACTATTGGATGATAATGCTACATTGATATAAGACTTGCATTTTATGGTGAGAAAGTATTACATTTCTCTATTACTGATTCACCCCCCCTCTTAGTAATCCAATAGTTGGTTGATGGTTTGGTCCCACCTTTTGAGGAATCCTCTAATGAATATCTTAAGGAAATTTATACTCTTTCGACTATGAATATCTGGGGTAACCTTAGGGTTATAAAACTTGAATTTTGGAGCGGAGAAATTTTCTTCCTTGGATGAGGAGATATAGGATTTCAATTTATGTAGCCATGCCATAAGATTCTTGGATTTTCCTCGGGCCCCTTTTATCGAGGAGGAATCCTAATTTCCCTAAGAAATCCCTAGTATAAGGGAAAAGGAGGAACTTTTGATTAGGATGATGGCTTCTAAGGATTTGTTGTAACATATTCTCAAACTTGATATGGAAATCCTTAATGGTATCGTTCTTAGTCTTTTCTTTGTAGTTGAGTCTTTTTATCAACATGTGGATGTATTCTAGCTTAACACTCCATTTATTGAGAAAAAGTTCTTATAATTGGGCCATAAATGAGATGTGATGAAAACCGCCTCTCCTCCCCTCCTAGGGGGGCTTGCATGACCTCCTTGTCTAGGATCCAATTACATAGTAGCCGAAGTAGTTCTCAGATCCCTACTGGATCCTCTCTTATGTTCACAGGACCCTTTAATTTCCTTATGTAGGTCCACACATAACCTGCTGGGAATATTTTCTAATCCCCTTTATCCTTAGAATCAAAACCATAGGAGCTAGCCGCTTTTTCTTGGCGGAATGGCATATTACCGCATGTTAGAACTGAGCACTTACTTGAAAGGTTTTATTCGGATCTATGAGACTTCTATGCTATGTAACTTCAACTAACACACTTCCCCCAAACTGTCAAACTTTCGAAGAGTTCAACGATCAAGGGTCCACACTCTTTTCTAGACCCACGGTCTAGATTCACTCTAGTTTCTAGGGCTTAGAGTCTTTTCCACACCAAAAAAACACTCAAATATTCCAGAGTGGTTACCGACCGAATTCATTCATAAAGTGATTGTTGACTGACAACTGTGGGTCTCATCCTATCCTTCCACTCTCCAAACTTCTAAAGCTAGATCTGACGGCTGGTGAGGATTCTCCTCCCTCCATGATATATGATGGATATCTACTCTAACACTTCGAGCTTCGAGAGTTCTAATAGTCCAACACATAATGCATCCCGAATAGTTGAACGTTGAACTAGTGATCTATGGTTCACACTCCTCCTACAACCAACAACTATGATCAACTCTGGGCTTTGTAGCTTCAGGGTTCCTCGCTACAACTGACCATGAAAATCACGAACTGGCGAATGTCAAATTGGAAAAGGGAGGAGATCTATGGCTAAGATTCCCTCATTTGATCAATGGCTAGGATTTACTCCAGTGCTTTGGAGCTTCGGGGCTTCGACCACTTTTCAATGACTACCTTCAAAATTTCCTAGATAGTCGAAGTAACGAATGGATTACTAATCAATTGTCCAACCTTCAATTTTTGATCTATGAATGATATCTGTTGTGCTTTGGCCAAGACTTACACTCAAAAATTCACACAGACAGGGAATTTTATCTATTCCTGCAAAGGGAGCATAATTGCACTCATGGAATTCACAAAAAATCATGGTAAACATTCAGAAACAAACACTCATTCATAGAGAACACACATAGAGATTCATATGAAGGGAAATATGGTTTTTCTATTAATTTGAATTCTTTTTACAAGAGTTTACAATGTTTACAAGACTGGACTGCAACAGAGTCTCAGTTCTTCTGTCCTCTCCTGAATTATCCTATATTGAGAGCTATTATCTTCTCATTCTCTTCTCATACTCTTATCATACACTATTCTACCTTAAGATTTCAATACATTGATATTTTTACAAAAGAGGGGCTTCTTGAGCCTTCCTCCACCTACTACATTAAATTACAATTAATTTACAAGTCATCTGAATCATATTTAAGATCATTTTACTGTGAGCCATTAAAGGATAATTACATACATCCTGTACAAATACAATGGATTTTCCTTGCTCGAGTATTTACAATATTTATTACATTAAATTTGATATTTAAACCCAAAATGAGAAGGTTGGTGCTTCTATCTCCTTGGGATCTACTCCCTCCACATGCACTATTGCATTGGTTGTTGACGCGATGCTGAGTGGTAGTGATTCTCCTTTATCATACTCCCTTGATGAAAAAATCATGATCTTTTACTCATGGCTCCTCTGCTATTGTTGTTGATATCCTCCAAGGTCCCAAAATTCACTTTCAAGTTATACACCAACTCCTCTTCCTTTGTTTTGTTGTTGTCTTGCTACCACTATAGACTCTCCTCCTAGTTTCCAAAATTTATGTTGGAGGGATCCATTTATCTTTCCACTGCAATATCCTCTTAACAACCTCCACCTATTGTTGACATTCTCCTTTTTTGTCTTCAACATTATCCTCCTTCTCCCCTCAATCTCCTTGTCCAACTTGTCTATGGGATGGATCATGTCCCACAGTCTTCTTTGTTGCATCTACTCTTCTACCTCAATATCCAATTTGTCTTGTTGGATGAACCTCCTCTGGGTTATTTCTCCTTATCCTGGGGCTTCCAATTCTTCATACACATCAAAGGGCAGATCATCCTGATCTCCCATGCTAACTTCATATCCTATGGCATTGCCTTGCCACTCCACTGTAGACTCTGATTCTACAACAGTATTACTAAGTTGTTTCACAACCATATCCTCTGATAGTTTTCTTTCTTCTAGTTCCTATGCTCCTCTGTCATCTCTTTGGGATGACATAAGTCCAGCTTCATATAGATACTCCTCATACTATAATTCTTCTCCATTCTAGATGAATGTCTCCTTCTGGCAATTTTCCTCTGTATCTAGATTTCTTGACCAATCCTCTAGTAGCTTCATCTCTTTCTCCCACTAAGTGATTATGGCATTAGAATGCTCCTTTTGAACATTCCTTTGGCTCACAACTATGTAGGTCTCCTCTTATTTCATCTCTTGGTAATATTTTAGTATCTCATCCTTCTCCTCCTCCATGACAGTCTCTACTGGTTGTCCTTCTTCTTCTTTTCCTCTCCTTTGGACATCTCCCTGGGCTAATTTTTCTTCTGGTGTCTCCTCCACCATTTCCTCATAAACATGAGCCCCTACAAATCTCGCTCCAAGAGATATGTTGATCCCTCCTATCATCAGACTGTAATTTTGATGATCTTTTCCTTCCTACTTCTCTCATGTCAACACTCCTTGCTAATATTAACTCTTCTATGAGTTCTTGATATTCTCATATAGTCTCATCTCCTCCTTTCCCACCTGGAAACCTAACTTTTCCTTTCTTCCCTCCTGGCAGTCTTTGAGATATTCAGTTTATCTCTCTTCACTATCAAGGTTTTCTCCATCTTCTACTTCACAGATGTAAACCATTTCCTTCTCTGTGTTTGTGAGGTTTTCCACTTGCCTTAGCCACCTCCTCAATATTTTCTTTTTCCTCCTGGAAATAAACTACTGAATAGGCCACTTCACCTTCTTCTTCATGGGCCACTCATACCTCTAGCTCCCTTTCTTTCCTTACTGCATTTTCTACCATTGCAACATCAATCTATCAACATTCTCTATGGTCTCCTTGATCTCTTTATGCATCTCCTCTCTTCTCATACTATTGTGGTCTCCTATTGGACCTTGTCTATGGCCTTGAATAGCCATTTTCACCTCTCCTCTGTGAGATTCCACTTTCTCATTGTGATCTATATTCATCCTCTGCCAATAGCTCCTTGCTTAGCCTATGGTTCACCTACTGAAACCTTCTCTAATATTTTACACTCTTGTTGAGTGTAGGCACACACCTTGCGCTCACTCCTTCTCCTAAGCACTCCTTTCTCTCTAGCTGTTGTACTCCAACTGCTCACCTTAAGAGCTCCATAGACTCTCCTTCGCTCCAAGAATGAAATTGGTCCTTTTATTCAACCCACCTAGCTATATGTTTTCCTGCTACACACTTGAAAATTGTCTTCATATAGAGCATCAAGACTCTACCTCCCCTCCTTTGCATGTTGTCAATAGAAAAAATATTTCTCAGACAAAAATCACGTTCAGACAAAAATCAGACAAAAATCTCATTCAGGCTTTGATACCACTTGATGGTATCAGAAAAAAATCTTGTTCGACCTTTGATACCACTTGATGGTATCATACAAAAATTTTGTTCAGGCTCTGATACCACTTGATGGTATCAGACAAAAATCTCATTTAGGATCTGATAACACTTGATGCAAACCACCTCTCCTTCCCTCCTAGTGGGTCTTGTTCAACCTCCCGGTCTAGGATCAAATTACACAGGAGCTTAAGTGTCTCTTATATCCCTTTAGGATCCACCCTTATGTTCATAGTACCCTTTAATTTTCTTGCATAGGTCCACAAATACACCGCTGGGAATGTTTTCTAATCCCCTTCCTCCTTAGAATCTAAACCACAGGTGCTAGCCCCTTTTTCTTGGTGGATGTTAGAAAAAACAGGACTGTGGAGCAATAAAATAAAACAAATGCGGAAACAAAACACAAAAGATATACAATATAAGAGAGACACATATTTATGTGGTTCACCTAGTGTGCGCTACATCCACCAGAGAAATTGCCAGGTCCTTTCTTTATTATTATCCAACAAAATGAAGGGATACAACCTACAGAAAACCCCATTGTAACTTCCTCTTCTTTTTCTCACAGTCTCCTCTCTAAGAATACAATACTCGCCAACATACATAGCCGCAATACATTTCCCTCATAAAAGAGTGTTTCCTTCTAGGGAAAAAAACCCTAACATAATCTCTATCATTAGATCTGCAACCTTATAATGAACGGTCTAGATTTACAATGAAATTACAATATACTTTTACAAGGCAATTTATGTTGCAGGTCTTTGCCCCCGAACCCCCGTTGGGGGCCCGCTTTCCCCCAGAACCCCAGCCGGGGGGATAGCCCCCCCGGACCCCACAGAGGGTGTACCCCCCCTCTGTACTCCCCCACGTGGAAGAGTGTACATACTTCTGGGGTGTAAATACTTCATGGGGTATAAACACGGCTGAAAGTAAAAGACCTCTAAATCGGGAAGACAATCAAGCTCCACAACCAACACTTGAATGGAATATGACTACGGGCTAGAACTAAGCACTTACCTGAAAGGCGTTATTCAGATCTCTGAGACTTTGAAGCTCTAGAAATTAAACCAACACACTTCCCCCAAACTGTCAAACTGTCGAACTGTTGAACAGTTCACGGATCAATGGTACACACTCTTTTCTAGACCCACGGTCTAGATTCACTCCAGGCTATGGTTCTTTGGGAATTTTCCACACCAAAACAATACTCCAATATCCCAGAGTGGTTATCGAATGAATTCAATCATAAAGTGACTTTTGATCGATATTTGCGGGTCTGATCCTGTCCTTCCACTCTCCAAACTTCTACAGCCAGATTTGACAGCTTGTTGGGATTCTACTCCCTCCACGATCTATGATGGATATCTAATCCAAGAATCTAAGCTATAGGAATTCTAAGACTCCAACACACAATGCCTCCCAAATATGGTGATCTACGACTCACACTCCTCCTACAACCAACAACTATGATCAACTCTGGGCCTTGGAGCTTTGGGATTCCTCACTCCAACTAACCACCAAAATCTCAAACTTTCGAAGATTGAATTGGCAAAGTGAAGATATCTACGACTACAATTCCCCTTTTTGATCAACAACTAGGATTTACTTCGGTGCTTCAGAGCTTCGAGGCTTCAACCAATTTTCAACGACTACCTCCAAAATATCCTGGATAGTCGAAGTGTCGAAGGGATTACCAATTGATGGCCCCCAATTCACTTTTTGATCTATGACTCAAATCCACTCTATTTTGTCCAAGACTTATGGCCTGAGAACCCCGATCAACGATTCTCATTCTCCTGCACTCAGATCCAATGACTAGGATATGATCTCCTCAACTACACTTCTCCTCTTTTCTAGGTTTGATCCAACAGACCAAATCTTCTTGCGTATCCAATCCAATGGCTATTGTGGCTTCTCCTCCTCTGCGTCTCCACTTCCCTTCAAAAAAGGAATTCACTCAAGGTTTTCAAAGGCTTGGAATTTTATCTCTCCTCTCTAGGGTAAACTCCTTGGCCTCTTCTTGCATTCTATGAAATTCTACACCTCCTTAGATTTGTTCAAAACTTCAACTGAAGTGTGGGAGCACCCATTGTGCTTCTCCCTCCTAAGCTTGGAATTTATGATAATTTCTCTGTAACACTCTTTCGCTTCTTTACAGTCTCAAACTTTAGAAATTTATCTCCCTTTGCACTCCTTGCATAGGATCTGTACACACCACTACTATTTCTCCTGATATTTCATCTCTTCGAACTTCAAAGGGGATCGACGCTTTATTCTTCCAAATGAGTCATTGTTCCCTCCTGGAACCCACAATTTTCCTCCTAAGCTTACAAACACAGTCAAATTGTTCCTTCATCTCCCTCCTGGAACTTTCTGATCTTCCTCCTGAGCTTTACCAACACTTTGAAAAAGTGTTGGCTTTGTGCACTCCTTGTAGTTTCTCTCCAGAGTCTTGGAACTTACAAACTCACCCGCGCTCTCCTTGTTCTTACTCTATGTAGACTTTCACTATCCCTCCTAATCTTAACCTTTTGTAAGTCTACAGGCATGCACTCCTTTCACTGGCCTTCCATTGAGATTTTACACTTCTCTGAATGTAGGCGCACTCCTTGCGCTCTCTCTGTGAACTCTTTGCATTGGCCTTCCCTTGATATTTTACACTGCTATGAGTTTAGGAACACTCATTGCACTATCTCTTCTGAGCTTGCAACTAGTTCTAATGTGACCACCCGGAACACTCCTCACATAACTCCTGAATGATTTTTAGCACATTCCTTGCACTTGGCTTCTCATAGTTCTCAATAACTTTGGTGTGCACTCCTTGCACTTCCTTGAGAGCCCAGAACACTCAGAAATTCACACAGACAACGAATTCTATCTATTCCTGCAAAGGGAACATAATTTCACTCATGGAATTCATAAACATGCACAATGAACAGACATAGATATTCATATGCAGGGAAATCTTCTTTTTCTATTAATATGAATTCCTTTTACAAGAGTTTACAGTGTTTACAAGACTAGACTGCAACAGAGTCTCATTTATCCTCTCCTCTCTTGAATTCTCTTGTCTTGAGAGATATTCTATTCTCATTCTCTTCTCATACACTATCCTACCTTATGATTTCAATACATTGATCTTTTTACAAAAGAGGGGTTTCTCGAGACTTCCTCGACCTACTACATTAAATTACAATTAATTTACAACTCATCTGAATCGGATCTAATATCATTTGCTTGTCATACATTAAAGGATAATTACATACAACCTGTGCAAATGTAATGGCTCTTCCTTCCTCGAGTCTTTACAATATTTATTACATTAAATTTGAGATTTAAACCCAAAATGAGAAGGTTGGCGCTTCTCTCTCCTTGGGATCTGCTCCCTCCATGTGTGTTGTTGCGCTGGCTGTGAACATCCTGTTGAGTAGGAGTGATGCTCCTGCATCATGATGTTGGCATCAAGGAGACTATCATACCATCTTCTAGCATTGTCATGAAGAGTGGCAGAGAAAAGTTTCATTTCTAGATCTTGAGCATCAACATTAATAGGGTGGAGTTCAAAGATGTCCCAAAAGTCACTCATATGGTCTTTAGCATTAACCTCATCATTACCCATGAATTTAGAGAGCCATTTATCACATATTGCAGACATTTGTAGAGGGTAACTGATAATGTTACTCATATCCAAGGGTTTTAAATTAGCCAGGTCCCATTGAGAAGGGATGGTTGGCTTTGTCATTAGTGGAGTCGCCAAATAATCCTTCTAGTGATTATCAAAGGGAAGGAGGGAATCACCCTCAGTGGAGTCACTAGGTAAGCTTGTAAAGTAAGAAGTATTTGAGGGAAAATATTACCAAAGATATTTTGTTCGAGGAAAATTGACTAGATGTGTCCCCGACAACGATGCCAAAAATGTTATCGTTAAATCTATACTTTCCCAAAGCCTACGACAAGTGAGGGAGATTGGTGTAACAAACAAGATGTCCTATAACTGTCACCTCAATAAGAAATCCCAACCTTTTAGGGATGGATAGAATTCCAACCCAAGGGAGGTGTCCCCAATGAACTAAAGGGATAGGAGAGCTAAAGAGAAGGATAAAAGTACCCCCTCCCCCCCTCACTGCTCACTCAATTTAAATATGTCATAAGGTTTATGTCCAAGAAAGATGAAGCAATTGAAATTGATGAAGTGTACCTTCCTGAAGAAATGGAATAAAGCATATACATGGAAATTTCAAGTAAAAAAAATGATAGTAAAGCTTCAATACACAGTAAACCAAGTGAAAATATGATAGCTGATATAAAAATGCATAAATGAACAAGTTTAGAACAACAATTAATAAATTGTAATGACTACAATAAAATCTCTTCAAAAATGCTTGAAAAGACAATGAAAAGATAGAATTTACTAAGAAAAATGATAATAAAATGTCATAAGCAACTTCTGAAGTGTTTAGCTAGCATTTAAAGTCAATTATGCAAAACAATTGTTGCATCTAGATGGCTTTAGAAAACATTTATAATAACAACAACAAGAAAGTTAGCCATCTAGGCTAAATTAGTGTTAGATTTAGTTAGTAATAGCTTAAGAGAATAGTGTGTGAATGTTTGATCAACCTTCCAACAAAAGAGGGAGAAGAGACTAGTGCCTTTAGGGTTTATGGAGTCAATTATATAAACACATTAACTTGGAGAGATAGCAATGATTATGCTTGTCTAAAATATAACAAGGTGGAAAGTTGTGAAGTAGTACTTTAAGTTATCAATCACCAAGCCTCAAAGAGAAGGTTCAACTAGGGTGTAGGCACTTCTAGTCCCTAGCAATTCATCCTATCCATAGACTCTGATAAAAATATTTATTTCAATAAGAGATAGACAAAGATTCTAAATTTCTATCACTTTAAGGGCTCTGGAAGTTTGTCTAGACAAGATCTTCTTAAGAAAAACTAGAAAAATAAAGAGCAAGAAAGAACAACCTTATGTTTCTTACTCCGGGGGTTTCAAGCAAGAAATTTCATAATATTACATATGAACAAGTGAACATACCATATAAATTTATCATGAAATGAAAATTACATATTTACTTACTTCACCAATAATAATCAAGCACAAAAAACCTAGATTTGCCAAAATTTCACCAAGAAATGATCCAAAATGCATCCAAAATAGCCTCCAAGAAATTGTGCCTTAGTAATTTCAGACGATAACCCCTTTAGGGAGAAAATTTTAGTCCTCCCTCTTGTGAAAGGTAAGTTATGATGAGAAATGAACCTGCCAGCCATATTTATATGGGAAATCCTGGCTAATTTACCCAAAAGTTGTGTCTTTTCACAAAACAGAGCCTACATGTCAATTTTCCCTTAAAATTCAAAATTAAATTGATTCTCAAAAATAAAACCCTGAAGAGGGTGACATCATCCTTCCTTGGGTGACATTAGGCCTCCTCCATGAGACGTTAGGTCATATAGAAAAACATTGGGCCTCCAAAGGCCCTCCTCCATGCCACACGTACCAAAATTGCAACCCAATATATCTCAATGTCAAACCCTAGCCCTGGGTGATGTCATGGGGCTACTAGGGTGAAATCCAAGGTCTCCAAAGCCAATGTCCAGGTGGGGAAGGGTGGGCCCTCGTCATCTAGGCATTCTAGGGTGCCTCCAAAGGCAACATCCTCTTCCTTCGCTGTGAAAAATAGGTGTCACTATCTTTCCCCAAGCCTAGGGTCTCTGCATCCATCCTTGGTATTCAAGCCCTCATGAAGGTACAAAATGATCATATCCTCATGAATAAATTTCCATTGGGAAATTTCCTTCAAATGAAAATAGGTATGTTCTCCATGGGTTCATGAGTCACAAGTATCATAACAAGTAGGCCACATATAATAATCAAACCATCCAAACATGTGCATCAAACCACCCTTTTCAAACCAAAAAAATGCTCAAGGACGTTATACAATTTGTAAAATTTAGGTGTGGGAGGGGTCTCAAGGTTCCCTATTGGGTCAATCACTCCTTCGGTCCAAGGTGTTTCCTAAGTGGAACCTATCCTAGTTATGTGTGCATGTGGGATGGTATGCGTTGAACTTATAGGCACGGGTTCATGACATACAATGGTTTGTATTGTCTTATCTATGGGTTCCTTTGTAGAGGGTGAGTTTCCCTTCATCTGTGATGTAACATTTTTCAATCCCATTTATTTTCCATTCTTTCTTTATATTTATTTCATGCTTTAAGGAACAACTTGGAGGCCAATATCCTAGCTTGGTGTCTAGATATCGATATTGTCATTCACAAATACCTCACAGAAATGAGATGGTTGGATCGTGATGAGACCCCATTTTCCTCAGTCATGTAACTAAGAACCACTACCCTAGCTTGGTGACCAGGAGATGTTAATGTCATACCGCTAAATACCGATGATCTTGAAATTTTGGTTTGTGATGAGACCTCCCATCCTCCAACTAACCCCTTAAGTATCCACTATCATTTATTTTTTAGGTTCCACATTTCTTATAGAGAAGCATTTCATTACTTTCTTGGGGATCCCTGGGTGAAGAATCTCAAAGGCTTATGATTGGATCTTATCTTTTTCCAGCTACTTTTACCCTCTAGGCCTTTAGCCTCTTCTTCCCATGAAATAAGGTACAATCCCTTCTTGGGTCAGTACACTTGAAGATCCAAAAAGGTTTGGGAGATGGAGGGAATGAAGTATGGAAAGTGACAAGTATGGATGGGAATGGAAGATGACTCTTCAAGGAACCCCCTAGTAGCAACCTATTCCTAAGGGTAACCAACTTACTAGGACACAATGACACCCACCATGTTTAAATAAGGGAAAGAACATATATTCCAAGAAAACATTCTGAAATCAAGAAAGATATTTTTCAACATGTTCAAATGCTTCAAATATCAAAGTGACACTTACCATGATACATAGACTCATTACCTCATGGAGAAAGATCTATTTCCCTCTGAGACCATATCGGTGTGGTGGATGTTGCTGCTAGTGATGTGTAGAATACATTAATGAAAAGAAGGGCCCTCTAAGGGTATGTTTTTCCCATCCAACTCTCAGTACTCCATGTCTTTTACATGTGGGCCTCGAGACATGATATATGTTATCACTGGAATTTCATACGCAAATGGTTACAGGAATACAACATCTCCAAATACCTATTATTTCACCTGCATCCTCAAAAATGCATTTCAAAAAGGCACAAACTATACAACTAGTGAAAAAATTGGCATGCGTAGAAACACAACAGGAAGAGCATGCATGTGGGAAGGCTAAAGAAGCCAGAAGAGCGCACATGAGCCTAATGTGCGACTGTGTACAAGAAAATCTGCGCACTCCCATGAACGAATCATTTATCTTTCTTGTCAACCCGTCACCCACTTCTATACCAACTCCCAACTTAATTTGACCCTCAAATCCGAGATGAATCTAAGTGGGGGGCTGGTCAAAGACATAAGGCTTCCCTAGAGGGCCCCTTGTTCACACTAAAGACTGGTTGGATATTGCCTCAAAAAAATTCTATAAAAAGAGGCCATGGGTGCACTATGAATTCAGGAATCTCATTGTATTGTTATGCTACCTCTATTATCCTACAAGAAACCTCTTTTATTCTTGGAGCATACTAGCATCATCTCATTAGGCTATTCACATCACCTCTTGAGGGAATAAGCTTGGATTTCTTCACCATTTGATTTCTAGTTTACCATTTGTAATAAGATATCTCACATAGGGGATTCAAGAGCCCTCACAAGGAGGAAGAGGGGATCCATAAGTCCTCGTTTCTCTGTAGTGTTTGCCCACTAATATACTTCTCCATTGGTGGTATGAATATTGGTGATTTGTTTTATTAATTTTGGTTCTAATTTCCTCATGCATTTTAGTTTTATTATTTTAGTTGTTGTTAGTGTAGTTGTTTGTTTATTTCATGTGATTGATTCATTTGATTCATACAGTAACCTTTGTCCTGTCTATCAGGCCCAACTAGACTTGCAAGTGCCCTTCTTTTTCTCATTGGAGTGACGAAAAGGACACAATAGATGGGCGACCATACTGGGGATAAGGTATCAATTTCCTCCCTATTTGGGTTGTTTGAGAACTTTGTTTTGACCAATTTTTCTTGGAGGGATCATAACCAGCCTAGCCCTACCTGAAAAGAGTTGAATTTGGAGCTGGAAGAGAAGAATTCCACTTAAAAATTCCCCCCCAAACGCGTATGAAAATGTGCACGAGGTTTTCATCCCATAGACGCGCATTTCGAGCATTGTGTGTCCACATCGCTTTCATTCTTTGCTCATTTTGTGCACAGTGTGCCCAAAAGGTTTATGTTCTCTACACATTGTGTGCGCAGTGTGCCTCTATCTGAATTGTAACCCGCACATCTGTCAAGAATTCCAACATTGTAAGAGTTTTTTGTGATTTTTTGAAGGCCCCTAGCCTTCAAAATCTTGTTGTTATGCAATTTGTAAATGCACCACACTTAGATTCCCTTCCCATATGAAGGGTTAGTCAAAACATAGGCACTTAGGGGGTTAAAAAGAAACATATTTCTCGTCTTTTTTCTTTGAGTTTCCACATGGATGGATTGTTTTTATTGTAAAAGTTAAGATCATTTACTATCACATATATAAACACTTACATTGGGACCAAAAATCAAACTTCAATCATTGCGTATGCTCTTCTCTCGCACCATAGAAAAATATTGAGAATCACAAAAGCGATTGAGGTAATATTTCATCTCCCTTAACACAATATCTAGGAGAGAACAAATCCCCCCTAGGGCCTCTCTTAGTTTCTTTTCCAAACATCTTAAATTTGTAAGGGCCCATACATGCCCACATGTTGCAAAGATCGGATAGTTTTTGAAGCTACTTTCTTAGTTTACATCACTAGGTGAGTTTAAATATTATAGTAACGGGTCCATACATTCCCACATGCTCACAATCTAGGATAGTTTTTTGAATATGTCTTATATTCAATCACATTGGGGATTTTAAAGGATTGGTAAGGACCCATATGTCCATAAGCTAGTGTTGGACAACTAAGAGGGGGGGTGAATCAGTTGTTACCGTTCTTAAACAATTATGCCTCTTTTAAAATCTTTACAAGGCACTCAATGATGATCACAATAATGCAGAGAAATAAACTAAGGCACATTCAGCATCAGTCACAAATATGAGAAATATAGAGACAGATAATTCTCGAGGAAACCCATACAAGGTAAAAACCTCTTTTTCTTTATATGATAATTATTATCTACATTATTTACATTATCATACATATTAGCACCAACTCATTGTGAGGCTACAACCTCTGGTTTTGCAAGCTGCAACTTGCTGAGAGAACCAACTCTCTATTTTCTCTAGCACCCACTAGAAGGAAGCACCAACCCCCCGGTTTCTCTACAACCAACTAGAAGGAAGCACCAACTCCCTAGTTTCTCTAGCACCAACTAGAAGGAAGCACCAACTCTGTGCGTTCAAGCACCCACTTGAACCTTTGAGGACACCAGTCCTCTATAGCACCTCCCAACCACCCTGGTATATAAATTCCTTGTTACTAAAACTTATTACAGTGATATAAAGTTATTCAATGGCTTACCAGCCTTGTCGTTGTTCTGTTACACTACTCTTCTCTATTTTCATCAGTGTCTTCTGCATGCCCCTTGCACTTTCTGTTCTTCTTCCTTTTATACTCTCTGCAACATATCCCTTCAATGCAACCTTCCTCTACTGTGCATTTTTGCAACTGCGCTCTGCCTCCTTGCTCACACTTGAATCCTTCCCCATGACAAAAACTCTAATCTCTTCTTTGTTCCACATTATTATAGTCTATGTGATCCTTATGCATGCAATATTTTCCATGCCTCTGCATGCTCACACCCCCCACCAATCTCCTGCACATCTCGAGTGATTTTTCCTGATCATCGCAACTCTTCAGCTTCTCTGGTGGTTCCCACCACGTGTTCAGCATCACTGGGTGTTCTGCTAAGATTCCTCAACCTCTCTGGCAGTTGAGACTCCTCGTCTTCCCTGGCACAGTCGAGCTTATGCCTTATGTTTCAGTTATAGACTTCAACGCTCATCCATCTGTCAATCGCCTCCATGAACATCTTCATCCCTCTTGAAGATTCCTAGAGACTCTTCACCTCCTCTATCAATCATCCTGAAGTGTCTTCGAGTCCTCTGGCAGAAACCATCAGTGGTTTCTGGTAGTTACACTGTGTTGTGCTACAATAGCCCTCCGATCTTGTTCAAATTCACTTGCACCGTTGGATTTATTCCAAGGGATCTTGCATTCATTTCGTCATTTTAGATTTCGGCAGTTCGACATTCGTGTGACCATGTGTCTCGACATTCCCAGTCGCGATCCCTGAAAAGGAGCTTGGTTGCTCTAGCTCTTTCTTCCATCTCTCGCTGATATGACCAAGGGATGTGACCACAACCTTATGCATAAGGCACTTTCATGATTTCACATTTCGTGAATCTGGAGATGAGGCATCTGGACTCTCCAAGTTGCGATCCCCGAAACCCCGAAATGGCGTGGGATCAACGGTCCCGATCAACACTTCATCTAATGGCTCAGATCATTTCACGATTTCGCATTTTGTGATTTCAACATTCTTGATATTCAATGTTCTTGTCACTTCAAATTCCCAATCCACGAAACTCCGAAATGGGGTTGGATCAATGGTCCGGATCACATCTTGATCTTATGGCTGCGATTAAGTCACGATTTCACATATCGCGATTTCAGGATTCCTGTGGTTATTATTCTTTGACATATCCAACTCTCGATCCGCGAAACTCTGAAATGGACTGGGATCAATGGTCCAGATCAAACCTTGATCTGACGGCTCAGATTAAGTTGTGATTTCGCATATCGTGATTTAGGGATTCTTGCGGTTAATATTCTTTGATATCTCCAACTCTCAATCCGCGAAACTCTGAAATGGACTGGGATCAACGGTCCAGATCAAACCTTGATCTAACGGCTCAGATTAAGTCGCGATTTCACATATCGTGATTTCAGGATTCTTGTGGTTAATATTCTTTGATATCTCCAACTCTCGATCCGTGAAACTCCAAAATGGACTGGGATGAACGGTCTAGATCAAACCTTGATCTGACGGCTCAAATTATTTCGCGATTTTGCATATCGCGATTTCGAGAGGTTAGGGAACCCCGTTCCTTTGACTCTCCAGTCAGCAAAATGACAATATTTCCCCACGTGTCCTGCCTGAAGATGGATGGTCCTTCTTCTTTCGAGATTTTGTGAGCCCGCTACTTCTTGCACTTTAAAGAACGTGCAGGTTCTCCTTGATCCGACGATGTTTGGATCCCACGCTTGGATCTAATGCCTGAGATCTATCCTCCTCTTCAACGCGCTCTCCTTGTCTACATTGAGATCTGAAAGCCATTGGGAATTCTGTATTGTTGATCCAACGATCATGGTTGCTTCTCTTCCCCGATTATCACTACACTATTGATCATCATTGTTGTACTCAAGCCATCATCGTTGTTATACTTTCCATCAATGACAAGCATGCGCTGCCTGTAAAACATGCCAACAATCTCCCCCTTTGTCATTGATGGTAACTAAGGCACCCAAATTCTTTTCTCCCCCTTTGACATCAATGTCAAAGAAGAGACATGCTCCCCCTAAGGTGTTGCATTAATTTTAGGAGGCATTAGATATTCAAACAATACAAAACTCCCCCTAACAAGATGGACTCTTTTAGGTGTGAGATGAAAAGACACATAGCTTCTATCTGAGATATTCAAAAGGTGTCTTGGCTAGGGGTTTAGTAAAGATGTCTGCAATTTGTCCTGTAGTGGGAATGTAATGGACCTGAACAGTCTGATTGGTGACCTCCTCTCTCGGAAAATGATATTTTATTAGAATATGCTTGGTCTTGGAGTGGAATACAGTATTTTTAGACACACTGATGGCACTAGCTTTATCACAATGAATTGGGATCGGTGCAGTGTATTTTACCTCTAAGTCTGCAAGTGTATGAATCATCCATAATACCTGAGTGCAACAAGTAGCAGCAGCAATGTACTCTGCCTTTGTGGTTGATAAAGAAATGGAACTTTTCTTTTTACTAAGCCATGCTACTAAGGAGTCACCCAGGAAGAATGCTCCTCCATTGGTGCTTTTTCTCTCATCAACACAGTTTGCCCAATCTGCATCTGAATAAGCAGTCAAATGAAGATTTTGATTTCTGGGATACCACAGACCATAAGTCATTGTTTCTTTTAAATACTTAAATATCCTTTTGTCATCTTGCAAATGACTCTGTTTGAGTGTATCCTGATATCTTCCTACTATTCCTACAACATGCATTATGTCTGGGCGAGATGTTGTGATGTATAGCAGGCTTCCTATCATTGATCGATATGAGCTTTGATCAACATCAGGTGAATCATCATCCTTGCTTAATTTACATCCAGTTACCATAGGTGTACCCAC
>ML786197.1:340737-364246 GCA_009831015.1 Picea engelmannii | reverse complement strand
TTGTTGTCAATTGTTCCTCTTTTGAACCCTTTGTCTTTGAGATACGTATCTAGTCTGTGATACCAGGCTCAAGGGGATTATTTTAAACCATATAAATCTTTCTTCAGGTTGCATAATAAGTCAGGGTTATCTGAAAATTTGAAACCCTCTGGTTGTTCCATATAGACTTCTTCACTTAAATATCCATTGAGAAAGGCTGACTTGACATCCATTTGGTAGACTTTAAACCTTTTATGACGAGCATAGGCAAGAAACATTCTGATAGCTTCTAATCTTGCTACGGACGCAAATGTTTCATTAAAATCCAGTCCTTCTATCTGAACATAGCCTTTACAGACTAACTTCACCTTGTTCCTGATAACTTGTCCTTTCTCATTCAACTTATTCTTAAAGATCCATTTGGAGCCAATGACGTTTTTACCTTCAGGTCTTTGAACCATCTCCCATGTATTGTTTTTCTCGATCTGATCAAGTTCTTCATTCATTACTTTAACCCAGTGATCATCTTTGTTGGCTTCATTAATATTCTTGGGTTCCAGCATGGATATGAGAGCTATATGAGATTGTTCGGTGGTTTTGATTAGCTTTCTCTTAGTTTTTACACCTTTGTCTTTTTCTCCAATTATCTGACTTCCAGGATGATTCTTTTGAATAATTTTGGAGGAGGAATTTGTAGTTGACTTCTGATTTGAGTCTGTCTGAGTGTCCGAGTCTTCATCTGATTCAGAGTCCTTGTTTTTTGATTCTTGGACCTGTTCATCTTCAACTTTAGCTGTGTCTTTTGTAGAAGACTCGTTACTGTATACCTCTCTTACTGGGATTCCTTCATCAATTTTTACATCAATAGAGTCAACCATTTTATGCAACCTCTTATTATAGCATCTATATCCTTTATTGTTTGTAGCATACCCTAAGAAGATACCTTCATACAACCTATCATCATATTTGTTGAGGTTCTCATCATTATTCTTTATGTAGAATTTACTCCCAAAGACTCTGAAGTGTTTGATTGAGGCAGGTCTTCCAAACCATAATTCATAAGGGGTCTTGTCACTTTGTGGTCTGAGGTGGGATTTGTTAAGCACATGGACTGCTATGTGTATTGCTTCTACCTAGTAGGTTTGACCAATGTTCTTCTCATTCATAATTGACCTGACCATTTCCTGCACTGTTCTGTTTTGCCTCTCAACAACTCCATTTTGTTGTGGAGTTCTTAGGATTGTGTATTCTCTCTTGATCACATGTTCATTGTAGAATTCCTTGAAGTCTCTTGACATAAACTCTCCTCCCTGATCTGATCTTACTACCTTTAACCTCTTGCCTATTTGAGTCTCTGTTAAATCCTTAAATGTTTTAAACTTCTCAAATGCTTCAGCTTTTTCTTTGAGAAAGGCAAACCATGTAAGTCTAGAGTAATCATTGATAATCAACATGAAGTAGTTTTCTTTCCTTGTGCCTTCCTGTCTTGATGGTCCACATAAATCCATATGAACTAGTTGGAGTGGTTTCTCTATTGAAGTAAAGCTCTTGGAATTAAACTGTGTCCTGTTTTTCTTCCCTACTTGACAGGGTTTACACATTGAATCTTGGGGCTTTAATATTCTCAGAAGATCTTTTATTGCCTCGAGGTTTTTGAGTTTGATTAAGTGGTAAAAGTTTAGATGTCCAGGTCTCCTATGCCATAACCAACTTTCATCATGTTTTCTTAGATGACATTCTTCTCTATTTTCTTTCAACACATATACATTATTTTCTATCCTTATGCCTTTGGCCACCACTTGTCTTGAGTTTACAGACTTTATATTGCAGTCCTTGGACGTGAAAAACACCTCGCATCCTTTGTCACACATTTGACTTACACTGAGCAGATTATGTTTCATCCCATTCACAAGTAGAACATCTTGGGATTTTCCTTTTCCATTACTTAAGCTCACCATCCCTTTGCCTTTTATTTTCCCTGGAGCATCATTTCCAAAGGTTATGCTTCCTGATTTTCTTTCACTTAGAGATAGAAACTTGCCTTTGTCTCCCATCATGGGTTTGGAGCATCCACTGTCTATATACCAAAGGTTTGTTTTTCTTTGAGCAGACAATACTAATCCACACTTGTTACTTTCCTTCTTCTACCAAAACTTGACATTTTCAGCAGGGGATTTTGAATCTGGTTCATAGTTCCTTAACGAACAGTCAATAGATTTATGTCCAAAGTTACGACAGGTGTAGCATTAAACCTCATTATTCAATAAGTCAAACTTATTGTTGCAGTGTTGCCTACTTATTGACTGTTGATTATTTCTTGGCCTCCTTAGTTGTATGTGTCCAGACTTAATTTGGCAATTTGCAGTCCATGAAGGATTATTACTTGACTGTATCATTCTTTGTTGTGGGAAGTATTTATTCCTTTGAAACCTTAATTTCTCATGTCTAAGTCTTAAGGAATAATTTACAGCTTTGGGACCAAATTTAGAACAATAGAAACAATAGCCATAGAAAAATTCTTTGTACCTGGAAAATGTTTGTCTTCTTTGAGAAAATCGATTTCTTTCTTGCTGATGGCGTCTTTCAGCAGAGAGAGAATTGTTTCTTCGTTCTACAAATTCAATCCTGGCACCTTTTTCTTTACTCGTCCTGGGCGGCTGATTGTCTTCCATTGTTTCTGCAGGTTTGTTATTGTCATTGGTTGTACTTTTGACAAACTTGATGGGTTCTTCATTTCCTGGCTTCCCACTGCTTGATCTCTCTTCATAACCCAAACCCATTTTCAGCTTTGGATTCCTTTATTGATTTAGAATGGTGGCTAATCCTTCCGAGGCTTTAATACTTGAAAGATTCTGATTATACAAGGCTTGAAACTTCTCCATTTCTTTCCTTGTTTTCACTACTTATTATTCTAATGATTCACATCTTGCCTTCTTTTCTGATAGATGTTGTTTTAGAATCTCTTCGATTTTATTTGCCTCTTCCAATTCTACTTTTAGTAGGACAAGTTCTTCATTAGGTTCTTTACTGTCTTTCTCAAACTATATCAACAATTGTCTTTGCATTCTGTTCTTGATTCTTAGTATGACAATCTCTTCCAATGCACTGATTAGTTCTCCTTCCATGTCAACCACAACTTCTTCTTCATTAACATCACTCCTTGTGCTATTATTGTCATAGTCCTCTTTGGCCATAAGTATGAAGTCATTTAGTTTAACTTCAATAGATGAATCATTGTCTTCATCATCTGAAGGATCATCATCATTGTTTGCACAAAGACTTTTCTTCTTCAAGTTATTCTCTTTAAAGAGATTTTTGTGTTTGTATTTCTCCACATCATCACAAGTCTGATCCTTTCCTTTGTGGGGACATTTATTTCCAAAATGACCTATCCTACCACAGTTAAAGCATTTGAAAGGCAGTTTACCTTTGTATTTTCCTGATCCTTTCTTCAGTCTCTTCAAAAATTTTGCTTCAATTTCATCAGGCTCAGAATCCTCATTCTTGTCTGCTTTAAATTATGCTTCTATGGAGGTGGGTTTATCTTTAACTATTCTCATTTCATATGCAGTCAATGTTCCTAGAATTTGGTCAAACTGCAAGGTTTTTATATCATTAAGTTATTCTATAGAAGAGACCTTTGGGTTGAACCTATCTGGGAGAGATCTCAAGATTTTCTGAACTAAAGACGATTCGCCAATTGTTTCACCAAGTGCCTTCATTGCATTTACCATTTCTTCTACTCTCAGAAAGTATTTTCCAACAGTTTCATCTTCCTTCATCTTCAACTGTTCAAACTGTAGTCTGTAGGTTTGAGGCTTTGCATCCTTTACCTTCTCATTACCCTCATAACTGCTAATGCGTTTGTCCCACATTTCTTTGGCAGTTCCTAGGTGCATAACTTTTACAAATTCTGCTTCTGCAAGCCCACTCAAGTTAGCATTCATAGCCTTAGCGTTGAAGCTAAATTCTAGTTTTTCATCCTTATTAGCTAGCACAATCGGCTTTACATAACCAATATCTACCACATCCCAGACATCTGCACCTAAAGCCATTATGTAGGTTCTCATTCTAACTTTCCAGAAGGCAAAGTTTGTTCCATCGAACAAAGGGGCCTTATTGGTTGAATTTCCTTCATGGCTTGAAATGTTTAAGCTCTAGGATCTACCCTTAGATAAAAGGGGTCAGCTCTGATACCAATTGTTCGACAATTGAGAGGGGGGCCGAATCAGTTGTTACCATGCTTAAACAATTATGCTTCTTTTAAAATCTTTACAAGGCACTCAATGATGATCACAATAATGCAGAGAAATAAACAAAGGCACATTCAGCATCAGTCACATATATGAGAAAGACAGAGACAGATAATTCCCGAGGAAACCCATACAGGGTAAAAACCTCTTTTTCTTTATACTATAAGTATTATCTACATTCTCTACATTATCATACATATGAGCACCAACTCATTTTTAGGCTACAACCTCTGGTTTTGCAAGCTGCAACTTGCTGAGAGCACCAACTCTCTATTTTCTCTAGCACCCACTAGAAGGAAGCACCAACCCCCTGGTTTCTCTAGCACCAACTAGAAGGTAGCACCAACTCCCTAGTTTCTCTAGCACCAACTTGAAGGAAACACCAACTCCCTAGTTTTTCTAGCACCAACTAGAAGGAAGCACCAACTCCCTGCGTTCAAGTACCCACTTGAACCTTTGAGGACACCAGTCCTCCCTATCACCTCCCAACCACCCTGGTATATAAATTCCTTGTTACTAAAACTTATTACAGTGATATAAAGTTATTCAATGGCTTACCAACCTTGTTGTTGATCTGTTACACTACTTTTCTCTGTCTGCATTAGTGTCTTCTGCACGCCCCTTGCACTTTCTGTTATTCTTCCTTTTATACTCTCTGCACCATATCCCTTCAATGCAACCTTCCTCTACTATGCATTTCTGCACCTGTGCTCTTCCTCCTTGCTCACACTTGAATCCTTCCCCACGACAACAACTCTAATCTCTTCTTTGTTCCACATTCTTATAGTCCCTTTGCTCCTTGTGCATGCAATATTCTCCATGCCTCTGCATGCTCACACCCCCACCAATCTCCTGCACATCTCGAGTTCTTTTGCTTGATCATCGCAACTCTTCATCTTCTATGGTGGTTCCCACCTTGCGTTCAACATCATTGGGTGTTCTGCTGAGATTCCTCAACCTCTCTGGCAGTTGAGACTCCTCATCTTCCCTGACACAATCGAGCTTATGCCTTTTATTTCAATTACAGACTTCAACTCTCATCCATCTGTCAATCGCCTCTATGAACATCTCATCCCTCTTGAAGATTCCCAAAGACTCTTCACCTCCTCTGTCAATCATCCCGAAGTGTCTTCGAGTCCTCTGGCAGAGACCATCAATGGTTTCTGACAGTTACACTGTGTCATGATACAGTAGCCCTCCGATCTTGTTCAAATTCACCTGCACCTTTGGATTGATTCCAAGGGATCTTTCATTCATTTTGGAATTTCATCTTTCGACAGTTCAACATTCTTTTGACCATGTGTCTCAACATTCCCAGTCGCGATCCCTAAAAAGGATCTTGGTTTGTCTAACTCTTTCCTCCATCTCTCGCTGACATGACCAAGGGCTGTGACCATAGCCTTATGCATAAGGCACTTTCGCGATTTCGCATTTCGTGAATCTAGAGATGAGGCATCTTGACTCTCCAAGTCACAATCCCCGAAACCCCGAAATGGCGTGGGATCAATGGTCCCTATCAACACTTGATCTGACGGCTTAGATCATTTCATGATTTTGCATTTCATGATTTCGACATTCCTGATGTTCATTGTTCTTTTCACTTCAAAGTCTCGATCCATGAAACTACGAAATGGGGTCGGATCAACGGTCCAGATCACATCTTGATCTGATGGCTGCGATTAAGTCATGATTTCGCATATCATGATTTCGGGATTCCTGTGGTTATTATTCTTTGACATCTCCAACTCTCGATCCACGAAACTCTGAAATGGACTGGGATTAATGGTTCAGATCAAACCTCGATCTGACGGCTCAGATTAAGTCGCGATTTCGCATATCGCGATTTCAGGATTCTTGTGGTTAATATTCTTTGATATCTCCAACTCTCGATCCACGAAACTCTAAAATGGAATGGGATCAACGGTCCAGATCAAACCTTGATCTGATGGCTCAGATTAAGTTGTGATTTCGCATATCACGAATTCAGGATTCTTATGGTTAATATTCTTTGATATCTCCAACTCTCGATCTGCGAAACTCTGAAATGGACTGGGATCAACGGTCCAGATCAAACCTTGATCTGACGGCTCAGATTATTTCTCGATTTTGCATATCGTGATTTCGAGAGGTTAGGGAACCCCATTCCTTTGAATCTCCAGTCAGAAAAATGATGATCTTTCCCCACGTGTCATGCCTGAAGATGGATGGTCCTCCTTCTTTCAGGATTTTGTGAGCCCTCTACTCCTTGCACTTTAAAGAACGTGTAGGTTCTCCTTGATCCGATGATGGTCGGATCCCGTGCTTGGATCTAATGCCTGATATCTATCCTCCTCTTTAGTGTGCTCTTCTTGTCTACATTGATATCTGACAACCATCGGGAATTCTGAATTGTTGATCCAACAATCACAGTTGTTGCTCTTCCCCGATTATCACTGCGCTGCTGATCATCGTTGTTGTACTCAAGCCATCATCGCTATTGTACTTTCCATCAATGACAAGCATACACTGCCTATAAAACATGCCAACAACTAGTTCTTTAGGGACTTTAAAATTCTGCAAGGTTGTACCAATGGCATCTAGTAAGATAGGTAATCCAGACTTGTAAGGACCATAGGAAGTCCACATGTTGCAAGGTGACACCTAAGTTATTAAACATTTGGCACATTTGTTCACTTTCTCACACAGACAAAGTCACTCTTCACTCATGTAATTTCATATTGAATTGTGGAGGTTGAAGTAGGTTTCCTCGAAAGGGATTCCGAAACGTCCCTCTATTTTCTTGAAGAAATTACCCACACCCACTTAGTTCAAACGAGATTGGTTCACACCCCCAATCTCTCAAACAACTACATCTAAATTTTTTCTAAAATGTCACTAAGTTTTCCTCCACAGGAGGTGCCAAAATTAATTTTTAGTCTAGGTAGGATATCAGGGGTAGGCATCCAAATAACCCCTCATTATGTGGTTCTCACATCTTCAAACATTAGAAGCTGACAAATAGGGAAATTTAAAATCCTCCAAATAAAGTGTTTGTAACACCATAAGGTAGGGAGATACCCGTGAAGGGTTGAAGTCTAAGGACTGGTTGTTTTTTGCATCCCCCCTTGAGGTACCAACCTCTTGGAAGGTATCTAGCCTGTGACCCATTTTTGAGGCCGGAAATATAAATGTTTCACTTTTATCGAGGTACCTAGTGGCCAAATTTTAAGACATCTACCCAGGTGGCAATTGTGGGCTGCAATTGCACCTTGATCAAATTTTGTGTGGATATTGGGAAATGTCCCCAACTCTTTCGGGATATGCACCCTGTACCCCTCATTATAATTGATTGTTTCATCCTTCACTAGTTCCTCTTCCAGTGGCTTCAGACCCCACTATTGAGTGATATTGAAAGGTTCAGTTCTATTTGAGAGGAAGGACATTACATATTTTTAGGACATGAGCATTTGTCTTCTTTGTTCTCCCACACGAACAAAATCCACCTACCCACATAAATGCTTCTTTTAAATTGATTCATGTATGATGTTCTCTTGATTACATGCGATTGTGAGATATATTGAGAAGGTACATATTAGACAAGTCTCTTGTTCATTTACTTCTCTCATCACCATTTTTTCACACATTCCACTTTGCTAGTTCGACATCATAGGGGACACAAAGAATCCCCATCGTTCCAGATGCTTGGAAAACCTCCCTCCTATTTTAGGAGGTTTTCCTAGTTTCGCCAACTCACTAACTCAACCATATCACACCCCTGTGAGTGATACTATTTTCGGATCATATTTACTTGGTTCCACTTTACTTGGGTCCAATTCCCAAGGCCAATCATCCACTAGCTCTCCTTTACAAGGAAGCAGGGGGAAAAGTTCTCAAGGGGGAAGTACAATGCTACCCATCCCCCCTCAAGGGTCAAGTACACAACCTTCTCACACCATGGCTGGAACTAATCCTCAACCACCACTCCACATGCCATATTTTTCCTCCCTCAACATACCAGATCTGAGTAAGCTCACAAATGATCCTATATTGCATGACCCCACATGGCCTGCTATGCCTACCAAACTACCTTCAGACATTCCCAAGTTTGAAAGAAAGGCGGGGGAAGACCCCCAACCATATCATGAACTTTCACTTATGGTTCTCTTCAAACAACATTATGGACGACTCCTTCCATTTAAGGTTATTTCAGCACACACTCATAGGTCCATCAACCAAATGGTATGTGGATGAAAAATCAGGGTCCCATGTGACGTTTGAATCCTTGGATAATTTTTTTTTACCTTCTTTTAACTACCAGTTCATCATGAAAATGGTATCAAACTGCTATCTGATTTTAAACAAACCTCAACCACACATATCGCTAACCACATTCACGAATGACATCGACGACGTAGTTTATGCAAAGAAGAAACCACCAAAGAACAATGCCTCGATTGGTTTCTCAGATCACTCATCCCTCTCCTTGCCAAAGATATAGACTCCACCTTCCCCTAAACAAAAGAGGCAGAAATTAGCAAGGCTCAATAGTATAACCTCATTTATGCATAGTTAGGATACTTATACACAGTACTACCTGACGCCCTGAGACCTGTACCATTCGACTAGGACAAACATGGGATGTCTCACTCAACGGATGGATTGATTGGTACCAAAACACACCACAATCCATACATCCAACCACAACCTATGTATGGTAAACCCCTATATCTACTGATGTATGGAGGACCCCCTTGTTACCCTCCCAACCCCTTATCAACAACCATACCCTGATTTCCTCCCTCCACCCATGAGTGGACCCTCATCGACACCCATGATGCATCGGATTGTTCAACCAGGTTCTGGTACCCCCTCTACCTTAGCTTACATCCTAAGCACTAGTGAAAGCGCTACACCTTCCTATGTATCCTATGGATCATTGCCACACAATAATCCATATTTTCCATTTCCTAGTCCTCCACAACCCATTGCCCCTCCACAAGGACAACCAGACATTGGGGTTAACTTTGTTTAGCCCTCTCCCATTCATCAATTTCAAAATTTTGAACAATTGAATATGGAAAATCTATCACATCATTCGAATAATGCCAAAAATAAAGGAAAAAAAAGAAACAATAATAACCCAGGACCAAGAGTAAAGAACCCCCAACAAAACCAACCTGCCAGGGGAAACCAGAACTAGGGTAACCGGAACCCCCAAGGGGGAAATCACAACAAACGCCAAGGGAGGAACACCAACAACAATATCTGGACAAACTTCCCTTGTTCCCTTTGCGGTGAGCATGGTCATTCTACTCACCATTTCCCCCAAATTGTTGACTTCAAATGGATGAGATATTCCATGAATGTGCCACATCCCCCAGCACCACTTGCCCCTCAGCAGGCCCCACAATAATATTTCCAAAACCCACCTCCAACTATGTTGAAAAACTGTATTTCACACCAAGGTGTGATGAATACCCAACAGGAAATGCATCCTGCCCCACCACAAATGGGACAATATCAACTCCCTGTAAATCTAGCGGATCGCAATATCCTCCTAACTAGTGAAGAATAATTTCTTCTGCAAACGCGCAGTCGTCAATACAATGCACTGTCTGAATCTACTCCCTCCACTTTGGAAGAAGCTCCAGCTACAACCAGACAACCCTTGATGATTCCACACCCTAACAATGAACCCCCCCCCTTTGTATTCCTCACATCCTATTACGATGGAATTTTAACAACCCTCAGGCTAGGGCGACACAAAATTATAGCCTGGTCAATGATTTGGCACAATCTTGTGCAACCATGTCAGTATTGGAAGTCCTCCAAACATGTCCCACTCAACACAAATCATTGCTTTCTTCCTTGGGGGAATTTGACCCTGGTGATACTAGACTCATCACATTTGATCTAGATTGTGGGGAACCTCGTCTCCCCGCTTTGGTGGCATTCCAGATACCATTCAAGATTCAAAACATCATGGTTCATCGATGTATCATAGATGAAGTTGCATCTGCATGCATCATGTCCAAAATAGTATGGAAGAAACTTGGCTCCCCTGAGCTAATACCATTGGCCATCACTGTGAGAGCTAATTATGGATGACCATCCTCTCATGAAGGGCTCTTTCAAAATGTCCCCGTTGAACTCGGGGGAAAAACCATCCTTATAGACATTGAGGTTAACGATGCCCCACTCAATTACTACATCTTGTTTGGATGTAGATACATGTACGCTATGAATCCTATGGCCTCTTTTGTGTCTCAAACGATGATGTTCCCCCACAACGGTAAGATCATCACCATTGAACAAGTCTCACATTATGAACCTAACCACTCCTCCAACACCGATAACATATTACCCCTTGTCCACATCAGTTCCGATGCATATCCATTCATGGATATGGGCCCCAAAATTTTCAAAGACCCATATTTGTTGGGGCCATACCATGGAGCACCATAGCTCATAGAGCCCTCAACACAAGTGTGTGTCATATCTTCCAATGGAACTAAAACTAGAGATACCATTCCTCCCACAGAGGCTTATCCAATCCCTAACATCCCTCTAGTGGAAGAAATCCTACCTCAGGAATCCCCCGAGAACCCTACGACATCACTTATCCTCGATTTCACCCTCCCTCGGGGTCAAATCCCGGTTTGGGAGATAGTTCCCCAAGACATTACTCATATTCCATTCTTCTACCCCCCACCGGGAGTACAAGCTTTCTAGGTAGCCACAACGCTTACCCTTCCCAACATGGTGCTTGCCATTCTAGTATGGTATCTACACCCACCCATGATGGTTCCTCAACCATCCCTCCCTCCCCAAACAGAGGGAATCCCGATGCAGATTCCAATATTAACCCTGATGACACCACTCTCACCCCCACTTACCAGCACCACTTCCACAACTGGGGGAAGACGAAAGAAGAAATATCCCACCACTCCACTTCCTCCCTGATTTCAACCTCCTTATGCACTATGCGAGAAAGAGGGACATAAATGTCCCTCTCTCCCCGAGTTATGCAATTTTATCCAACTCTCTTGAGCAACCACATCACATGTCGCTTCACCAAGCACACCTAATACTACCACCACATTCCCTACTATAGGTAGTAAAGGGTTGTGAACCAAATCTGCATGTGCCATTTCTTCAGAGTATGGCCACTACACTCATCATTTCCCTGTGCTACCTCATTTTCAAAAAAACACTAACGATAGTATGACAAAGCTTTTAGCTTGACCCCCCTCCATCCACGTCATCGAGTACCCACATCAATGATATCCACTATGTCATGAATTCAATCAATGAACTGATGAGATGTCCTTTCTCTCTTTGTGAATCACTTGATCATTTCACATACCAGTGTCCTATGATCATTGAATATAGGCATTGTCAAATGGCCCTTATTCAAAATCCTTCAACCACCTTGCTTCCTATGATGCATGTGATTCCCCCTATTCCTTCTCCAGATACTGTGCATATCACCTCCCCTAAACCTGAGTCACTTCCTACCCCTCCATGGTTCATGGATAGAATGTCTAAGGATTTTTGCCCAAATCATCCCAATTCTTCGGTTCATTTCCCTCAGGAAATATTACCCCCAATCATAGTTCACAACCTACAGTGTATGAACATCTGGTTTATGTCAATAATGCCATCTCACCACCATTGTGGTACCCCCTTTACATATTCATGACCTGAAGATAATCACATGGTGACAATCACTAAAGTTACTTCCTTGGATCCCCTATATTCTCGCATTTTCCAATGCGACGAAGATATCCTAGAGGAACTAACTACCCCCGATAGCCCATGGAATTCACTCCATCACAGAGCACTCTTTCTCTCACAAGAATCTTTTAACCCTCCTAGCCAAGCCTCCATATGTGCTATTGAAACGAAGGATTTTATTCCATCAGGGCATATAGACTGGTTCAACAACCCTATGCCTGCTCCCGATGATTTTGAAGAAGGAAACATGGACAACATTCCCCCCACTGTCAAAATTGACATTTCCATCAAGTAAGGAATCATAGAGAAAATCACTATTCATGCCACATTCTCCCCTAAGGAACTCACAACTCACAAAGATCTCTTTTAGGAATACCAGGATATTTTTTCCTGGTCATACACAGAGATGCCCAACCTCGATCCTTCTATCATCGAACATCGCATCGACACATGGACAGATATCACCCCTATAAGTCAAAAGTAATGCCCATTGCACCGATCCAAAGAAGTGGATATCAAAGCCAAAATTGACAAACTACTTGCTGCAAGATTCATATAACCCATCGCATATACTTCATGGGTCTCCAACCCCATCCCTGCTAATAAAAAAAAATGGCACTATTCACGTCTACACTGACTTTCATGATCTCAATCACTCTTGTCCCAAAGACAACTTCCCAACACCTTTCATCGACCAAATTATTGATGACTATGCCGACCATGAGGCCTTATCCTTCATGGACAACTTCTCTGGCTATAATCAAATTCAAATCCATCCAACGGATCAGTATAAGATTGCATTCACTACCCCATGGGGTAATTTTTCTTATTGTTTCATTCCTTTTGGACTAAAAAACGCAGGTGGGACATTCCAACGGGCCATGACTTACGTTTTCCTTGATCTCACTCGCATCATTCTCGCTTACTTGGATGACCTCACTCCTCACACCAAGAAATGAACTCAGCATCTAGATGAATTATGGGTCATCCTTTAAATGATGTCAACAGTACAATATCTTCTTGAATCCCCTCAAGTGTGTATTTTGTGTCACCATCAGATGCCTCTTTGGGTTCATCATCTCCCAACACGGCATCATAGTGGACCCCCTCAAGGTCCAAGCTATCACAGAAATTCCACCACCTAGGAATTTGTGCCAACTACAAAGCCTACAAGGCCAAGAAAATTTTTTATGATGATTTTTCCCATATTACACCACTCGCACACATGGTTTCCTTCTCTTACTACGTCATAATATTACATTTTGATGGGATGAACATGCCCAAACCACTTTTGATGATTTAAAAGCTACGCTCTCCAACGCCCCTTTGATTAGTCCACGTGACTATGATCATGATTATATCCTCTACTTGTCAGCCTCATCTGTATCAATAGCAGGACTTCTCGTTCAATTAGGGGATGATTCCTGTGAGAATGTTATTTACTACATTAGTACAAACCTTTTAGGACCGCCCCTGAATTACAATCATGAGGAGAAACTCGCCCTTGCATTTGTCCTCGCAGTCCAGAAACTGTGTCATTAGATCTTGATTCACACTACCAAAGTCGTGGTAGATTCCAACCCCATGCAATACTTTCTTAGTCGACTGTAAATTAATGGAAAATTTTCCCGATGGATGGTCATTCTTCAATAATACGACCTATAGTTTTCAACTACCAAAAGAAAGAAAGCCCTTGTTCTCACCAAACTCATCACAACATTTCCCTCAGATGCTACAATTTCACCCGTAAATACGGATTTTCCTGACCAACACCTCTTCTACATCCCCTCGGATCACCCTTGGTATGTCGACCTCCTCGTCTATCCTTGGACACAGAATTTTGGGTCTCATATCTCCTGAGATGATCATCGACGCATTCGCCACCATAGCCCACGATATCTCCTTATCAGTGACATATTATACTTACCTGGTGTCGACACCATACACCTACGATGTTTGAACATCGACAAAGCAGACAGAGTCTTGAATTATTTCCACAACGACGCCTACGGTGGCCACCTCTCCAAGATGTCCATCGCCTAGAAAATCATTCAAGCAGACTACTTCTAGCCCACATTGTTTCATGACTACATCCATGCTTTCAAGAGAAGTGACAAATTCCATCTTTATGCAAACAAAGAATGAGCACCACCTGCTCTGCTACATCCCATCATCACTGCCAACCCCTTTTGCAAATGGGGAATAGACTTCATGACTTGCAATCCTCCATCTAGAAATGGTGTTGGCACAGGGGCAGACCCAAGGTTCAATACTCAAGAGTGTACCAACAATCCCTAACTACTGGCCCTTTCGGCAAAACCTGTGAAGTGGATGCAGTCTCACCCGAGGTAGCTATAGGGGGTTGCAGGACACATGTGTCTACAACCAGAAGGAATGCAAAGTGGATTCAAAGCGACAACACACAACAACCTAGTATTCTTTATCTTCCTTAAACCTACTATACAATTTATATTATATCTCATATCTAACAAAATATCATAATAACAGCATACCAAATGACAGAGAACCCAACATCAATCACACATAACACAAGATATACGTGGTTCACCCTCTTCCTAGGGCTATGTCCACAAAATGTTTCTTTATAGTATATTAATATGAAAGCATATAGTTCTATCTACGCTCTTAGCTAGCATATATTCTCTCTTCTCTCCTTTCCCTGTGGACCCAACTGCAGGGTTGATCTTCGCACCCAGCTGAAGATATTACAATACCCGAAGGCTCTCACAATAAAATAGTTCTCTCTTACTAGCAATCTATTCTCATAACATAATCGAGTAACAAAGTTAGAATGAACCCTCTTCCCTCATCTAGGTTCTTATTTATACATTACAATCACTCATTGACAGTCTTAGGCTAATACCTATGTGCCAAAACCCTAGATACCAAAACCCTAGGTGTCTAAAACCCTAGGCCAAGTTGACCCAAGTCTTCAGGGCTTCTCTAGCTTGTCTTTTCTTCCTTCTCGTGCGGTTCTCCAAAGCATCCAACGGTGGAATTTTCCTCTTGCTGAGTTGTCCACGATTCATCTTCCTTATTGATCTGTCATCCTTGGTCTCCTCATCCGACGGCTTGTTCTCTCAGACATCGCTCCCACTTTTCTTCTCTTTTTCTCACTTCGACCCAATATCAGTCATTGTGTCTTCTGTGCAGTTCACATTCTATCTTTTCTTATTTCCATACCCAAGGGCCAACAGGCCCCCAACACTCACCTGTGACTTGTCCCGAGGCACTTTAGATCTGATTCCTCTGTTTTACTTCAATTTCAGACTGCTCAAGGTAGCCTATACTTTCATCTCTATGCCTCCCTTCCTTCCTTGTGCAGACTGTCTTCTTGTTGTCTGGTACCCATTTTCAACTACACCTGGTACCTAGACCCTTTTCTTCATCCTTTTACTGAGAGCTGCGAGGCAGCTGGTTGTCATAATACAATTTCAACTGACTCCCATTCACCAATCCTTCCTTCCATTCTCCATTCAAAGCCTTCAACTGCACATCTCCTCCATCTGAATTATAGACAACCTGATACCATCCAAGCCAATGAGTTCTAAACTTCCCTGGATGCTTCAGGAATTTGTTTTCATAGATCAATACCATATCTCCTTACTTGAACGCTTTCTTCTTGATATGCCTGTCATGGTAGGCCTTTTCTCTTTCTTTATGAACTTGCTGATGGAATCCTGCAATAAATCTATCCTCTTCAAGTTCAACCAAATGCATGAGCCTCTCTTGAACAACACCAGTGTCGTCCATATCTATAAATGTTGTGATCCTTAGACTAGGAACCAGATATTCCATGGGTACAACTGCTTCTAGGCCATAAACCAACTTAAAGGGGGTTTGCATTGTTAGCTTCTTGCAAGTGATTCTATAGGCCCATAACATTGTTGGTACTCTTAAATCCCAGTCATCCTTGTTCACACTACAAATATTCGTCAGCGCTGTCTCCAAGATATTATTGAATGATTCAACTGTCCCATTTTCTTGTGGATGATATGGCGTGCTCTTATAATGGCGAACTTCAAATTCTTGGGTCAGTGATTCAATGGTTTTGTTAATAAAATGTGTGCCTTGATCACTCATCAGGGTCTTCGGGCATCCAAACCTAGTTATGATATCATCAAATATGAAGTGTGCAACTGTAGTTTCACTACAGTCCTTGACTTCTCTTTCTTCATCCCATCTGGTCAAGTACTATGTCATAGTGATTATGTATATAGCTCTTGTGTGCTTTCCTGGTGGGTTTATAGGTCCCACGAAGTCAATGACCCATTTCTCAGATTATTTTAAGGTTAGATGGGGTGATAATGACATTTCATCTCTTCTGGATGGTTTTCCAACTCTTTGGCATACATCACAGGCTTTGTAATAATCCTTAGCATCTCTGTGTAAAGTAGGCCACCAAAGGTCAACTCTAAGAACCTTCTACATTGTTTCTTTTCTTGTGTAGTCTCCTCCTGCAATGAAAGGATGAATGGCCTCTTTTCTTCCATAACACATCTCCTCAATATCTTATCAGGTCCCATCTTTTATAGTTGTCCATCTATAAGTGGAAAATCTGCAGCGCGAACTACCAACTGCTTCTTCTGAATAACCATATAGTCACTAGGTGTCATTCCTGTTGACAGGAACTGTACTATCTCCATGAAGTGATCATCAACCTTTCTAATGGAAAAAAACTGTGCATTTGACAGTGTATCCTACAAACTAGTAGGTTCCTCTCCATGTTCCAATATCAATAAGTGGTCAGGACCTTTGTTCATCCTTCCTGGTTTTACCATGAACTCAAAGTCATATTCCTGAAATAACAGAATCCATCTTCATATCCTCCCCCCCAACACTGGCTTGGTGACTAGGTATTTCAACATAGAGTGATTAGTGAACATTTTAAAATGTCCTCCCAACAAGTAGTGGAAGAACTTCTGCAGCGTGTACACCATGGAAAAACCTTCCCTTTCAATGGTGGTGTAATTAATCTCAGCTGTGGATAGATTTCTGCTAGAAAAGGCTAATGGGTGGTCGATGTCTTTTGTTCCTGGTTTTGATAACATTGCTCCTACTGAGATAGAATATGAATCGACATGCACATGAAATTCCTTTCTCCAATCTGGGAAAACCATAATAGGCGCAGTAACCATTTTCTATTTCAATGTGTCGAATCTCTACTGGCATTGTTCTGTCCATTGAAACTGACAGTATTTTTTTAAATATTCTCCATGAGTGATTTAATCTATGCATAGCCTTTAATGAACTTCCTGTAGTATCCAGTATTTCCCAGCACAATGCACAGCTATTTGACCAAAGAAGGAGGGGGAAGATCAACTATAATGGCAATCTTAGATGGATCCACCAACAACCCCTGCTTGAATACAATATGACCTAACAACACTTCGAAGGGTGAAAAAAAGATGTACTTCTTCAGGTTTAAGGAAATATGACACTGCTTGCACTTATCCAACATTAGCCTTAGACATTCAATATGATTTTTCGATAAACTAAAAACAGTCCAATCATCAAAGTATGCTTCTAGAAATTTATGTAGAAACTCCTTGAATTCTTTGACCACCACCCTAAAAAATATTGTTGGTGCATTATTCAATCCAAACGACATCACTGTATACTGGTAAGATCCCCATTCTATTGCAAATGTGGTCTTATGGTGATCTTCCTTAGCAATCTTGATCTGATGGTATCCCAAAAATCCATCGCTGAAGGAGTAGACCATTGTCCTCCTACATTGTCTAGCACTTCATCAGTGAATGGTGTAGGGAATGGATCACGCAAAAAGGCATCGTTCAACTTCCTGAGATCTACACAAATCCTGATTTCTCCATTCTTCTTATATTGTACCACCATAGGGCTTATCCATTCTGAATCTTCAACAGGTTCTATGATTCCTTCTTCTAACATTATGTCGAGCTCAATATTTACTTTTTCCTTATATTTGGGGTTTAATTCGTAAGTTCTTTGTTTGACTGGTCTTGCATCTGGTTTTAAGGGAATTTTCATCTCTCCCATGGGTCCTTTAATTCCCTTCATCTCAATGAACTTGGTTGTAAACACGTCCTGATATTCATGTAGTAACTCTGTGATCTTATCAATAGTGGCAACATCCCAATAATCTCCAACATTAGCAAGCTTCAGTGTTTTCTCTATTCCAATGTTGAATTTCTTGATTTTAATTGGATGTCCAATGAAAGGTAGCTCAACTCATGGTCCTTTTATGTCTCTTTGGCCTTCTGTTTTGGCGATGTTCACCTTCCTAGGATCATCATCAACATTGATATTGTAATAGCCTTGTAGTTTTTGAAGAGGCTCAGTCTATTCATTCTCTTCTTGCTACAAAGGGAGGCTAGGTGCCTCCTCGAACACTTTTTGTCTTACAATATGTAATACTTCATCCACTGCAGGATATTGGCCTTCAAATAACAAAGGTAGTTACAAAGTTTTCGGTCATACTTTCCTAATCTGTGGTGATGAGGCACAGTTCTTCTTGAAGGTACCAATTGATAGGGGTTGTGTCCAATGTGTTGATGAATTTACACACCCACTTCTCATGAGGAATGTTTCTCCAGGCTTCCTCACAACTTCTCACATGGTCCTTCATACAACTCCGACCTGTGTATCTAACTTCACAACCTTCTACTTTCTCTGAGAACCATGTTGTCATCAAAGTGCGACATTGTACCCAATCTGTAATTTTGTGTTTGTGTGTCCCCCACCACCTTGCTGGAGTTACTTTCAAGGCCTTTTCCAATGCCAAAAGTATTTGTTGTATTGGTAAAATTTCTTCAAACTCCATAAAGAACGCTTCTAAATGATTTAAACCATCAAAGGTGGGCAAGTTACTTATTGTTGTGTCGATCTAGCGAACTTCTCTAGTCAATATAACACACCTTCTAGTAGATACTTCATACATGTTTTTATGTCAGTTCTCCAGTGCTTCTTTCGAATCTGATGACCATGCACTCTCACTTTGCCATCTTAAATTCCCCTCTGTTGTAGGATTAATGTAATCCTGTTGTCTGGCTATCAATTTGTATATGTTTTCTAACTCATATGTGTGGTCTTATTCTTTGATGGGCTCTGTGTATCTGGGACCTTCATTAGTGTCCAAAGGTGAAATGACCCTAAGTCCATCACCTTCAAATGTCATTCTTCTTTTCTTTAAATCAACCATGGTAGAATTTTTGAAAGCCCAATTCCAAATAGCATGGGGTAAGGGAAACTATCATCAACTATCTCAATGACCTCGAAGTCCACAAATGTTCTGACCCCATCAATGTCTTCAGGGACATATTCCAATCTTCCAAAGGGGATCACATCTTCTTGATTGGCCATCCTAATACTGATAAAGGAACATATCAACTTAGGTTTTCCCATTAGTGCCCAGGTCTATTTCATCATGACATTGACTTCTGGCCCTAAGTCAAGGATGACGTAGTCTATATCGTACTCTCCAATTTGAGCATTCAGGTGTAATTCTTTATTTCTCCTCCTCTTTTTAGATATTTGGTGTACTGATCTACTAATTACGGGGTCTACCTTCCCTAGATCATACTGTCTAATCAAGTTTTGTAGCTTTTGTACAACACTTTCATCCTGAATCAATTTAATACAAGTATATAAGAATTCCATGAGCTTACTTACCTCTTTTCCTTATTTTTGAAGAGAACACTTATTGAATGCCAGAGGCATTCCATATTCTCTCAGTTCTATTTGAACCTTTGATGAAGAATCCTTATCTCTTCTGAATTCCTTTCTTGCCTCCTCAAACACTTATTTTTCTTTCTTTGCATCAAAATTTTGAGTCTTCTCTACAACTTTCCTGACTCCTGATTATTATGTAGTCCTTCCTTCGATTACTCTGTCTTCTCCTGTAACAATGCCTCCTCTATTGATAACATTGACTCTGAGGTCCGCTCTGCGAGGTTATTCTTTGATGATTTGTATTTGATGGTTTCCTCCTCGTTTCTCCTGAAGTTTGGCTAACAGTGCAGGACAATATTCTATGACATGTTCAAATGAGTTGCAGTAGATGAAAATGGTGCAAGGATTCTGACAGTCCCTTGAAAAGTGCCATGGTTGTGTGTATTTATAACAAATGATCTATCCTCAACCTCAACCCATACCTCCTCCTCTTAATCCACCATGAGGGTTGAAGTTTCCTCTTCCTGGGGAATTATACCGCGTAGTGTTTCCTTCTTGCTGCACTTGGCCTTGAATCTTGTATATGTGTCTGGAACTTTCACGCATGAGATCATAAGATCTACAATCTCTATCATCACACCCCATCGTCTTACATAATGTACAGTATAGATTTGCAGGTATCTAGACATATTTTTACAAATAGTAACATTCACCAGGGCAATGTCGATTTCTACATGCCTCACACTAAGGCAGGGTAACTTGCTTTAAAGGACTCGGGGCTCCAGATGCCAAATACTCATGAAACAAGGGACAATTATCCTTTTCATGGCCTTTTGATTTTCATCTAATACACTAGATATATTCTCTTTTATCTTTTCCCTTGTCTTTCTTCATATCTTCGACCTGCAGTGATAAGTTAGTTCGTTGACTCAAGATTTGACTCATACCTAAGTTGGATTCTCCAAAAGGGGTTGATTCTAGTTTCATGGTGATATCCAGTGCCTAAACCTGCAAAGCAATATTTTGTTGCATTAGAGGGACTCTGATGTGTGGTAGGAGGGAAGCAATGAACCAATCATTGTTCTGCTCGTTTGGGATCTGAAAACTCAAATGGCCTGTTAGGGTTTTAAACCTATGATCAAACTCCCAAATAGGTTCAGTTAATATTTTCTTGATTTATTATAGTTATGTGATGCACTGTGAATCCAACTTGGGCTTCTTGAATTCTGTAATCAACACAATTTTTATCTGGTTCATCAATTTGGGATGGGAAACTCCTTAGACAAACTTCATGTACCAACTTAATGCGCGGTCTCTCAGGGTAGTTTTGAATTGAGCGCGTTTGACAGCCTTGTCGGTGATATTATTAATACTCCATACAGCTTCACATAGAAACCAGTCCTACTCAGGATCTTTAGATCCATCTCCCCTAAAGGTGGGTAACCTCATCTTGTCTGCCATATATCTTCCTAGGTTTCCTGATTGAGTGTGCGCTGAACCACTTGTACTAGTGCTCTGAGTGCTCTGATAACTTAGGTTACTCTGGTTACATAAGGATTCTGAAACAACAAGAGGTGTAATAGTACTTACTTCAACTATTTGTGCAGTTCCTAAAGTGTATGGCTCTTCTCGGCGAGGTTCTTCAGTATTTTCTTCTCTTGGTCCAACAGATCCTGACTGTTCTTCACTCAGTATCTCTTCCTCTTCCCCACTATAAAATATTTCTTCCTGCAGAATATGTTCTTTATCTTGCTCAAAAAAGTTCGCCAAAGGAACTTCTCTAAAGGTCCTTCCACTGTGCGTGTGTCTGATCTCTATGTCACAGTCATTGTCTGAATTCTTGAACATTAGCTCTTCAATATGACCCACTACTGTATATTCAATATTTTTTTCTCATGCAGTAGCATCTTGATCTTCAACTTTAGAAAATGTAAAAATTTTCCTCTAGGTCCCTTAAAGAAATATCTCTCTGCTTGGCTATATGACTCTACTCTGTAAATAGAAAACTTAGTGATATACCCTCCAATGGTACTGTCAAACCAATGATCCACTACTCTTGACATGATGTTATCAACTCTCTTAATCTTCTTTATCAACACCGACGTCTAAACGACAGGTGGCTTAGATTTGATCTTGAAATGGGTATCTTCTAATCTGGTTAACCACTCATATAGCTCCTTATGAATCCCTCCAAACAAAATCTCGTGTATATCAGTGAAGATGTACCTTCCCAACCAATCCTCTATACTAATATTAAGGTTCTTGTTTAGGGATTCAGCGAAGTCCTTTTCTTGATCTTCTATCCACCTCTAAATCTCTATCTTCGATGAAAACCACCTTGACATTCCCTCAAGAAGATCTCGGTCTCGACAATGGAACCATTTGTTGGTGGAGGGGCAGACCCAGGGTTCAATACTCAACAGTGCACCAACAATCCCTAACTATTGGCCCTTTTGGTAACACCTGCGAAGAAGATGCTATCTCACCTGAAGTAGCTATAGGGGTTTGCAGGACACATGTGTCTACAACTAGAAGGAATGCAAAGTGGATTCAAAGCAACAACACACAACAACCTAGTATTCTTTATCTTCCTTAAACCTACTACACAAGTTATATTATATCTCACATCTAACACAATATCATAATAACAACATACCAAATGACAGAGAACCCAACATCAATCACACATAACACAAGATATACATGGTTCACCCTCTACCTAGGGCTACGTTGACATAAATGTTCTTTATAATATATTAATATGAAAGCATACAGTTCTATCTGCGCTCTTAGATAGAATATCTTCTCTCTTTTCTCTTATCTCTTCTCTCCTTTCCCTGTGCACCCAGCTGCACGGTTGATCTTCGCACCCAGTTGAATATCTTACAATACCCGACGGCTCTCACAATACAACAATTCTCTCTTACTATCAATCTATTCTCATAACATAATCAAGAAACAAACTCAGAATGAACCCTCTTCCCTCATATAGGTTCTTATTTATATGTTACAATTACTCACTGAAAGTCTTAGGTCGAGACCTAAGTGCAAAAACCCTAGGTCAACTTGACCTGCATCTTCAGGGATTCGCCAGCCTGTCTTTCCTTCCTTCTCGCCTGATGCTCCAAAGCATCCAACAGTGGATTTTTCCTCTTGCTGAGTTGTCCACGATCCATCTTCCTTGCTGATATGTCATCCTCAGTCTCCTTGTCCAATGACTTTTTCTCTTGGACTTTGCTCCCACTTTTCTGCTCTTTTTCTCACTTCAACCCAATATCAGTCATTGTGTCCTCCACACAGTTCACATTCCTTCTTTTCTAACTTTATATTCATTTACTTCCATACCCAAGGGCCACCAACAAATGGACACAAGTACATTGTCATGGTAGTGGATTACTTTACCAAATGGGTTGAAGACATGCCTACTTTTAATAACACTGTTGACACAACAAAGTGTTTGTTCTTTAACCATGTCATTACCCACTTCGGATTCCCCATCCAGTTAGTATTTGATCATGGTAAACACTTTGAGAATGATATCTTCGTCGAACTCTCCTCAAAGTTATGCTTCTCCCATGAGTTTGCCTCCCCATACTACCCTCAGTCCTATTAACTCCCAAAATAGCACCATTATTTTGCTAACTTGTCACAAAGGTTCGTTTAGAGTTTTTAATTGCGAATGGAAAAATGACACTTAAACTTGCAGGCAACTTTTCGACCCCTTCCCGAGCTCCAAATCAATATCTAACAACACCATTGGAAAGCTGAGATTCTCTAGATGTCGATCGACTATTTACATGTGAAAAATGGATTTTTTATGACCGAGAAATTCAAATTTGAAACTCTGTCCGCTTTCAACAGCACAGAAGGCAGAAATTTTACCCGTTAGC
>ML786197.1:312324-330344 GCA_009831015.1 Picea engelmannii | reverse complement strand
ATTTAACTATCTGATAAGCAACCTTTCCATTAAGCTATTGTGATATCCCATCGATCCATTTTGCTATAAAAATATTGAATTCCTAAGTTACCAGGCATACTTAGCATACAGCCCTAAGTAGTTTCCTGGAGAGATAACAAGTCCAACAGACAGTTAGAGGTTGTCAACAAGGTCCCTAAAATCATGCTGCAATGCACTATCAATAAACATAAGACCAATTGGCACCATATGTTGTTTTCAACATTATGGGCTTATCTCACAACATTCAAGACTACCACCGATTTTACACTATTCCATCTAGTCCATGGGATTGAAGCCACCCTCCCCATCGGGTGTGAAATTCCCATGTTACGCACCACCATCGAGTTATTACCTGACAGTTCGCCAATGGAGAAACACTTCCTGAACTTAGAGTCATTGGATGAATATCGTCGGTCTTCATTATAGAACAATGAGGCAGCTAAAAAAAGGCTGAAGGCCACCTTTGACCACCATGTCAACCTTCTCTCCTTTCATGAAGGAGACCTTGTCCTAGTCTACGATATCACTCATGATACCCTCGGTCATGGGAAATTTGAGTCATTATGGAATGGACCCTACATCATCCAACACTGCCTCACTAAAGGCGCATACATCATAGCCTCTCCATAAGGCCATCCTCTCAAAGAACCTATCAACGGGATGTACTTAAATAAGTTTTACGCCTAAGCATAGTCACCCTACACCAGGCTCTTTCTTTTTGTACACATTTGTAGATTTTTTAGTCTTATTTTGTTCCCACCATGCCTTATGTCTGATCTACCATTCATGTTATTTACATATGTTTCCTCCATCGACCTACCACATCAGTTACTCTGACGAAGCTAGCTGCTGGACACAAAATCTCGCTTCGACCACTTGGGCCTTTTATACCCCCTCAGATGAACTGCTCCACTCCAGTGACATATGTTTGGGCTGAATAACCAATAACCAAGAATAATACATAGCCAACATTGGCCTCCTCACCGAGGCCAATCACTGCCACATTCGTCACCTTAGCGTGTTAATAGATTCCCAACTCGTTGTCTTGGAAATCAACAATGTATAGCATGTCTGCGATCCTTGCCTCTTCCATAAATACCTGCAAGTTAGACTCTTATATCAACATTTTGATTCAATTGTATTTACACATATTCCACAAAAATTCAATCAAATAGAAAATAACATGGATAACCTAGTGTTAGATTGGCATATATCACATCAATACATCAACACACATACATAAATAATCAGAAGTCTGTCAGAGAATATAGATTCGACATCATAAAAGAATCAACATATCATCACATGCGAACATTACGAAGATCATAACTATTGGCACAAGGGTAGACCCAAGATTCAATGCTATAACAACGCACCAAAAAAACCCTAACTACCAACCCTTTTGACAACACCTGCGAAGCAGATGAAGTCTCACCTGAGGTAGAGGCAGGGGTGGTTGTAGGACTCAAATGTCTGTAACCTTATATGGGACACAAATATGTGATTGTAAAACCTTAACAGAGAAATTAGCATTTATAACTCATCAATATCCAGTCTTAGTCTACAGCGCAACTAAATCCTAATAAATAATCAACACAGTATTCACACAGATCCAATAGATCCAAACACTAAGCACTCTAATATAGATCAGATCTAGCATTCATTCACATTATTCAACACTAAGATACCGTATCGGATCCTTCTAAGCCTATATTAAAGAACTAATAATTCAATCACATAGATAAGAGAACAACTATAGAGCACATAGAAATCACAACACAGGATATAAATGGTTCACCCCCACCCTGGGGCGAAGTCCACCAAATCTTTGTCTTGTTTATTAGTTTTGTTCAATCTTCTTACATGCACAGAGCCTCAAAACCAACTCCGCATAGGACAAGAGATATGTGCACACTTCGCTTGATCCTCCTTCCCCGAGCTAGGTTACAACACAAATCCTACATATAGCCCCTTACAGTCACTTGCACTCAGGCTTGCAAGATTCACACAGCATGCACAAAGCATTTACAACCATTGCTTGCACTTAGCACAACTTGCAACTGACTAGTCACTTATTGTCTCCTTGTTACATCACCTAGAATCTATTTATATATTACAAAAAGGGCCTAAGCATGGGTAATTCCATGGGACGACATACCCATACCCATTTCATAAGCCCAAAACCCCAAAACCCCTAAAAACGATCTAAGATCCCACGATCTCCACTTCGCCTTGCGCTCTGCCTTCGAAAGCTTGTCGAATTCTCAAAAGTAGGTCAAACATGACCAAGGGTCCTCAAAACTTGGTCAAGGTCCAACACACCCCCAACACTCACCTATAACTTGTCCCGAGTCACTTTGAACTAGGTAGCTCTGCCTCAAAATCCTAGATCTTGTCTTGAGCTACTTTGACCTGTTGTTGTTCCATGACCTCTTGTTCATTGAACTCTTGGATGAATGCTTCATTGATAGGTCCCTCTAAGCATTGTTCAGCTGCAGTGACAACGTTCTCGATTTATTCTCCTTATCCTTCGATCTCTATGAATAGTAGGCAAGCCTCATCCTATATAGGTTGGAGCCCTTGAGACACTTCCATGACTTTTCTCTGAATGGTGTGGACCTATTTTTGAGCAGTGCACTACTCTTGGGATTGCTTCATCCTCTCAACTGTTGACAAGGGCTTCAACTATGCCTGTATTGTTTCTTCTTCCTGCTTCACCTCCTAGAGTTGTGACTCCAGTGCCTTCAGTTCTGGATTCTCAATGAGTTTCTCATAAGTCTGGGCACCCTGATCACTTAGTTTTTTACATTCCATGGCGAGGGCCTTGATTCTTTCAACTGTGCTTTGGGAAGTTTCTTCTCTTTGATCCCTCACATCCTATGGAGTGTTGGGCACTGTGCGGAGCTCTAAGTTGCTATTCTTTGCTAAAGATTTTGGATAACTTCTGTGGGCTGCGCTACTTGATTCTCTACTCGGTATTCTGCCTTTGGTTATAAGCTCATCACAGAGCAAAGTAATTTGTCGATGACTTCTTTGAATCCACGCTATTCTACGAGAAATTTCTCTTTTTCTTTCTTGACCTGCGTCCTTTCTTCTTCAAACTTGGCTTGAAGGTCATCCTTCTCTTTATGTGCAACTCGACTTTGTTCTACCATTTTTCTCTGGGCTTGCTTCAGGGCTGATGTGGTCTGTTCTTTCTTATTGTGCACTTGATGAAAGTGAGCTTCAGTCACATTAGCTATTTTGTGGAGTTGGGCAGGCTCATCTCCCAACTATTGTTGTTATGATGGTGGGGGCGTAGTCGATACTGCGCAGCTGGACTAAAGGGCCTACTACACCCCTCTGAGTTCAACCTCAATTCTTTCATACATCTCCTCCTGCTTAGCTTCATGTTTCTATAAGATTTCCTGCGAGGCATCATTCACAACTGTGATGATGAAGTCAAAGTCATCAACAGTGAGAACAGTCTCCATCTTAGTCATGGTGGCTCTGGATTTCTTTCAAGAAGTGTGTTTCATGGGAGAAACCTTCCTTTTCTTCAAGGGATCAACCTCATCCCTAGGAAATGTTACCTCACCTTGCTTCTAATGGTCTTCTTTGTCATTTGTCTCTTTTACTTCGTCATCTCCCCCTCGGCTAGGTGATATTGAATGAGTCTCTTTCGATGCGCTTTCTTCGGTCTTCTTCCTTCTGTTGGTTCTAGGTGTGCCAGATTCTTTGTGAGAGGACTCTGAGTTGTCAAGTTTGGGATCACACATCTATGTAGGGTGTTATAACCCTAATTTGTACCAGACATGCTTACCTAGAATTAGGCCATATCAGATTCCTTCTTTGCCAAAACACTACTGAACAACTCTTCTTAAAATCCCCTTTTATAAAGGCCCATGCACCTTGATCCATTATTGCAGGCGTGTACATGCTAGCTGACCCAAGACAACCCGCGTGTACCTACAAAATAACGGAAAAAGGAAAGTTGCTGACAAAACACACAGCTTTGGGTAAGTTAACTAAGCCTTTTGACCATGCATGGTCGGTCACTCGACCAAATACCTAGCTTCTTCTAGCCTATAAAAGAAGGGTTAGCGGTCCCATTTGAAAGGAGGAGAATCATAGTAAGGAAACTATACATGATTGAGTAGTCCCTTTTTCCCAACCTTTAGCCATCCTTGTGCAAAGAGAAGTGTTATCACCCTATAAGTTATAGGATCAACTGGTGACTAGGATATTATCCGTCTCTAGTGTTTTTGTTGACAAATGATTTTTCATTCTGCAAATAATTTAAGAAAAAAGAAAAAAGAAAAGAGAAAAGAAAAGAAAAAGAAAGAAAGAAAAAAAGAGGGCATAAAAGAATTTCAATAAAAGCCCCATGCAATAATAGTAACTTGGTCCATACCTTTCAAGCATGGCCAAGTTCTTTTTAAATTGATGTTGATAGGGTAGTGAATGAGTTTGGATAAACAATTTAATCTTAGCCAAAGTGTCTAGGTAGATTAGTGAATAAATCTGGCCAGATTGTCTAATCCTGGTCAGATAGCCACAGGGTAGAGTAAATTCCTAACCCAACAGTCTAATCTGGGTTAACTGTCATAGGAAACTAGGTTAGAATATAGGTTAGTTGCATTGTTGCTTCATTTCAATAAAAACCAGCTGGATGATTAATGTTGCACCATGATTTGGATACCTAAATGTTGTTCGACTAACCCCTTGGTGGTGTAGTCATGAAAAGTTTGGAGAAAACCCATGAAAAAGCATTTATCCAAAGTTTTTCTAGGTGCATGTTTTGTTCGCGCCCTCCCTTATGCTCCTATCATGTATCAATGGTCCAGATGATCGTACCTAGATCTACGATGGACAGATCATTCCGAACCTCCCCAATCATTCTACCTTTAAAGGAGGGGGGGGGGGTGTCTGGAATCGCTGATAAGACCCGTGTGCATCCGGATGGCCCAGGATCGAGCGAGAAAATCTATGATCAACATTGGATTTCGGACCCCCCCATCCGTTCTACCTTTAATGGAGGTGGGGGGATCTGGAATGTGTTATAAATAGCGTGCATAGATCTGCGGCTCAGAGGCAGGCGCGCAGATCAATGGCCCAAGATGTATTTCAGACCCCCCTGACTGATCTAACTTTAACTGAGGGGGCGGGGGTCCGGAATGGTATTATTCCTCTGGCGGGTCCCTTGTTATACCTGGCAGCGATCTAATGGCCCCGAGTCCCATCATCTCCTGCTATCTGACAGACCTCCTTCACCTCTAGATGTCACCTTCCACCTTTCTCGAAATGATCATGTCCCATAACTGTTGTCAGTCCTTCCCCCCCATTCGCTCGTGGAAATCCCCTTACTATGACTTTTACCTCCAATCGATAGCTGCCATGTCACCCATCCATATCCCTTAGCCACCGTCACCCACCATCTCACCCTCAAAATGATTCGTTGGCCATTTATTACTGGATAACCTATCCGTTATCTAGCTGACCTGTCTCCCGCGCCCAATCGACCCCCGTTTACTTAAAAATACCGTTATTCCCCTTACTTTCGCTATTCACCCATCGCACTAGAGAAATTCACCGCTTACTCCTCCATTACAGTCCATTTTCCTCATCCACAGTCAGTCTCCCCCACTAACATTGTGTTTTATTGCAGGTACTGTTGCAGAAATGGCGCCAAAGTCTAAACAAGCATAAGGAGAGGAGAATCTGATTCTCCCACTTCCCGTCGACCTGGACAGGATCCCACTGGTCGAAAAAGATCGATTAAATGAAGATATGAAATGCGATTTTGATTTCTTAGACCTTCAGGCGTGGCTCAGGGAAGTTTTCCTAGACCAGAGTGATGAAATTGGACTCTAGGAGTCACATTTACCCCTCTACCTCTTCCCTCAGATCCACCATTTTCCCGAGTTCACTCTCAAGTGTCAAGCCCACTATATTCCTGAACAAAGAGTCTTCATCTCCTCCTCTGGAGAGATCTTGTTCCTCATCACGCCCGAATCCATAGACCAGATGATGCAAATCCCTCGAGTCGACTCAGCATCTCCCTTCAACCTGGAAATTCTCACAGAATTATACCAGAAAATGACCTTCCCCTAAAGATCTCAAATATTCGAGCTTTTCCTTCCCCCATCCGCTCAATTTCCCTCCAAAAATCCTCCTTATCCGTCTTCCATGTTCTCTACTAAGGGAAACCAGGTCATCTCATCCCATCCCTTTGTGCTTTGTTAGGATACTATTCTGATCAGTGGGTAGATGAACCCATTCTGGGTTTTCTATCCATCTTCTTTACCGATGAAAAGACCACCACCCATTTTGACTTTAGCACATTCTTGGCAGACAATATTCACGAACAGTTCGTGAATTTCGGCATGGAAGGCATGTTTAGATACTCATCAATACTAGCATACTTGTTTGTCTTCTTCCAGGCAGATAAATTTGTCTTTTCCATGCAGAAGATGGATGGAGATGGTAGACCTTAGGCAGTCACAGCATGGACCTCCTTGCTCAAGCACAACTCCACTGATTTCAGTTTCAAGGAGTTCATCGACCAATTCTACCACCATGTGGTAAGTATGTTATGCGGCAGGCCCGAGCCTCAGATAAACGATGAAGTTCAAACGATCCTGCATCTCTCAGACAACACAAAGACCGGAGATTGGTACTTGTATCAAGATTACACCGAGATCAGAGTATACGGGTGCGATTTGGCACCGTATAAGCTGCCCAAGTATCTTCCTGTCAGAATATTTGCTCTAGAATATATAAGGCAGATAATAAATTTTGATGATATCCATTTTGTGTCATTAAAGAAAAAGCAACAACTTAGAATCAAGGGGCAGATTGGCTCCTTCATATGCAACAATCGGGGTGCTGGGGAAGAAGCAGTTAGGATGCTAAGGGAAATGAAGTTCTCCATGAGTTTCCCATGGCATTATGATCCATGTGGGATCATCTCAGAGATGAGGGTGAAGAACAAGAACATCCCATATGTTCATGAAGCTAGGCCTGAAGTGGAAAAATTTGCAAATCAGACAGTGTAGGATCCTAACACATTGGTCGAAGTAGAACAACAAGATCCCCTGGCCACTGTGTCACAAACGACCACACCATAGGTCCCAAAAGAGAAAAGGCCGAGGCAATATTTATCTCCGCCTGTCACTGAGGTATCTTTCTAGGAATTCCAGTTGCATACCAAGAGGCCTAAGACTGTTGCAGCTCCTGGCCCGACCGGGGAAAAAGAAGCCACGTCGACTACGGTGACCAAAATTGTTATTCCACCCTTCGGTTCAAGCCTCCATATGGTCATTACCCCAGCATTTCCAAAGAAGTCTACAGACTCTCCATTGAGCACTTATCCAGGCAAGGTAGGACCCAAATTGAGTATTTTTGAAAAATACAAGCTGATCAGGAAAAGGAACCAGACCCTGACCAACAATACTTGTGCCTAGTTCTAGAAACAGATGTCGACTACGCAACTTAGGTTGCTATCGGCATTCAACATCGAGAAGGGAAGAATGCATATTGAATTCCTCCAGGCACAGGTACCAGACCCCAAGGTGATCACTGACTATAAAAGGGCCACCTTCGAATTCCAGACGAAGGACGTGCATCCGTCCGATCAGATGGATCGACACAAGCAGACAGGGGAAATGGTTTTCTATACATTGGCGCATGCTTCCACTTCTGTGTCCAAATTGCAGGTGTCCCTGAACAATGTTCAAACACAACTCAAGTTGGAGAAGATTTCGTCCTTTGCAAAGGACAATAGTATCAAGGCTTTGGAGGAGCTGGTCCTCAAAATCGGTTACGATCCTTCAAACGTGAAAGAAGCTGAGGAAATGATCAAGAAAAATAATGATGACATAGCCTCCTTGAGGAAACAACTAAAGCTTCCACCCACAGAGGATTCACAGGTGAAGGAGATAGCAGAGAAAGAAGGAGAGAAAGATGATATGCTTAAGCTGCTCATGGAGCAGAATGCATAGCTTAAAGAAATGGAAGCTGAGATGGAGAAGCTATTAAAAGAGAAAGAGAAACTAAAGCCAATGGAAGTCATTCCATTGAGTGCTATCCCAATTTCAGGTTTGAGCACAACATCAGTGGCAAAAGTCCCATCTATGACTCCATTGACATCCTAGGAGAAGACAACCGACCTAGATAAGTCCATGGAAAAGATGAACCTGCAGGAAACAGAGATCAGAAGGATTAAAAAGGATATTGAGAGCCTCCAGGAACTCAAAACCTCCTTCCAGACCAACCTCTCCAAGGAAAAACAGGTGATAGAGCAGCTTAGGTAGGAGCTACAGCAGCTCCGGAAGAAAATAGTGGAAGGAAAGACTCTGGTTGAGGTTAAGGAGAATGTATGGACAGACATCACTAAGTCCATGAACAAGATATGGCCCATGATCCAGATCATATTTGAGCAGAAGGAATTGGTTCAGAGGAGCAAACAAGCCATTGAGAAGATCGAAGTAGAATTGGGAGACATGCCAACACAGGAAAATGAGATCATCAAGTTTCTCAATTCTAAGACCAGGGAAGAGTTGGAAGAGCTGAAAATTGAAGATAGAACAGAGACCATCTTTGAGGTCAAAAGAGTTTTGACCAAGAGAGGATTAATGCTTCAGCTAGAAGAAAAGGTTCAGACCATGGACCTAGGGGTACAAAGATTCTTCAGTAAGATAGAATCTCTACAGAAGAAAGGTCTACCTGATCTGAAGGTAATCAATGATAAATTGATGACACTCCCAGACTACAAGAAGAGATTGGCCGATGTGGCTAAGGACAGTTCAAAGTTTGCAGGCATTGAAGGGAGCATCACTGGCAAGGCTTTTTTAGATGCTCTTCAGTGGGACATCAGTATCCAACATGAGATTCAGTACATTTTCCTCACCAAGCCTACCTTCACCAAATACACAGAAATGGACGAAGTGTATCGAAGGCTACTCAAAGTCAACGTGCCCAGTCATCTCCGATAGGAGGAACTCTATGATCTGATTGAGTAACAGATGAGTTGTCCCAGTCCAGTCATTTTTCCATTCAAATGAGGTCGTGCAGAGGCTTCATCAACGGCCCACCCAGAAATCAGCATGCAATTACACCACATCATCAAGCAGTTCCTAGATTTAGGAAATTTGTTAAGGTTAGTTAGGCTAAAAATAGATTTAGCACATCTTGATAATTAATGACATGATCGTTTGTAATTTGAGTTATAAATACTTAATCTTTCAAAGTATTGAGGGTTGTTGATATTCACACCCTGACGCTATCAGACTATAATCTTTTTGAAGAGATCTTCCATTAATAAAAGGAGGCACTTTTACAGGATTCTTGCATGTACTCACCGGTGATGTTTTTCTCTCTAAGTTGAATGTTATTCTCTCTTTGTTATCATATTGTTTTCTAAAACTAATCTTTAAGAGTAACGAATGTTGCAGGATTTATCTCGTATACCCTGTTTGTGACTCGAAAGATTTTAGTGTTTTATCTTCTGGTGTTTTCAATAAAGAAATTCTTAACTGCTTCTTCGATTGAAAATTATCTTTCTCATTTTTTTGCTATTCATCATTTATGCTATTAAAGAATCCAGTGATTATATTATCTCTCCTTGTGAAAGTTTTCCTTTTCGTTTCTGGTTCGGATTTCATATTTTATTAAAACACAGATCCCATAGCCCAATGGATGTGTAGACTATCTCAACCAATTCAAAAAATCACTTTGACAACAAAACCGACCTATTTCTTTACCTAGCCTAATATTTAAAATTGGAAACATAGCTAAATCATATAGAGAGATCCCTCTCTGAAGTTGGAAGGGCTAGATCCCAGCTTCAAAAGTGGTTGGATAAAGTTACCTTTGGTTGATTTCTTCTTTTGTCAACCTCTAGGAAATTTATAGAGTGCTAACATAGTGGTGACCATACTGGGGAAGAACACAAAAATTTATAATTTCACATTTTATTTCCCCCTAAAAGAAAGTTTGTTCCTGAAATATTGCAAATTTGAGAAGAAAGTAATGTTTAGAGGTTGATTAAAATTTGTACATATTATTTTTGGACTCATAAAACTAAAAAGTATATATATAAAAAATCAAAAAGAAATCTGGCTCCCAAGAACGTTTATACTCGATCTCATCCAAACCCAGAACCTGCGATAGTGACAGATAAGTCAAAAGATTTTCTCAAGAAAAAGACCATAGATGAAGTCTCAGTGGGTCATACTCCTTTGCATAAGTCCTTTTCCTTTTCAGGGGAACCCATTATCTTTCAAAACCCTGACTTTGACACCTTTTCCCAACAAAGCCTGGTTAGAACATGGTCTGATATTTTTGTGACTGAAATCATTTTTGACCCAGCCATTTTGCAACCCCGAACCCCTGAAGTTCTGTTCCCCACTACTAAATCGCAAATCACTCCCTCAGTGCTATCTAGTCCCTCCTCATCCTTGTCCTTAGTCTCTACCTCACTGATCATCCAGTCTGTTATCCCACCTCCTCCACACATCATGGCAGCTCGATATGCTCCCTTGGTGTTGGTTGTGCCTCTTCATGCCATGCCACAGGACTACCAAACGAGACTTCCACAGTTCGATACAACAGGGCCTTTGAGCGCACAATAGCATGTAGATAAAATGAATGATTATTATGATCTGCATGAAGTAGATGAGGCTAACGTTCAAATGAGATTGTTTGCCCAAAGTTTAACAGGTGACGTTAAAAAATGGTACAAAGGGTTGTGTGTTGCCTCAGTCCTTGACCTTACCGCATTCCAAAGGAGTTTTCTAGACAGATGGGAGGTAAAGAAAAACCCTCTCCAAATCTTGTCAGAATACGAAAATATTAGAAGAAATCAAGGTGAGACAGTGCAAGATTGCTGCACTCATTTCAATAACCTATACAATGCAATCCCAGCTGAAATCAAACCTCCATAGGGTTTGGCATTGATAAAATTCCCTGATGGTTTTGACGCTAACATGTCATACCAACTAAGGGAAAGAAATTCTACCACCCTAGAAGACATGCAGAAAAGTGCTATAAGTGTGGAGGACAATTTGTTGGAAAAAAGGGCACGTCAGAGGTCAGAGAGGAGAGTCACAATTAAAGAAGAAACTTCCACATCAACCTCAGATTCCAAATTGGATTCTTTGGCCAGAGAAATGGAAAGAATGATGGAAAGACTTACTGTGTCAGAAAGAAATCCTCCAAGAGAAAACCCACGAGCTCCTCAGGTTTGGAATCCTAACTTCAGGAGAAACCCTTCTCAAATCAGACAGAGAGATCCTAGGGATCAAAGAGAGAAGAGAGGTCCGGATCAACAGATCAGACCTCCCCTACAAGAAAATTATGCTGATGAAGGGGAGGAAGTAATTGAAGAACTAGAGGATACTCACATAAATCTCATGGGCATTCACGATAACGAAGATATTTTCCTTACCCAAGAAGAGCAAGAAATTTTTCTTCTCAATCAAACAAAGGTAAGTGAAGAAGCCGAAGATTTAGAACAACAGGCATTCGAAAATTCCATTTTGGAGGTACACCGGCAGTATAATCTACGGAGTAAAAAGATAGAAGGGAGTTCCCCAAAAAAGACGATTGAAACGAAGAAGGTAGCCAAAACCAAGAAGGTTTCTGAGCCATCTGCCGAGAATATTCCTGAGAATAATACTGTCAAAGTTTCTGTGAAGAAAAACCTTACTATTCTGAAAAGATCGTCACAGCCCGAGGTTTCACCTGCTACTCCACCCAGTACTTCTGGTCAGAAGAGTGTGGCGAACAAAACATAATTGATGAGCCAAGGTAGAGCTCCTACACCTTTCAGCCTTGAGGGGGAATTGGCCAAAGTAAAAATTCCCATCCCACTTTCTGAGTTGATGAACAAAGACATTTATCATTCACAGGTGATTAAAGAACCAACCATTGAACCTAACATAGGCATGAAGGCCTTAACCATTGGATCAACAAACCATTCTGATACTGTGAACCTTACAGATGATCAACCTGAACTTCTATTTGGACATGAAGTAGATGGTCGAGACGATAATGGTGATGTCACTCCTTTTTACATCAGTTTAAACATACATGACCTGATCTTGCATAATGCTATGTTGGATTCGGGTGCTTCCCACAATCTGATGCCTAAAGAAGTGATGGAGAAACTGGGACTGGAGGTCACCAGACCTTACAAGGATTTACACTCATTCGACTCCAGTAAAGTTAGATGTATCGGTTTGATCAAGGACCTATGTATCACCCTGGTTCAGATTCCTGCAAAATGCATGGTGATGGATGTGGTAGTTGCAGACATCCCTTCGAAGTATGGAATGTTGCTATCCCAGTCCTGGGGGGCTAAGTTGAGAGGAACCTTGTAGCTAGATATGTCTTATGCCACTATCCCAGTTTTCAGGCAACAAAGAAGGCTATACAGAGAAACGTTGATGAAATAAATGGTCAGTAGCCAAGAAAAACCGCACAACTATCCCATTTACTCTGCGCATTCTGACTTGGATTCTTTTATCTTGTACAATGATGGTGACATGGGAGAACAAGGTACTCAGCTGGCAGAAGATACATCTAGTCAAGATGAAGGCCAAGAAACCATTGAGGTAGCAAGGATGAAAAATGTGATAACTGAGGAATTACTGGTAGATTTCTAGAGCATGGATTTTGATGGAGCAGTGAGCAAAGAAGGAGCTAGAGCAGGAGTTTGGCTGCATAATCACAAGAACAGGTATTCAGAAAACCATTCTTACAAATTAAATTTCCAATGCACTAACAATATTGCTGAGTATGAAGCCTTGATGCTCGGTCTGAAGCTTTTGAAAAGTGTTGGTGCTAAATAGATTATGGTAAGAGGTGATTCTGAGTTGATAATCAAGCAAATCAAAGGTGAGTACGCTGTGAAACACCTCTGTTTTAGAGCTTATAGGAATGTCATTCTTGATGCCCTTAGATGTTTCACTGAAGTCGACTTGCAGGTAATGCTGAGGGGACAAAACATTCTTGTGGATGGATTGGCTATGTCAGCAGCCACATGTAAGATTCCTTTCCACTCGACTCACATGTACACTGTGGAGGTGAAATGCAGACCAACCGTTCCCGATAATATCAGGTACTGGCAAGTGTTTGGTAATGATGATCAAATCGAAGACTTTCTGCAGTGTAAAAACGATTTTGAATGTACAAATATAGATTTAGAGAACGAAGATGAAAATGTAAATAGATCAGATTTTGAAATTGATAGTGTAAATAGCGTAGATTAAGGAGAATTGGGCGATGATGAGATGGAGGGCGATGTTTTACATTTGAAAAGCAATGTTTTGCCCAGGGGTATAGCTCCTTTAGAGGACTTGTTTGATTTTAACGATGTAGCCAAAAAATTGAAAATTGAAGCCAATGGACAAGAGGTAGAAGACCGTAATTGATCTAGGTGGATATCGGTGGCCACCCACCTTTTCCGACTGGCTCAAAACAATTTTCTGGCAATTTTGGCAATTTACTATTTTTAGCAGGTTTTAACTTCCGGGGCCATTTTGAGGGCCTAAATGAAGGTTTTTTTTAGATCGAGGTTCACAATGATATTCGAAGGCATGATTGAGCCCCCAAAATGAATCTCCTCGATGATACCTTTCCAACAAGCTATCACACACCTAAAATGGAGATCGTATGCAAAAGTTACGACCCCGGGAAGTTGATGAACTAACTTACCCAAACGGGGCCCACATGACTTTTGGCGCTTCATCTCCTAGGGTTAGGTTTTTGGATGTTTATGACTTTTGAAATTCTCGTCTATTGTAAAAAGGCCTCTAGAGCCTCATTGTATTCATCTTCTCAGGGATGTGAGTAGAAGCCACATCTCTTCTCAGAGATAAGCTACCAGTGCCTAGCTAGTTTATTTCCATTCTGTCTGTAAGCATATTTCAGTCATTTGTTATTAATGAAATGAAATCTTATTTCCGCTGCATCTCTGCATTTATGCGTATTTCTGTATTTCATTGTGTTCCTACATAAATCCGGATCAGTGGTATCAGAGCGGTCTGCTCATTCTCGATCCTTCTTTGCATGTCCCCAACGAGATCAGGGTATAAGGAGTTGGGGCTCGTTCTGGTTGAACCTTTGCGAGATTAGCCTCGCAAACCCCGACGACCGCCCATGGGGGAAGAAAAGAAAGATGAGGGAGCAGGAGATCCTATCAAAATGTTGCTCAAGGAGGCCCTCGAGAAACAAAGGAACGCGATGATGGACAACTTTGTCCAGATTCTTCAACGAATTCCGACTGGCGGTGCATCGACATCCAAAAGCCACTCTGGAGGTGCCACTCCTTTTAAGGTACAAGTAAACTTTGACATTCCCATATTTGACAGCCAAATAGATGCAGATGCCGTAGATAGATGGTTGAATCTGTTAGAAGGATATTTCTTGGTTCATGAGTTTTCCGATCGAAAAAATATTATTTTCGCACTCCTCAAAGCCGCCCCCCATGTCAAGGACTGGTGGGAAACCTACTCGGAGCAAGAGGGCGAGGGAGAACCTTCTTTTTTCTTGGTCGCACCCACTTGGAATTCTTTCCAAGACGCCATCAAGGGACAATATTATCCCGTGGGGAGCTATGAGGACAAATACATACAATGGACTACTTTGCGGTAGCAAAGGGACCAAGATGTGAATGAGATTACGAATTTGTTTCATACCCTACGCACAAAGTTGGGTATCAAAGATTCAGAGAAACATTTGGTGTTAAAGTACCACGGTTGTCTGCATAGATACATTTAGGAGGAAATGGATTTCCTCGACATCTCCTCACTTGGTGTGGCATACCGATATGCTGCCAAGATTGAGTAGAAGTTCAAACAGAAGAAGCGAGACTTTGGGTCTGCAAATCAGAAGCTCGGGAAAGGTACTCCCAAACCGCAAAACAAAGGACAAGCTAAGGTGGGGTAGCCCAGGACAACCTGCCAAATCCACAAGCAAAGAACAACACCACGAAGCCAAAAAAGGACACGGGGAAGTGGTGTGAGTTCCATAAGAGCTCCACCCACAACACAAGTGAGTGTCGGTCCAAGCAGTCACTGGTAGCCGAGTTGAAGGATTCTGAATCGGATGCATGCTCCGACTCTGAATCAGAACCTGACAAGGGGAATGACAGGGGGAAGTAGATTATCAATGCGGATCCCAACGCCATTGTTTCCACCACGAAGATCCAGAGGAGGCAAAGTGTCTCTTCCATTCCAAGATGTGGGTAAAGGGTTCCCCGTTGCAGTTCATTGTCGACAGTGGGAGCCATAAGAACCTCATCTCGATAGAGGTTGTGAAGCAGTTGGGCTTGCCGACCATAGCACACCCACAACCATACACCATCGGGTGGTTGCACCAAGGACGGGACCTCCGCGTCAGTCGACAATGTCGCCTTCCCTATAGCATCAATCCCTTCACGGATGAGGTATTATGTGACGTTGCTCCTCTTGATGTTTCTGATGTATTATTAGGCCAACCGTACTTGTGGAAGAGACATGCTGTGTATGAGTCTAGGCCTCGTGCTGTTATTATCACTTTGGGAAATAAGATGTATAGGATACCGGAGATAGCACTGCCTACCACCATCTCTTTGGTTACTGCAAAACAATGTAGTAAGCTCATTTCCCAAACCAGGAAATTTTTTTTCCTGATGATCCGCCCTCAGGGAAAGTAGAATACTGTGGCCATGACCTCTAGACAAGGCCCTACTACACGAAAAAAACAGATGGATAAGGTCGTGGAGGAGTACGAGGACACCTTCACCTCCCCCACAGGGGTGCGTCTACACTGCCAGGTCAAGCACCCCATCGATCTGACCCCAAGTGCACTGTTGCCCAATGGACCCATCTACCGGTGCTCTGTCCTGGAGAATGACGAAATCAAGAGGCAGATTCAGGAGCTATTGCAGAAAGGTCGCATCCGGCCGAGTTCATCGCCCTGTGGGAGCCCAATTGTCTTGGTGCAGAAGAAGGATGGGACTTGGAGACTTTGCATTGATTATCGGGCACTGAACAAGATCACTGTTCGGAATAGGTACTCGATCCCACGGATTGATGACCTTCTGGACCAACTCAAGGGGGAAAAATATTTCAACAAGATTGACTTGAAGTCTAGGTATCACCAGGTACCAATTGAACCTTCTGATGTGTGGAAGACTGCATTCAAATCCAAGGAGGGCATTTTCGAATGGTTGGTCATGCCTTTCGGGTTGATGAATGCCCCTGCAACCTTCATGAGGCTAATGGACGACATCCTGTGGCCATTCACCAACTCATTTGTAGTGGTGTACTTGGATGACATTCTAATCTTTAGCCAGACTTGGGAAGAGCACCTCCACCATATCCGACAAGTCCTCCAAACACTGTGGCAACACAAGTTGTGTGCCAATTTGGAGAAATTCACTTTTGGCATAACCCAGGTTCAATATCTGGGATACATTATTGATGAGCGGGGGGTGCATGTGGATCCAGCAAAGATCCAAGTCATTCGGAATTGGCCAGCCCCAACCACCCTAACAGAGCTCCATAGATTTTTAGGTCTTGCCAATTTCTACCCCAGGTTTGTGTTGGGATTCTCTCATATCACTTGGCCCTTGAGTCAAGTCACCAAGGGAGGAGCTAAAGAAAAATTCTTTTGGTCTGAATCTCAACAGAATGCGTTCAGGGAGTTGAAACATCGCCTCTACTCTACACCAGTGCTCACACTACCAGACTTGCAACAACCATTTGAGATCGAGACAGATGCCTCTGACTATGCTATTGGGGCAGTCCTTACTCAACATGGGCATCCAGTGCCATATCACAGTGAGACACTTTCTGACACAGTCCGGAAGTATCCCACTTATGACAAAGAAATGTATTCCATTCTGCAGGCTTGTCGACAATGGAAGCATTACATTTTGGGAAAGGAAAAGGTCATCCACACAGACCACCGACCCCTGAAGTTCATACAGACACAAGGGAAGTTGTAGAACTATCGCCATCAGAAGTGGTCCACATACCTGCAACAGTTTCATTTGAACATTAAGTACAAAAAAGGTAGCACCAATAATGTTGCAGACTACCTCAGTCGACCACCCATCGTGGCGCTAACCACTGTGCTCAACTCTTGTGGGCATGAGACTTCTGATTGGCCACTTCTCTACACAAGTGATCCAGAATTCGGCCACACATACAATACACTCTTGGAGGGAAAGAAAGTTCCCAATTTTCACCTCCAGGATGCCCTGCTTTGTCACTTGGGACACCTTTGCGTTCCTTCAAGCGAGCGTGCCAAGATGATTTGGGAGGCACACTACAGTCGAGTCGCTGGGCATTTCGGGGTCGAGAAAACCGTGGCAGTACTGCAAAAGTATTTCTATTGGCCGAACCTTCGACAAGATGTCGGGAAGTACATCAAGTCCTGCACTGCTTGCGCCATTGGCAAACCGACCATCAAGAAGCAAGGCCTCTATACTCCACTTCCTACCTCTAGTCGACCTTGGGAATCCATCTCTATGGATTACATGTCGGGCCTTCCTTCTACTAAGCATGACAATGACTATGTTTTTTTGGTCGTCGACCGATTCTCGAAGATGTCCATCATGATGGCCTGCAAGAAGAATATCACAGCAGAAGCCACTGCTAAACTCTTCTTTGAAGGAGTGTGGGTACACTTTGGGATCCCACAGTCTATCATCTCAGATCGGGACAGTAGGTTCCTTAGTACATTTTGGTCCAGCCACTAGTCGATGTTGGACACCAAGCTCACCAAGTCCACAGCTTTCCATCCGCAAACTTATGGCCAGACAGAGGTTGTCAACCAGATGATCATACACATTCTGTGCATGTACAATTCAAAGCATCCATGCAAATGGGATGAGAGCCTCCCCTATGTACAACACAACTACAACCGGGCTCTCCATAGCTCAACTAGCCACAGCCCCTTTCAAGTGGGCTTGGGATTCCAGCCACTATGTCCCATTGACATAGCCATGCCATTTGTGGCTACTCAGG
>ML786197.1:300882-312274 GCA_009831015.1 Picea engelmannii | reverse complement strand
CGGAGGCAGATAAGGCAAACAACTTCATTGAGCACATTCAACACATCCGCCAACAGGTTCATGACATCTTGGACAGAGCCAATGCTAAGTACAAGCAACGACATGATCAACATTGGGTGCCCCACCAATTCCAAGTGGGCGACAAAGTGTGGCTGCATTTGCAAAAGGAACGCCTCGCTGGACCCCACCGCAAGCTTTGTCTTCTTCAATATGGGCCATACACCCTCACCAAGGATATAGGGGAAAATGCCTTTGAGCTCAGCATTCCACCATTCCTTGGTCTGCACCCAGTGTTCAATGTGGACTGCCTTCGGCCCTACTTTCCACCTCTACTAGACACATCTGACATGGCAGAACAACTCACACCAACAGAGTTAAATCTAGACTAATTGGAACAAGCCAGAACTAATCAGATCATGGATACATAGATCAAACACACCCGAAAACAAAGGATACCGCTATATCGAGTTGTCAAAGCAGGCCAACTCCTTCACCAAGGCAAATGGCTCACCAGGGACCAAGTTCAACATAAGTTTCCTCATCTCATGGAGGAACTCAATGAAATGGGGACCATTGCTTCCTAAGGAGGGAGGATTGATCCAGGTGGATATCGGTGGCCACCCACCTTTTCCGACTGGCTCAAAACATTTTTCTGGCAATTTTGGCAATTTAGTATTTTTAGCAGGTTTTAACTTCTGGGGCCATTTTGAGGGCCTAAATGAAGGTTTTTTGAGATCGAGGTTCTCAATTATAGCCGAAGGCATGATTGAGCCCCCAAAACGAATCTCCTCGACGATACCTTTCCAACGAGCTATCACACGCCTAAAACGAAGATCGTATGCAAAAGTTACGACCCCGAGAAGTTGATGAACTAACTTACCCAAACGGGGCCCACATGACTTTTGGCGCTTCATCTCCTAGGGTTAGGTTTTTGGTTGTTTATGACTTTTTTCACTCTTGTCTATTGTAAAAAGGCCTCTAGAGCCTCATTGTATTCATCTTCTCACAGATGCGAGTAGCAGCCACATCTCTTCTCAGAGATAAGCTACCAGCGCCTAGCTAGTTTATTTCCATTCTGTCTGTAAACATATTTCAGTCATTTGTTATTAATGAAATGAAGTCTTATTTCCGCTACATCTCTGCGTTTATGCGTATTTCTGTATTTAATTGTGTTCCTACATAAATCTGGAACAACAATATAGGGACTGAAGAGAAACCCAGGATAGTCAAACTATCTAAATTATTACCCCCAAAGCAAAAACTCAAATACATTGAGTTGTTCAAAGAATATTCGGATGTCTTTGCCTGGGGTTATGAGGATTTGAAAGCTTATGATACCAACATCATACAACATAGGATTCCAATAAAGGAAGACCAAAAACCGTTCAGACAGAAACTTAGGAGGATAAATCCCAAATTGCTCCCTCTGATAGAAAAGGAAATCAAAAAAATGTACGATTCCAAAATCATAGTCCTGTTGCGTTTTTCCAAATGGGTCTCTAATTTGGTCCCTACACGTAATAAATCTGGGGAAATCAAACTTTGCATAGATTTCCAAAATCTGAATAAGGTCTCCCTGAAGGATAATTACCCCTTGCCAAAAATGGACCACATCCTTCAAAGGGTAGTCGGATCCAGTCGAATATCTTTGCTGGACGGTTTCTCGGGTTACAATCAGGTCCTAGTTCACCCGGATGACCAAGACAAAACCGCTTTCACCACACCATGGGGCACTTTCATGTATGTGAAAATGCCTTTTGGTTTTATGAACGTTGGAGCCACTTTCCAGAGAGCGATGGATATTGCCTTTGTGGAAGAATCGGGTAAGTTTATTGTCGTCTATTTGGATGATTTAACTGTGTTTTCCCGATCCGATGATGAACACCTACGACACCTTAGATGAGTCTTCAAGAAATGTAGAAGGTTTGGGATTTCATTAAATCCTAAGAAAATCCTTTTCGGACTTGAGGAAGGAAAAATTCTAGGGCACATCATCTCCAAGGACGGAATCAAAATTGACCCCAGCAGAATCGAGGCCATACAAAAATTAGAACACCCAAGAAACCTCAAAGAATTACAGTCTTTTATCGGGAGAATAAACTTTCTACGAATATGCATTCCCAATCTAGCAGAGCTCCTCAGAAACATTACAAATATGATAAAAAAGGATGTGAAAATAAAATGGGACTCTGAGTTCAGACAGTCTTTCGAACAAGTCAAACGAGCACTCACAGAGGCCCCTGTCTTAATCAGTCCTGTTTTTACCAAAGATTTCTATCCTTTTTCTTTCGCTTCCGAACATACTATAGCAGTGGTATTAATACAAAAGAACAGTGAAGGGTATGAACAACCCATAGATTTCTTTAGTAAAGCATTAAGAGACGTTGCTCTGAATTAAAAGATAATGGAGAAACAAGCTTTTGACTTGGTGAAAGCTATAAAATATTTTAGGGTCTACATTCTCCATTCTCATACCATTTCATATGTTCTGAATGCGGTAGTAAAAGACATTTTGACCCAGGAAAACCCGTATGGGAGAAGGGGAAAATGAATTGCTATCATTTTAGAATACGATATAGAGATTAAGCCTACAAAACTAATCAAGGGTCAAGGCCTAGAAAAAATAATGGCTGAATCAAATTTCCATGCTCTTGACATTAATTTTTTAGCTGCAACAGATGAATAGGGTGAGATGGCGACTCCAAGTGTGAGAGAGATATTTCTCAACTCTCCATGGTACACATACCTTATATTCATTTTGCAAAATTTACAAGCTCCCCCTGGTTTGACTAAGACTAAAGTTAGATTTTTAAAGTTGAAAGCCTTAAAATTCTTTATTCTAGAAGGCAATTTCTATTGGAAATATCATGGAAGCATTCTATTAAATTGTTTATTGAAAGATGAAGCTGACAACATGTTACAATAATTTCATGCTGGAGAATGTGGTGGCCATCTGAACTAGAAGGTCACAACCAACAAAATACTCAGAGCTAGATTCTATTGGCCCACCCTATTCGTCGATGTACATCATAAAGTGACTGCATGTCATCAATGTCAGTTGTTTGAAGGAAAAAGGAAACTCCTTCCTCTCCCCCTGAAACTGATCTCAGTTGAAGCCCCTTTCTAGCAATGGGGACTGGACTTCATTGGAGAAATACACCCCCCTTCTTCAGGTAGCACAGGTGGATTCTCACTTCCACCGATTATTTTACCAAATGGATCGAAGCAGTACCAAGCAGGAAATCCATTGACTTTGTTATTATCAAATTTCTTGAAAATAATATCTTGTCTCGCTTTGGATGTCCTAGAAAGATTATAAATGATAATGCAGCTGCTTTTTCGTCGAAGAAGCTCATAGATTTCTACAACCAGTATCACATTGGTTTGGGGAATTCCACAGCTTACTACCCTCAGGGGAATGGGCTGGAGAAATATTCAAACAAAATCTTGGTAAATATCATCAAGAAAACGTTGCAGGAAAACAAGAAATCGTGGCATAACAAGTTGGTGTTCGCGTTATGGGCTAACATACTGACCACCAAAAGGTCAATTGGTATGTCACCATACCAGTTGGTCTATGGCACGGAGGCAGTTTTCCCCACTTATTTAGGAGTCCTTGTCATAAAGTTGCTTCAAGATGTACAAGCCGGGCCAAATGACTCACAGAGAAGGATCAACCAGATGATCCATTTACAATAGTCTAGGGAAGAAGTTTTCAACAAGACTCAGGTAATCCAAGAAAACATCAAGAAGATCTTTGAAAAAATAACCAAGGAAGATGATTTTGAACTAGGACATTTGGTGTTGAGATGGGACGCCAGAAATGAAGACAAGGGAAAGCATGGAAAATTTGACAGTCTATAGAGGGGACCATACATAGTCCAAGAATTCAAGGGGAACAATGCTTTATTGCTGAACAATGCTGATGGGACAGATCTGCCAGCAGGACCTGTAAATGGAAAAATGCTGAAACATTATGTGCTACCTCAGTAAAGATTCAAGTTTTCACTCACCATTGTACATACCATTTTTTATTTTTTCGCTTGCATTTTCTGAGTGAATAACATTAGTCAGTTCGTTGAATCCCGAAGTGAAGGCCCTAAGCTGCTAACCACTATTCTTCCAATTTTTTAGAATAAAGCCAATCGATCAACGAAGGCTACTAGGCAGAAGTTTTCAGAATGGCAGGAACCAGGATTCTTGGCACTTCACAGGGCAAGTACCATCCCCAGGTGGAGCCATTGCTATCACGCTATAAGTTATAGGATCAACTGGTGACTGGGATATTATCTGTCTCTAGTTTTTTTGTTGACAAATGATTTTTCATTCTGCAAATAATTTAAGAAAAAAGAAAAAAGAAAAGAGAAAATAAAAGAAAAAGAAAGAAAGAAAAAAAGAGGGCATAAAATAATTTCAATAAAATCCCATGCAATAATAGTAACTTGGTCCATACCTTTCAAGCATGGCCAAGTTCTTTTTAAATTGATTTTGATAGGGTAGTGAATGAGTTTGGCTAAACAATTTAATCTTAGCCAAAGTGTCTAGGTAGATTAGTGAATAAATCTGGCCAGACTGTCTAATCCTGGTCAGATAGCCCCGGGGTAGAGTAAATTCATAACCCAACAGTCTAATATGGGTTAACTGTCATAGGAAACTAGGTTAGAATATAAATAGTTGCATTGTTGCTTCATTTCAATAAAAATCGGTTTGATGATTAATGTTGCACCATGATTTGGATACCTAAATGTTGTTCGACTAACCCCTTGGTGGTGTAGTCATGAAAAGTTTGGAGAAAACCCATGAAACAAATTGTATCCAAATTTTTTATAAGCGCATGTTTTTTCCACTCCCTCCCTTATGATCCTATCATGTATCAATGGTCCAGATGATCATGCCCAGATATATGGTGGATAGATCATTCCAGACCCCCCCAACCGTTATACCTTTAACGGAGGGGGGGGGGGGTCCAGAATCGCTGATAACACCCACGTGCATCTGGATGGCCCAAGATCGAGCGAGAAAATCTACGATCAACGTTGGATTCCGGACCCCCCCATCCGTTCTACCTTTAATGGAGGGGGGGGTCCGGAATGTGTTATAAATAGTGCGCATAGATCTGCAGCTCAGAGGCAGGTGTGTAGATCAATGACCCAAGATGTATTTCAGACCCCCCTGACTGATCTACCTTTAACTGAGGGGGCTGGTCCGAAATGGTATTATTCCTCCGACGGGTCCCTTGTTATACGTGGCAGTGATCTAATGGCCCCGAGTCCCATCATCTTCTTCTATCTGATAGACCTCTGTCACCTCTGGACGTCACCTTCCACCTTTCTCAAAATGGTCATGTCCCATAACTGTTGTCAGTCCTTCGCCCCCATTCATTCATGGCAAGCCCCTTACTATGACTTTTACCTCTAATCGATAGCCAGCACATCACCCATTCGTATCCCTCAGCCACCGTCACCTACCATCTCACCCTCAAAATGATCCGTTGGCCATTTATTACTAGATAACCTATCCGTTATCCAACTGACCTGTCTCCCATGCCCAATCGACCCCCGTTCACTTACAAATACCATTATTCTCCTTACTTTCGCTATTTACCCATCGCACTAGATAAATTCACCGCTTACTCCTCCATTACAGTTTGTTTTCCTCATCCACAGTCAGTCGCCCCCACTAACATTGTGTTTTATTGCAGGTACTGTTGCAAAAATGGCACCAAAGTCCAAACAAGCAGAAGGAGAGGAGAATTTGTTTCTCCCGCCTCCTGTCGACCTTGACAAGATCCCACTGGTCGACAAAGATCGATTAATCATAGATATAAAATGCGATTTTGATTTCTCAGACCTTCAGTCGTGGCTCAGGAAATTTTTCCTGGACCAAAGTGATGAAATTGGACTCTGGGAGTCCAATTTACCCCTCTACCTCTTCCCTCAGATCCACCATTTTCCCGAGTTCGCTCTCAAGTGTCAATCCCACTATATTCCCGAACAAAGAGCCATCATCTACTCATCTAGAGAGATCTTGTTTCTCATCATGCCCAAATCCATAGACCATATGATGCAAATCCCCCAAGCTTACTCTACGTCTCCCTTCAACCTGGAAATTCTCACAGAATTATACCAGAAAATGACCTTCCCCCAAAGAGCTCAAATATTCGAGCTTTTCCTTCCCCCATCCACTTAATTTCCCTCCACAAATCCTCCTTATCCATCTTCCATGTTTTCAACTAAGGGAAACTAGGTCATCTCATCCCTTTGTGCTTTGTTAGGATACTATTCTGATCAGTGGGTAGATGAACCCATTCTTGGTTTTCTATCCATCTTCTCTACCGATTAAAAGCCCACCACCCAGTTTGACTTCAACACATTCTTGGCAGAAAATATTCACGAACAGTTCATGAATTTCGGCACAGAAGGCATGTTTAGATACTCATCGATACTAGCATACTTGTTCGTCTTCTTCCAGGCGGATAAATTTGGCTTTTCCATGCAAAATATGGATGGATATGGTAGACCTTAGGCAGTCACAGCATGGATCTCCTTGCTCAAGCACAACTCCACTGATTTCAGTTTCAAGGAGTTCATTGACCAATTCTACCACCCTGTGGTAAGTATGCTAGGCGGCAGGCCCGAGCCTCGGATAAACAATGAAGTTCAGAGGATCCGACATCTCTCAAACAACACAAAGACTGGGCATTGGTACTTGTATCAAGATTACACCGAGATCAGAGTATACGGGTGTGAGTTGGCACCATATAAGCTGCTCAAGTATCTTCCTGTCAGAATATTTGCTCTAGAATATATAAGGCAGATAATAAATTTCGATGATATCCATTTTGTGTCATTAAAGAAAAAGAAACAACTTAGAATCAAGGGGCAGATTGGCTCCTTCATATGTAACAATCAGGGCGTTGGGGAAGAAGTAGACAGGATGCTAAGGGAAATGAAGTTCTCCATGAGTTTCCCTTGGCATTATGATCCATGTGGGATCATCTCAGAGATGAGGGTGAAGAAAAAGAACATCCCATATGTTCATGAAGCTAGTCCTGAAGTGGAAAAATTTTCAAATCAGACAGTGTGGGAGCCTAACACATTGGTCGAACTAGAACAAAAAGATCCCCCAGCCACTATGTCACAAACAACCATGCCACAGGTCCCAAAAGAGAAAAGGTCGAGGCAATATTTATCTCTGCCTATCACTGAGGTATCTTCTGAGGAATTCCAACTGCATACCAAGAGTCGTAAGACTGTTGCAGCTCCTGGCCCGACTGGGGAAAAAGAAGCCTCGTCGACTACGGTGACCAAAATTGTTATTCCACCCTTCGGTTTGAGCCTCCATAAGGTCATTACCCCAGCATTGACGAAGAAGTCTACAAACTCTGCATTGAGAACTCAACCAGGCAAGGTAGGACCCAAGTTGAGCATTTTTGAAAAATACGAGCTAATCAAGAAAAGGAACTAGACCCTGACCAATAGTACTTGCGCCCAGTTCTGGAAACAGACGTCGACTGCGCAACATAGGTTGCTATCAACATTCGACATCGATAAGGGAAGAATGCATATGGCATTCCTCCAGGCACAGGTACCAGACCCCAAGGTGATCACCGAATCTAAAAGGGCCACCTTTGAATTCTAGACAAAGGACGTGCATCCGACCGATCAGATGGATCTGCACAAGAAGACAGGGGAAATGGTTTTCTATACGTTGGTGCATGCCTCCACTTCTGCATCCAAATTGTAGGTGTCGTTGAACAATGTTCAAACACAACTCAAGTTGGAGAAGATTTCATCCTTTGCAAAGGAGAATAGGATCAAGACTTTGGAGGAGTTGGTCCTCAAAATTGGTTACGATCCTTCAAACATGAAAGCGGCTGAGGAAATGATCAAGAAAAAGAATGTCGACATAGCCTCCTTGAGGAAACAACTGAATCTCCTGCCCATAGAGGATTCGTAGGTGAAGGAGATAGCAGAGAAAGAAGGAGAGAAAGATGAGATGCTTAAGTTGCTCATGGAGCATAATGCACGGCTTAAAGAAATGGAAGCTGAGATGGAGAAGCTATTAAAAGATAAAGAGCAACTGAAGCCAATGGAAGTCATTCCATTGAGTGTTATCCCAATTTCAGGAGTGAGCACAACATCAGTGAAAAAAGTCCCATCCGCGACTCCATTGACATCCCAGGAGAAGACAGTCGACCTGGCTAAGTCCATGGAAAATATGAACCTGCAGGAAACAGAGATCAACAGGCTTAAAAAGGAGATTGAGAGCCTCCAGGAACTCAAAACCTCCTTCCAGACCAGCCTCTCCAAGGAAAAGCAGGTGACAGAGCAGCTCAGGCAGGAGCTACAACAGCTCCGGAAGCAAACAGTTGCAGGAAAGACTCTGGCTGAGGTTGAGGAGAATGTATGGACAGACATCACTAAGTCCATGAACGAGATATGGCCCATGATCCAGATCATGTTTGAGCAGAATGAATTGGTATAGAGGAGCAAATAGTCCATTGAGAAGATCGGAGTAGAATTGGGAGACATGCCAACAAAGGCAAATGAGATCATCAAGTTCCTCAATTCTACGACCAGGGAAGAGTTGGAAGAGATGAAAATTGAATATAGAAGAAAGACCATCCTTGAGGTCAAAAGAGTTTTGACCAAGAGAGGATTAATGCTTCAGCTGGAAGAAAAGGTTCAGGTCATGGACGTAGGGGTACAAAGATTCTTCAGTAAGATAGAATCTCTACAGAAGAAAGGTCTACTTGGTCTGAAGGTAATCAATGATAAATTGATGACACTCCCAGACTACAAGAAGAGATTGGCCGATGTGGCTAAGGATAGTTCAAAGTTTACAGGCATTCAAGGGAGCATCACTTTCAAGGTGTTTTAGACACTCTTCAATGGGACATCAGTATCCAACATGAGATTCGGTACATTTTCCTCACCAAGCCTACCTTCGCCAAATACATAGAAATGGACGAAGTGTATCGAAGGCTACTCAAAGTCAATGTGCCCAGTCATCTCCGATGGGAGGAAATCTATGATCTGATTGAGTAACAGATGAGTTGTCCCAGTCCAGTCATTTTTCCATTCAGATGAGGTCGTGCAGAGGCTTCATCAATGGCCCACCCAGAAATCAGCGTGCAGTTACACCATATCATCAAGCAGCTCCTAGATTTAGGAAATTTGTTAAGGTTAGTTAGGCTAAAAATAGATTTAGCACATCCTGATCATTAATGACATGATCGTTTGTAATTTGAGTTATAAATACTTAATCTTTCGAAGTATTGAGGGTTGTTGATCTTCACACCCTGACGCTATCAGAATGTAATCTTTTTGAAGAGATCTTCCATTAATAAAAGGAGGCACTTTTACAGGATTCTTGCATGTACTCACTGGTGATGTTTTTCTCTCTAAGTTGAATGTTATTCTCGCTTTGTTATCATATTGTTTTCTAAAACTAATCTTTAAGATTAACGAATGTTGCAGGATTTATCTCGTATACCCTGTTTCTGACTCGAAAGATTTTAGTGTTTTATCTTCTGGTGTTTTCAATAAAGAAATTCTTAACTGCTTCTTCGATTGAAAATTATATTTCTCATTTTTTTGCTATTCATCATTTATGCTATTAAAGAATCCAATGATTATATTATCTCTCCTTGTGAAAGTTTTCCTTTGTGTTTCTGGTTCGGATTTCATATTTTATTAAAACACAGATCCCATAGCCCAATGGATGTGTAGACTGTCTCAACCAATTTGAAAAAGCACTTTGACAACAAAACCGACCTATTTCTTTACCTAGCCTAATATTTAAAATTGGAAACATAGCTAAATCATATAGAGAGATCCCTCTCTGAAGTTGGAAGGGCTAGATCCCAGCTTCAAAAGTGGTTGGATAAAGTTACCTTTGGTAGATTTCTTCTTTTGTCAACCTCTAGGAAATTTACAGAGTGCTAACATAGTGGCGACCATACTGGGGAAGAACACAAAAATTTATAATTTCACATTTTCTTTCCCCCTAAAAGAAAGTTTATTCCTAAAAGATTGCAAATTTGAGAAGAAAGTAATGTTTAGAGGTTGATTAAAATTTGTACATATTATTTTTGGACTCATAAAACTAAAAAGTATATATATAAAAAATCAAAAAGAAATCTGGCTCCCAAGAACGTTTATACTCGATCTCATCCAAACCTAGAACCTGCGATAGTGACAGATAAGTCAAAACATTTTCTCAGGAAAAAGACCATAGATGAAGTCTCAGTGGGTCATACTCCCTTCTGGTGTTTTCAATAAAGAAATTCTTAACTGCTTCTTCGATTTAAAATTATCTTTCTCATTTTTCTGCTATTCATCATTTATGCTATTAAGGAATCCAATGATTATATTATCTCGCCCTGTGAAAGTTTTCCTTTGCGTTTCTGGTTTGGATTTCATATTTTATTAAAACACAAACCCCATAGCCCAATGGATGTGTAGACTGTCTCAACCAATTCGAAAAATAACTTTGACAACAAAACCGACCTATTTCTTTACCTAGCCTAATATTTAAAATTGGAAACATAGCTAAATCATATAGAGAGATCCCTCTATGAAGTTGGAAGGGATAGATTCCAGCTTCAAAAGTTGTTGGTGTTAGGAACCAAATATAAATATAGCATAGAAAAACCTCATAAAAAGTACTCAACGCCTTGAAAAAGAGATAATTTCAGATAATAAGCCTCTTCGAGGGGGAAACCTCCTTTTACCCCACTTAAATGTTCAAGTACAAGATGATTCAAAATGGAAATGTCTCCTTGGTATTTATAGGAGACTAGGAGGTATAATTACAACTAATGGCCTAAAGCCGACATAAATAAAATAACATTACTAATCTAAATTACAAATAATGGCCTAAAGCCGACATAAATAAAATAGCATTACTAATCTAATATGGCCCAATTAATGGGTAATGAGCCAATATTAGTGCTTAGCATGCCCCTCCCCTTGAGGAAAGTGTTGTCCGTAACGCTTGAGTAACTCTGGATGCTTATGTATAAAAGACTCATCTTCCCAAGTGGAATCTTCAGCTGGTAGTTTCCTCCATTTAATGAGATACTCTGAAATGGATCTATTCCTTAGTTGGGGAATTCTTGTGTCAGTGATGGCTTCAGGATCCAATATGATTTTTCCTTCCTCGTCAAGTTCTGGAAATATAGTTTGAACTGGGATCGTGTCGCCTATAACCTTATTTAAGCATGAAACATGGAAAACTGGGTTTACTCGTGAAGATGCAGGCAACTCCAATTTGTATGCCATAGTACCAATCTTTTGCAACACCTTATAAGGGCCATATTACTTTGGTGATAATTTATTATCCTTCTTAGCTTGCTTGAGGGACATCTGTTTGTATGGTTGTAGTC
>ML786197.1:208077-297757 GCA_009831015.1 Picea engelmannii | reverse complement strand
TGATCTCCCCTTTTAAACCCTCCATCATCTCTTGTAGTTCATCTTTTGTAACTATCTTCTTTTGTAAATAATTTATGTCCCTATGCATTTCTTCACCTTCATCAAGAGTCCAAGTAGGATTTTCTGGAGGCTTAGTTGGTGTAAAATTTCCCTTTTTGGGTGGCATGTTGGCCAAGCATCACTTTTGAACCTTGATTTTGAGGTGGTTTTGCTAGACAATATTTCTTCTGTAATATCTGCAAGTTTCTGCCCTTCTAGGTATGAAATTTTCTTTCATGTAGTTCTCTAATATTTCTTCTCTGCATTTCCATAGGTCTGATCAAAATTGGATGTGCTAAGTGGAATTTATGGTAACTTCCCCACAACTTGTCGATTTTTTGCCTTTCCAGGAGGTCTCACTTGTATATCATGCTCCGCACAAAATGATTGATATAAAATTCTGCAACTCACACCCAAAATACTACAAACTGTCCACTATCCAATGCAGCCAGTCCCACTCAATTTGGATACTCTAGGAAGAAGTTATGATTGTTTTACCTGAAACACCTTCTTGAGACTAGTCAATAGGACTAGTTAGATACCCTATCTTGCACAGGGTGTATCTACAAATTTAAGATGACCCAGAAGTTTAAATTTTTACCACAGATACATTACTAATTTCTGTAAATGGCCTCTGGAGCTCAGGGTCTAAAACATTACAGAAAATTTTTTATAGCGAAAATTCTGCAGTGACTCATTTCAGGATGATTCAAGAACCCTATCTTGTACAGGTTGTATCTCCGAAAGTATAATGCCTCAGGAGCTGAATTTTGAACCCAACATACCTTGATCTGTCTTCTAAATATCCTCCAAGTCCTTCCTTCTGAAACATTGTAGAAAACAAGTTATAGCAAAAATACCATGGTGTCTCAGTTGTAGCAGCGAAACCCCAAGACCTTGAGCTCTGATACCATATGTTAGGAACCAAATATCAATATAGCATAGAAAAACCTCATAAAAAGTACTCAATTCCTTGAAAAAGACATAATTTCAGATAATAAGCCTCTTCGAGGGGGCAACCTCCTTTTACCCCACTTAAATGTTCAAGTAGAAGATGATTCAAAATGAAAATGTCTCCTTGGTATTTATAGGAGACTAGGAGGTATAATTACAACTAATGGCCTAAAGCTGACATAAATAAAATAACATTACTAATCTAAATTACAAATAATGGCCTAAAGCTGACATAAATAAAATAGCATTACTAATCTAATATGCCCCAATTAATGGGTAATGAGCCAATATTAGGGCTTAACAGTTGGATAAAGTTACCTTTGGTAGATTTCTTCTGTTGTAAACCTCTAGGAAATTTACAGAGTGCTAACAAGAAGTATAGAGAAAAGCAGTTGTAAGACAGTGGAAGAAGAGCCCAGGACTAGGATCGAGGAGCAATAGCTAACTTTATCATTGTAAGGTATCATTGTGAAGTTAATAAAGGAATTTCTTTTCCCATCCCTCCATATGAGATTGTCATTATTGGAATATTGATTGTATGATTGATTAAATCTCTAACCTGTTAGTTCATAGATAAAATGCATGTGGAGTTATTTGTTTGTCTTTAGTGAATGCAGGTCAGCATTGGGAGGAGAGTTGTAGTTAAAGAACGACCAAGCGCGAAAAGGGATCGACATCAAACATGAAGAATAAGGTATGTCAACTTAGTCTCTTGAGCCTTGTATTTACATATGAGTAATGGGGGTCTAGGCATGGGATGATGGTAAAAAGTAAGAATCTTTAGGTCATTTCTGCATGCATGATAAAACCCTTAGTGCTAGTCCATAGGAGGGATTTCCCACCCACAACAGAATTGGCGACCATACTAGGGATCTCTAAGGTTTCTGGGAATGTTTTTTCTTGTGTATTTTTAAGAACTGGTTTCATTTCTTGTTTTTAAAGTTTCTGCAAAAGTATGAGCTAACAGAGATTATGGTCTTCCATACCAATTATCTTTGTTTCTTTGCTTGACTGCATTTTTTTTCAAGACCCACAAAGGTACACGTGGCCTTTGTAAGGTCTGCATGTGTGTACCCCTGCCCTACCTTCCCACAACCCATGTGTACATGCTAGCGGAGGAAGTGTTAGTCGCATGTATGATTCCAAAAAATTTCTTTTAGAGATGCAGTCATCCTCTCCCCTGTCAAGAATAATCCTTTTCAGGGGTTTTCTGGAACTCTTTCTAGTCTTTGTTGTTTGCAGTCTATAACTTAGTTTTTACCTTAGATTGGTTTGTTCTCTGAAATTTTCCTTCAATTGTTTTATTTTTCTGTCAAGGTAAGTTTTTGAGTCTTCAAGAGATTTTGGTTCTCAATACCAATAGTCTTTTCCAGTGCTTGATTTCTTATAGTTTCATTTTTTTAAGAGTTTCATAAGTACACGTGGCCTGCATAAGGTTTGCATGTGTGTACAAGCGCTCCGACCTTACATAACTCACGTGCACACGCTGGCTGTTGAACTGTCAGCAGCGTACCTGTTGAGAAAAGTTTTTGGTTTAAGGAGAGGCATTCATCCTTTCCTTGTCAAGAGTTATACCTCTCAGGGTTCATGGTCTCTGCCATAGCATTTTAGCCTAGGTTTGGACTCTATTATAGCTTGCTTTTTCATTTAGAAGATTTCTTGTGTTTCCTACCTTTTTTAACTTATTTTTAGCTTGAAATTTTAAGAAAAATTAGTTGTGTTTTGAAAAATAATCCCCCCTCTGTTAGGACCCTACAATGTACCTTTTTGCCCACACTTTTTTCCACCATTACACCCTTGTTCACTCACATTTAAACTCACATTATCACTTTACACTATCTTTCCAAAGGTATACAACGTCTCTTCTCTTTACTATATGTTTAATCTGTTTTTCATATAATTTTACATTACTCTCGTACTTAACCATTGATTAGAAACGTATAAGTGTTGAATCAGTTCGAATTGCAGATTAGCATTGAGGCATGTTCCTGAAACAGTTAAAGAACACAAACCCTGTGGCTGAAACAGTCTATGGACTGCGATGCTGAAACAACAACTCACAAGAAGTTGTTACACTCTCTGTGGACTATGATGCTGAAACAACAACTGCTACACTCTCCATGGTCAATGATGTTGAAACAACAACTCACACAGAAGAAGTTGTTACACTCTCCATGGACTATGATGTTGAAATAACAATTGCTACACTCTCTGTGGTCAACGATGCTGAAAAAACAACTCACACAGAAGAAGCTGTTACACAGTCCGTGGTCTACGATGCCAAAACAACAACTCACACAGAAGAAGTTGTCACACCCTTTGTGGTCTACGATGCTGAAATAGCAACACAAAACTGTTACATTGACCACAACAGCCGCACCTTGAGCTAGCATTAACCATAGCTGTTGCCTGAGACCAAGTTGCTGAAACAGTCAGAACGCAAATCCCGTGGCTGAAACAGCCCATGATTTGCGATGCTGAAACAACATACAACAGCAGTAACAAGAAGACAAATAAAGAAGTTGTTACTCCAGCTGCAACAACAACACCTCACTCAGCACTTGTAATAGCATTTTGTTGCGGGAAACTAGGATGTCCTATTCCAGTTTAGAAAGTCGATTTGACTAAGAATAGGACTCATATGTCCATCTGTAATTTGTTGATCAAATTGTATCGAATGGATGCTCCTCTTTAAATAAGAGGAAATCATCATTAGAGAGGATCATCTTCTATTTTTACAAAGAAAAGATTTTACAGAGAAGGACGTGTTTCACTTCAGATTGTAATATGATACAGTTGACAGATGAATAAAAGACTGTTCTGAGCATTTCTCTCTAGTTCCTTTCATTTCAGGGGAATCTTGTGAGAAGGGAGGGCCCACCTTATTCACAAGATTCACCCATTAACTTTGTAGAGTGTTAGTGTTATTTCTGTTCATACCTTGATTAAATTCTGTTTTGCTGAAACACTACTTTACTGAACTCTGTTTTGATGAAACACTACTTTACTGAACTTTGTCTTGATGAAACTCTGCTATCGATTGTTACATTGTTTTCATATGATTCATGCTTGGGTAACTGTTAATCATTCTAGTTAGAAATCATTCTTGGTGAATTTATGAAAGCTTGATAATCAGGGACAGGTGTTGAAGTTTCCTGCTTCGGGAATAGGGTCCTATTCTCTGTTAGAGATAGTTAGCCTTCAGTGTATGTCAATTGTTTTATTGAGTTCATGAAAATGTGCTCATCTGAAACAGGTGTTGAATATTCCTGCTTACGGAATAGGGTCATGTTCTCTGTTAGAGATAGTTAGTCTTCAGTGTGTGTCAATTATTTTAGTTAAGTAATGAGTTCATGAAGTGTGATGATCAGAAACAGGTGTTGAAGATTCCTTCTTTGGGAATAAGGTCTTGTTCTCTGTTACAAGATAGATGGTCTTTCCTGTTGCATCATCTTGTTGTTACTTTAAATGTAATCCAGGATTCTTTAATTAATAATTTCTTTGAACTCTGCAATAGGTAGGTTGCTTTCCTGTAATTCAAGTTAGAACTTCAGTTTGTTCAAGGAAAAGTGTGATTAATATGTTTTTACTACAACTCTAGGTTGCTTTTGAGATTGAGCATATATAGTGAGTGATTACCTTTGAAATAAACAAACTTCCCTTGGTTGAAAATTTATGTAGCACTTGATTGTTTAGTTAAATAAGCAATTATAGTGGCCAACATTTTGGCGTCATTGCCGGGGAAGGTGATTATAGATTTCAAAAGCACTTATGATTTTTCAGATACAAAGATTGCATGAGAGGATGTGGAGACCCCAAAGACACTGACCCTACAGGTGGCAGGGGCAGAGGAAGAGGAGGAAGAAAGACTTATATTGACGAGATTATATCAAAGTCTGAATCTGCTGCTCAACGACCAAACTCTCGGAAACAAAAATCCCAACCTTCATTTCAAGCCAACTTTGAAACGCGGAAAGAAGTTTGGAGTCCTGATACAGTCGAGAAACCAGCAGGAAACATTGAGGATAGAGCAAGCGCAACAGGGGAGAAGACAGAAGAAAACATGGATGAGTACAATGAAGAACTGCATCATGAAGAACAGGCAAGTCCTGAAGGAGAGGTAAATGATGAAAACTCTTCTTTCACATTAGGATTTCCCATTGGTGATCTTCCTAGAGCGGTATCCCCCATGAAGAAAATTCCACTCTCATCACTACCTAACTTTCATGGTTTGTCTTCAGAGGAGCCTGATGAATTCCTTTTTGAGTTTGATATATTATGCAGAAGTTATTATTACATTTCCAATGCTCAAAAATTAAAACTATTTCCAGCAACATTGAAAGGAAATGCACTAAGATGGTTCATGAGTCTTGGAGGCCATGTAATCACAACATGGGACCAAATGAAACATAAATTCCTGAATAAATACCAGGACTATTGCCAAACAAGAGAAAAAAAGGAGGAACTATTTAAGATGATGCAGAAAGAGGATGAAAATCTGGAGGACTTTGTAGAAAGGCTACAGTATAATCTACAAATATCCAGTCACCCCAATGTAAGTAAAGATATTCTTAAAACCATATTATTAAAAGGAGTAAGGGATGACTATCTAGATATGTTGAATATGCTTGGAAAAGGGGACATATCTAAGGAATGATACGATGAAATTGTTAACCTATGTAAAAGATGTTCAATAGGAGCTTCAAGAAATAGATCAAATAGCAAGGACACCACATTTTCAAGAATCCAAAAATCAGCCAGTGGGGGAGCAACAAGAGCTGAAATAGGTAATTTACTTGAAGGTTTAAAAACTGAAATGTTAAGCTCTTTTGCCTCACAAATTGACACCTTGCAGATTCAAAAGAAGCAAGCAGAAGCAGAAGCAAACATATCCATCTTTTGTTCTAAATGCAGAGACAAAAACCCACGAAGGGAATGTCCATTGGACAAAAATCCAATCTGCACCATCTGTGATAAAGATCATGAAACTCAACAATGTCCATCTTTACCAGGGATCAAGGAAGCATTACAACCAATTGATGAAGAAGTTGAAGATGTCTATCTTTTGACACAGAGAAGGCAATGGCAACCATGGGGACAAGGTATGAATCCTAACATGTCATTTACATCTTCTAATTGTTGGAATAACTATCCTTCTTTCAATCAAATGAGTTACCTTCCCTATAATCAAATGCAATATCCAAATCAAATGAATTACCCACCCATGCAACAAACTAACCCACCCTTTGTTGATCCATCAATGTGGACTCCTTGGCCTCCACAAAAACAACAACCATATCAGAACCAATGGAATCCAAATTGGAGAGGACAACAACCCCCCTTTCCAAATCAATTACCTCAATCACAATTTCTGCAACCACTCTCCTTACCATCAGGTACTCCACCAAACAATCAAATGATGAGACCCCAGCTACCTGTAAAACCTAACCCTAACCCCAATAATAAAGTTATGTAGTGCATTGATATTCATAACCAACCTACATTTTCTCTTCTCCCTACGCAATGCAACGATATTCATTTACGATCTGGGAGAATAGTAGAACCTATCATAGCCGATGTTACCTCTTCTAATAAAGAGGAAACAAAAGAGCACGATGTACCTGAAGAGGTACAATCATCCTCTAACAATTCTGCTGAAACAACAAAACCACCATTTCCTGAGCATTTAGCTTTGACTAAAATGCCTGAGCCACCTGCTTTCAATCTTCTAGGGGAATTACAAAATCTTAATGTCAAAATTCCTCTACTACAAGCACTCCGAGATGTACCAATCTATGCCAGGATGATGCAAGACATTTGTGTTAAGAATCCTAGTAGGAAAATTAAGGATCCCCTCACAGTCCATGTTATGGGTGACTTGTCTGCACTAATGTCAGGTAAATCCCCCCCAGTTAAATATGGTGATCCTGACAACCCTATCATCTCAGTACAAATTGGAAAAACGATAATCCCTCGAGTCTTGGTAGACTTAGGTGTTGTTATCAATATTATGACTCTGGAAACCTCACAACTGTTACAATTGCAAAATGAAACCAGAGACACCCCAACTATCCTATAATTAGCTGACCGATCCACAATTAAACCAGAGGGAGTCATTGAAGACCTAATTATCTCAATGGAATCCTAGAATTATCCAGCTAACTTTGTGGTACTACAACCTAAAACAAAGTTGGGGGGGCACCCTCTAATTTTGGGTAGGCCTTAGCTAGCCATAGCAGATGCTTGTATCAGCTGTAGATCAAGTTCAATGACAATTTCCAACGGTTACGAAACTAAACAGCTTACCCTCTACCCTCATGCTACACCCCTGATTAATAATGATAATTATGTATGGGTAGACTTTGATGATCAACTTACTCAACCCATCTTGACTATCGGACAAGCTCTAAGCCTTAAAGACTCCACCGAGGATGAAGTAATTAATAATTTTATTTGTGAGCCCTCCTCTGTGACTCCAGAAACTCACAACCAGCTAGTTGCATTGTTGGAATCAGATAATCAAGAAAACCTTAACTCTAAAAACCCACCTCAAACATCTACCACCATCTCTTCTAAAAGCATACCAGTAGAAATTGAACCTGGCAAAACACTAAACATAAACCCTAACCTGACAGATGTTGAAACACAACAATTAATGAAGTTACTTCTTTAACATAAAGAAGCATTCACTTGGGACTATACAGATATGAAAGGAATCTCTATTGAATTATGTACTCATCATATATACATCAAGGAGGATTGTCGATCGATCTGCCAATCTCAACGACGAATGAACCCTAATTTAAGAGAAATCCTTAAAGAAGAACTTCAAAAATTGTTCAATGCAGGGTTTATATATCATATATCAGACAGTGAATGGGTGTCCCCATTGGTAATAGTTCCTAAGAAAAACAGAAAATGGAGAGTATGTGTGGACTACAGAGCCTTAAATAAAGCAACTCAAAAAGATCACTTTCCATTACCATTCATTGATCAGGTGTTAGACAGTTTGTTAGGGAAGAAATTTTTCTCATTTTTAGATGGTTTCAGTGGGTATAATCAAATCAAAATTGCACCTCAAGATCAAGATAAAACCACTTTTACTAGCCCTTGGGGAACTTTTTCTTATAGATTTCTCCCATTTGGACTATGTAATGCACCAACAACCTTTCAAAGAGAAGTTATAGAAATCTTTCCTGATATGCTTAATGACTCTATGGAAATTTTTATGGATGATTTTACCCCTTATGGTGTTTCTTTTCAGGAAGCACTACAAAACCTTGAGAAAGTACTTAAACGATGTATACAAGCTCACCTCTCCTTAAGTACAGAAAAATGTCACATGATGATGAGTGAAGGAATAGTGCTTGGACATTTTATCTCATCTCAAGGAATTCAGGTAGACCCATCCAAGATAAAAGTCATTAAGGATATTCCTACTCCCAAAACCCAAACAGAGGTAAGAAGTTTTCTAGGACATGCTGGATACTATAGAAGATTTATCAAAAAAAATTCCAAAATAGCTTCTCCCCTGTTTGTGCTACTGATGAAAAATGTTGAATTCAAATGGACTAATTCTTGCCAGGAAGCATTTAATACACTTAAACATCAGTTATCTACAACTCCTATTCTTAGAGGACCTGATTGGAAACATCCCTTTCATATATCCTCGGATGCTTTAGATACTGTAATAGGAGCTATCTTGGGACAAGAAGAAAATCATCTCCCTTATGCTATTTATTTCATTAGCAAGAATATGACTCCTGATGAACTCAATTATACAGTTACCGAAAATAAATTCTTAGCAGTTATCTATGTTATTAATAAATTTAGACATTACATCACTGGCTACTCTACTCTTGTCCATACTGATCACTCAGTTATCAAATATCTAATGAACAAACCTATCACAAATGCTCGAGTCACCATATGGTTACTATTATTGCAAGAATTTGATATTACAATTGTAGATAGACTAGGAAAAGAAAATGTAGTTGATGATTTCCTTCTTGGTTGACACCTGATGATGATACCCTAGTAGATGATTCCTTTCCTGACGAATATCTATTTTCAGTTTCTGCTCACTCACCTTGGCATGCAGACATCGCTAACTACTTGGTTGCAGGGAAGTTACCACCACACCTATCCCACCGAGAGAAAAGAAGAATCATTCAATAAAGTGCTCGATACAGCTGGATAAGTCGGTGCCTTTTCCATACAGGACCTGATCAAGAAATCCGAAGGTGCATTACAGAAGATGAGGTTTACGACTTACTAAAATATTTTCATGATGGCCCTTGTGGAGGGCATTTTGCTGATAAGAGAACAACACATAAAATTACCAGGATGGGGTATTATTGGCCCTCACTTTTTAAAGATGCAAAGAAATATGTCCGGGCCTGTGATAGATGCCAAATAATGGGCCAACCTAATCATAGAGATGAAATTCCATTAAACCCTCAGATAGTACTTGAACCATTTGAAAGATGGGCCTTAGACTTTGTAGGACCCATTAACCCCCCATCCAATCAAAAAGTTTACATAGTGGTTTGCACAGACTATATGACCAAATGGGTGGAAGCTAAAGCACTCCATAGAGCGACCGAAGAAGCAGTTATAGATTTCTTATTTGAAGACATCTTCATCATATTTTCATATTTGGAGTGCCAAGAGAATTAGTTACAGATGGAGGGCCTCCTTTCACTTCTCATGGTTTTAAAGCCACCCTTCAAAAATATCATATTCGGCATAGAATGACTACAACATACCACCCCCTAGCCAATGGACAGGTGGAAAACACAAATAAAGTAATAGAAGCCATTCTCACAAAAATAGTGAAGGAAAACAAAAAGGACTGGTCTCACAGGCTCCCTAAAGCATTATGGGCCTATAGAACTACCTGGAGAAATACTACAGGATTCTCTCCCTATGAATTAGTCTATGGAAAGAGTGTTGTCTTTCCTGTGGAATTTGAAAACAAAACCTTAAGGACTACTTTAGTTGTCAACCTTGATTTGACCGATGCACAGACAACCAGGTTGCAACAGCTTAATGAATTTGATGAAAAAAGACTATATGTCATTCATCAGACAACTATGATTCAACAGCAAAGATCAAAATGGCATGACAAAACTATCAAGCATAAGCAGTTCCAAAAAGGTAATTGGGCCCTACTGTATGACTCTCGGTTCAAAGAATTTCAAGGGAAACTATGTACAAGATGGCTTGGACCTTACGAAGTAGACACTGTTTTCCCCAATGGAACAGTAAGGCTCCTCACAATCGATGACTCTAAAACACCGTTACTTGTAAATGGTCATCGGCTCCGTCTGTACCAACGCCCTATTTCCAAAGAATATTTTAAGGCCACATGTGTGGCAGACTCTCATTACCTCTTTTTAGAGGGGGCTCCTACACCTCATTGTAATTAATCCTTTTAATATTAATTTCTTTAGTATTAGATTAGATTTAGTTTACTAATAATCCCTATCAAAAAATACTATGTTACAATTGATTTTTGCAGATTCTCGATCAAAGCAAAGTCCTACTAAGGAAGGACGATCGTACTTCAAGAAGAGCAAAGCTCCCCCATTGCTGAGACACCATTGTTCAAGAACCCTTCGCCATTTTCCCATTGCTGAAACACCACTTTCAGCAACCTTTCCCCATTTCCCCATTGCTGAGACACCATTGTTCAGCAACCCTTCGCCATTTTCCCATTGCTGAAACACCACTGTCCAACAACTTTTCACCATTTTCCCCATTGTTGAAACACTATTGTTCAACGATTCTTCACATTTTCCCAGTGATGAAACAAGACCATTCAACAATTGTTTCTCCCTTCTTTCTATGGCTGAAACATCACTTCCTCAGCAGTATTCTGCAACAACAAACATTTCTCTATTCTTTCTATGGATGAAACACCACTTCCTCAGCAGTATTCTACAACAACAAACATTTATCTGTTCTTTCTACGGCTGAAACACTAACTCTTCGGCATTTTCTGTCAATAAGCTTTTGCGCTCTCATACTACATTTTTTCCTTCCAGTCAACAAATCCTTGATACAATTCATCTAACAAATCAAAAGTCTCGGCCACGGCCACTGTAGAACTAGTATGGACATGCATTATATTTTGTTGGAAGTACGAATCAAAAGGTAAAGGCAAGGTATGTAAATTTTATGTAAATACAATTAAGCTATAGTTAATGAGAAGATTCCAACCCATTATTACCACTCATGTAAAATCATTATTAGTCGCACTCGAAGGGGGGGGGGAGGAAATATCGAACTTTTATACCATCATTTCACACGTATCAACCAATCATTCCTTTTTACCATCCTTTCGTTTGTTTCACCACCATTTGCATGCCTTTACCTGAAAATCTCACTCTGCACAAAAGTTGTTACTCGACTCTTTGACGGTATATTTTACTGAGATGTTAGCTATGGAAGGATCTGTTATACGGTACAAAATCGCCATGACAACCCTGTTAGAACTGTATCCAGAATCCTATCAAATTTTTCTGCAGGCAGGATGGCTCGGTTATTTTCAGAGACTCCAGGGGTTTGATCAACAACAAGTTCTGCAATTTGCTCAAAATCTCCAGGAAGACCATTCCATTGTTCAAGGGGTTCGGATTTCAGTTACAGAAGAGGATATAGCACAGGTTTCAGGTCTCCCTACCAATGGAATTCGCATGTTCAGCCGCAAACATATCATCATGAATGCCCAACAGGATTTCCTCTTGCCAGGGGAACAAATTGAACCTAAAGGTCGAGGTGTCTGACTCAGCTCGTTGCCGCTTCCATGGCCGAAAGTTGCAAAATTTGTTAAACACTACCTTACCTGTGAAGGTCGATACCAGGTAGTTTACCAACACGATTTTGTCCTGTTGTCTCATTTACGGCATGATAGATTGGTGAACATTCCTTATTATTTGCTCGGTTGTCTTAAAAATATGTCGCACTATTGTAAAAAGGCTAAAGATCCCACCCTTTCACTCACCCATCACCATCTCGTTCAACTTCTTATCCAAAATGGTTTTTCCCAACAAAACCCTCCACTAAACAACCCACCCATAAATCCCCAAGAAGCTGTTGAAATTCCTGAAAATCTTCAGGAACAACATCCACAAAACCCTCCAGATTCTCCAGAAATACCCAATAGTCTACCTACAGACCCAATCAGTCCAAGTAACCCCCCAAGCCTGCCCCACATTTTACTAGAATCATCCACTCCTTCCCTTCATATTCTTAGTGATGATTCTGAACCAAACAATTCTCCCTGTCCCATCATTGAAAAAAATCCCCCACACAAACGAAAGCAAATTCATTTCTTTCCGCCCTTTTTACAAAGAAAATGAACAAGGGCCTCAACAAGGGCAGCCACTACTGCCACTACCCTAAACCCCCAACCCATCCGACTAATACCCCATACACCTCCAACCTCCCAAATTATGGAATCTTTGCCTATTCCATCCATGGGCACTGAAACACAAGAACCAGAGGCCCAGTGGGTTGCGACATCATCTATTTCAAATTTAGTAGCTGAAACACAAGAACCAGCTACTCATTCAGTAGTTGAAACACAAGAACCAACTGCCCATTTAGTAGCTGAAACACAAGAACCGACTACTCATTCAATGGCTGAAACACAAGAACTAGCTATAGCTGTCACACAAGAACTAGCTACAGCTGAAACACAAGAACCAGTTGCTGATATTGTCATTGATACATAGGAATAAGATGCCTAGGGAGCTGCAACATTACTTTGTTTACATCAAGAAGCTGAAACATAAGATATTGATCCTGTAGCTGCTCCACAAGAACCAGCTAGTGAGGTTGTGACTGCTACACAAGAACCAGTCACTCCTCAACCAGAACCAACAATGGCCTCTGTCTTACAAGAAAATGAGTTCCTAAGGTCTGAACTGGAAGCCTACAAGCAAGAGCTAGCCATGGAAAAGGAAGAATATGAGAAGGAACTTAAATTATACACCCTAGCTCCCATAGCAACCATGTCAGGGGGAACTACAACAGAGAATCCGTGTAGAGAATATAGGTGCAGTCAATGTGGGGACATCTACTATCAAGCAGGCTACAAAGTAACTCAAATTCCAATGCCAGGAGCTTCCCCTGCACCTTCAACTTTTGCAGTCAAAGAAGAACACCCTGATGTTACACAAGAACCAGCAAGACCTTCCAAGATTAAGACTGAACCCTAGCCTACAACAAATGTCAAATATGAAACCCCTTCTTTTGTTAATAAAGCTGTACAAACATTTCCTATTGATGAATTTGACCCTCCGAGCCAGATCAATACCCACACCTTTGTGGAACAAGCCACTCAGACCCTACCTCATCCTATTACTTACAACGCTGAAACACAAACTCATCCATGGGATGAGCAGGCAATAATACATAAATGGAAAAAAGAGTCTGTTGTTACACAGGCCAAAAGCCTGCAGGAACACAGACAGATATGGATAAATCATATCTACTCAAATTGGGAAGCTTTGGAGAAAACATGCTAGGAATCTCATGCCCTTAAGAAATAGAATAAAGAGCTAAAAGGCAGATTGCTCCTGATAATTGACTTAGCACAAAAGCTATTGGTTGCAAGGAAACCATCCTGCAATTACTCTATGTTCCTCATGGAACGACTTACATGGTTTCAAATCAAAGCAGTCAAAGAAGGCAGACCCCATGCAGTACTAAATCCAGTAGATTTTATTAAAACCTTTGCAGAAGCCTCTGCTATGGATCAACACCTCCTCTGGTTGGCATATTTTCATAATGAGGCCATCCCTGAGAACCGACAGCTTAACCTTAACCCTCTTGTCGGTGACATCCAGAATAGGGCACTCACCTCATTCCTTAACAATCAGATTATATGGAAGGATGACTTCCTAGCTGCCAAGCACAATGAGGATAATCGCCTTCTCTGGATAAGGCCAGAACCACAAAATCCTGCCACCTTTGTTACATAGTATTATCAGTTTTTAAAGAAACCAGGGATGACTCAACACATTCAACAATTACAGACATCAATGTTTCAGGAGTGTCAACATTTCATTAAATCAACAGAGATTTCTACTCTACAGGCAAATAACATGTTTTGACAACAATCTACCGAGAAAAGATAGGAACACAATCCTTTTAGCCCCACTAATCTTGAGATAGCAATCTCCAGGGTACCTAGCTACATCAAGTGTGTTCAGCAATGTGTTGAAAGCTGGATAGGGTACCAGTTCCATTTTCCTATCCTCTGGATGCCAGTAGAGAAATATCAAATCCATTATAAGCTGCCCAAGAAAGCCAAAACAACAGCTTGGCAAAGGTTTCAATGCGTTCAAGGGTTCAAAGCTCCAACAGACATCACCTTCCACAACTATTGCTTGATTAACTTGCACGCTCAGAGTCAGTATTCAGATTCTGATTCAGAGTGAAGTTGCCTGAGGACATGAAACATTGTAAGTTGGGGGGGATGTTAGGACCCTACAATGTACCTTTTTGCCCACACTTTTTGCCACCATTACACCCTTTTTCACTCACATTTAAACTCACATTATCACTTTACCCTATCTTTCTAAAGGTATACAACGTCTCTTCTCTTTACTATATGTTTAATCTGTTTTGCATATAATTTTACATTACTCTCGTACTTAACCATTGATTAGAAATGTATAAGTGCTGAATCAGTTCGAACTACAGATTAGCATTGAGGCTTGTTGCTGAAACAGTTAAACCACACAAACCCTATGGCTGAAATAGTCTGTGGACTATGATGCTGAAACAACAACTCATAAGAAGTTGTTACACTCTCTGTGGACTATGATGCTGAAACGACAACTGCTACACTCTCCATGGTCAATGATGTTGAAACAAAAACTCACATAGAAGAAGTTGTTACACTCTCCGTGGACTATGATGCTAAAACAACAACTGCTACACTCTCTGTGGTCAAGGATGCTGAAACAACAACTCACACAGAAAAAGTTGTTACACAGTTCGTGGTCTACGATGCTGAAACAACAACTCACACAGAAGAAGCTGTCACACCCTCTGTGGTCTATGATCCTGAAACAACAACACAAAACTATTACATTGAACACAACAGTCGCACCTTGAGCTAGCATTAACCATCGTTGCTGCCTGAGACCAAGTTGCTGAAACAGTCATAATGCAAATCCCGTGGCTGAAACAACCCACGATTTGCGATGCTGAAACAACATACAACAACAGTAACAAGAAGACAAATAAAGAAGTTGTTACTCCAGCTGCAACAACAACACCTCACTCAACACTTGTAATAGCATTCTGTTGCAGGAAACTAGGATATCCTATTCCAGTTTAGAAAGTCGATCTGACTGAGAATAGGACTTAGATGTACACCTGTAATTTGTTGATCAAATTGTATCGAAGGGATGGTCCTCTTTAACTAAGAGGAAATCATCATTAGAAAGGATCATCTTCTGTTTTTACGAAGAAAGGATTTTACAGAGAAGGACGTGTTTCACTTCAGATTGTAATATGATATAGTTGACAAATGAATAAAAGACTTTTCTGAGAATTTCTCTCTAGTTCCTTTCGTTTCAGGGGAATCTTGTGAGAAGGGAGGGCCCACCTTCTTCACAAGATTCACCCATTAGCTTTGTAGAGTGTTAGTGTTATTTTTGTTCATGCCTTCATTAAATTTTGTTTTGCTGAAACACTACTTTACTGAACTCTGTTTTGCTAAAACACTACTTTACTGAACTCTGTCTTGCTGAAACTCTGCTTTACCAATTGTTACATTGTTTTCATATGATTCATGCTTGGGTAACTATTAATCATTCTAGTTATCAATCCTTCTTGGTGAATTTATGAAAGCTTGATAATCAGGGACAGGTGTTGAAGGTTCCTGCTTCTGGAATAGGGTCCTATTCTCCGTTAGAGATAGTTAGCCTTCAGTGTATGTCAATAATTTTAATGAGTTCATGAAAGTGTGCTAATCAGAAACAGGTGCTGAAGATTCCTTCTTAGGGAATATGGTCTTGTTCTCTATTAGAGATAGTTAGCCTTCAGTGTGTGTCAATTATTTCAGTTAATAAATGAGTTCATGAAGTGTGATGATCAGAAACAGGTGCTGAAGATTCCTGCTTTGGGAATAGGGTCCTGTTCTCTGTTACAAGAGAGTTGGTCTTTCCTGTTGCAGCATCTTGTTGTTACTTTAAATGTAATCCAGGATTCTTTAATTAATAATTTATTTGAACTCTGCAATAGGTAGGTTTCTTTCCTGTAATTCAAGTTAGAACTTCAGTTTGTTCAAGGCAGAGTGTGATTAATATGTTTTTACTACAACTCTAGGTTTCTTTTGAGATTGAGCATATATAGTGCGTGATTACCTTTGAAATAAACAGACTTCCCTGGGTTGACAATTTATGTAGCACTTGATTGTTTAGTTAAATAAGCAATTATAGTGACCAACACCCTCATGGTCGGGCGGGGCCATGAATCGTGCATTCATCAGTTTCTTTTAGAATCTTTTGTTATTTCTGCTTTGATTGGAAGAAAAAAAAAATGTTGTTTGTTAGATCTCTTTCTTTCCTGGCATTTTCTTTGCATTGTTATTTGAAAAAGAAAAGAAATTAGCATAGTGTTGTTTTTTATTCTCATCTTAAAAGCATTTCAAAAAGAAAAAAATAAGAAATATAATCATTATTTTCCAGTGTTCATATAAGTTTCATATTTTTTCGCAAGAGTCTTAACAACATCAGTTGCACTACCATACCCCTTTTGAGTAAATCAAGCCTTAGAAAGAACACTAATCTAAAATTAATTAGACTTTTTATGTTTGAAGGGTCAACCAACTAGTTTAGGGTTAGGGCCTTGAATTAGGTTGGTGAGGAAACTCTTCAAGGCCATTAAATCAAACATTGGAGTCTGAGTTAGGGAGTGTCAAAGTCCAGTATCGTGAAATTTATCTAGGACCCCTCTCTAACATAGGGGCTAAACACGAGGTCGCATGCAGAAACGTAGCAAAGATAACCCCTCCAAAGCTCGACCAATCATAGTGGAGAACACATATAGAGGGATTGTCTTGGGATTCCGTCGATTGCATTTGCCATGGAGCTTTGTGGGTCTTGAATATGTTCTAGGTCCTCAGTTGTCTTTTGGACCATTTGCCTTTGATGCCCTTGATAGGTTTCGGGCTCGATACCTTGCTCATTATGGTCTACCCCACTTTCGACTATACCTGCCTGGTGACTGTTCGCGCGCTAGCAACCTAGTTGCCTATATTTTTTAGGGACTTACAAAGGTGACCATGGGGGTATACCATAGTACCTAGGGTAGACATTGGGAAACTCTTTGCAGAGTATACCTGGAGGGTGCTTCTTTATTCGATTTTCACTTGCACCGGTAAGTTGCTCTAGTGTTGGTTGGTTTAACTGTTCTTCCAACTAGTTAGTCGTTTACTTGATTTTCCTTTAGGAACTTTTAGTGTGTACTCTATGCTCCCTATTTTTCCATAGTAAGTTAGTAAGTTGTGGATTTGGGTCTCTGACCTAGGGTGGTGGACTGCCCACTCCACCGGTTGAGAGGACTTTTCAGTCTTCTGCTTAGAAACATGGAGCCGCCTCTTTATAGGCATTGTTTTGATAACACTGGTTTGCCAGAGTCAGTGTGTGAGACTTTTATAGACTTGAACAATCTCAAAAACGGAGAACCTGTGCATAATATCTTCATGGATAAAGTTCCCGGTGATACCAACCAAGGAGCCCCTTCACAAGGGGATTCGTGTGCTTTTCCCTTCTTCGAAAACATTGGTGTCCCTTTGATAGCCACTTTGTACATTCCTGGGTTGAATGTGGGACTACCGATTTGGTTGGGTACCATTCCAAATGTCTTGAATTCTCTTGATACTTATCATTTAATCACCTTAAGTCATGAGCACCCTGTTGATGTTTCTTTGTCAGCAAAGTCTTCTCCTCCTCCTTCTCCCGCCTCTAGTGAAAGTACAGTTACTAGTAACTAGAAGTGTAAACAAAATAGAAAGAGGAAGAATAGGAAAAAGAAATCACTAGCCTCGGTGAGTCATGTTGGAGATAGGTCGCCAACCTCTACAAGTCACGTTGAAGACCAACACCCAACCTCTGCAATTTATGCTAGGGGCACACACTCACTCTCTACAAGTCATGCTGGGGGGAAAAGTCCAATCACTACTAGTGATACTGGTAATAGGTCTGTAGCCTCTGCAAGTCATGTTATTGACCCATCACTAACCTATGAAAGTCATGTTGGAGATGTGTAACCAACCACTTCTAGTCATGCACGGGGAATTAACTTTGTTTTGAAACTTAGATGGATAGGACGTAAGCCTAAGTTCCTTTGAAAGCTTTGCAAGGGAGGTCACCTTACTCATTTGTGCCCTGGCATTCTAGAGGTACAAAGATTGTGGTCCCTTTTTGAAAGCTCTTCTGATTCTGAGTCTTTTGAGGTTTCCTCGTAGTCTATTCAACCATTGGTTGAGAAAGTGGTCATGTTGATCCAGTCATCGGCTAATCCCACTCCTCTTTTGGGGGGTGAGGTGCCTTTAGACCTTGTAGTCTCTCAGCCTATTCATCCATTGGTTGCGAAAGTGGTCATGCCAATGCAATCATCGACTAATCCCACTCCTCTTTTGGGGGGTGAGGTGCCTTTAGACCATGTAGTCCCGCAGCCTATTCAACCATTGGTTGTGAAATTGGTCATGCCGATGCAGTCATCGGATGATCCCAATCTTCTTTTGGGGATTGACGTGTCTACCAAATATGTTTTTAGCATTTTTGGTTCAATACTTTTAGAACAAGGGGGAATTCCTCTCGTTCCGAGCACACCCCCTCCAAGCCCTAGGATGGTTTCCTTTGATTGGAATGACCATGTTGATCCTTGTCTTCCTTCTATCGCACCTTTTCAAATAAGGGTTGAATTTAATCCAACACATATTTATCAGTGTATTGTGGATGAGGGAGCCTCTACAAGTATTTTATCCTCCTCGGTTTGGAAAGTCTTGGGATCTCGCGAGCTTTTGTCTTCTTCACATGAGCTATTGGATTTTGACAGATGTCCTAGTGAATATTTAGGGGTTATTCCTCAGTTACCTATATCTTTAGGTGGGAAGATTGTCCTTGTTGATTTTATAGTGGTGCAAGGCCCGTTAGATTTCAATATGCTTCTCGAGCGTGATTACGTATCTTCTATGAATGTTGTGGTGTCTACACTCTTCCAGATGATGCATTTACCTCACAATGGAAGCATTGTCACTATCGAATAGTTGGCATCTGATAATCACCATCCTAACTCAACATTATTTCAGACTACCCCTTTATATGTTCCTAGCGTTCATGTAGACTCTACCCTGCCATGGGTTAATTATGTGGCATCTTATCCTCGATGTTCAATTACTTCTGAGAAGGAACCTGTGAAATCATGTTTACCTTCCTGAGATTTAGTCTCAACAATTGATCCATTGGTTTATCCAATGGGGGCATGGGAACCCTTGTTTCCCACTCTTATTCCAAGTGGGCTTGAGTATCCTTATGAGTCTGATCTTGTTGTTTGTATATCCTCAAGCCCTCATGCTTGTGATTCTTTGCTGATAGACTTTTCCATCCCTGGCCAGAACCTCCATCGTCATATGAAGTATGGTCAATTTACTTCACCCTTTGGGATTGTCGACCCTCATTTATGTGATTTATCGGATTTTGGATTGCCTTCAGATGAGGCTATCCTTGAATCCATGACTACGGTTTCTATATCGAGGGAGGACTTACACCATGGTTTTTGTTTTCTTCCCTTTTGGGAGACTTTTCAAGTTGACTATCGAAGAGACTCTTGGTCTGAGCCTAGCAGCCAGCTCTACCTGAACTATTTTCATACATGAGTGGTAGCCCCCAACGAGTCTTCTTTTAATCCCTTTTCAAACCCTCTAAAAATGAAAATATTGCCAAGTGATATTTTGGCCTTTCACACTCGTTAAACTGAAATTTGAAGTCAGCTCTATCCAGCGGTAGTTTATCCCTTTTTTGGTCCAGACACTCAATTGTACAAACAAAGGTATACTCTAAGGAACTTCATCTCTCTAGAAGAGTACCCTCACGTATCATTTTAACACTTTTTCGGGCCCGAGGGACTAAATGTATGAAAAAGGAACCCCCAAGGAGTCCATAGTTAAGCTTTTTTCAGACTCCCTAAAATTGAAAAGATCGTTGAGTGACCTTATTCTTTCACACTCGTTAAAATGGTCCAGAATAACATCCCTGATGGAGTCCATAGTTAAGATTTTTTCAGACTCCTTAGAAATGAAAAATGGTCGAGTGATCTTGTCTTTTTCACAGTCGTTAAAAAGGTTTTGAATAAACGTCTTTTAGGTGCTAATTTACCCCTTTTTCGAACTGACTAGACTACCTTCGAAAAAGGTACCCCAGTGGAGTCTCCTTTTACGTTTTTTTAGACTCTCTAAATATGAAAAATTGTCGATCTTACCTTCTCTGGGCTCGTTAAAATTACATCGAAGGACATTACCATTGTGTGTTTTATTAATCGAATTTGCATACCTGTGTCTTTGGCCTAATGACGGCTCCATGTTTCTCTCAATTGAACCATCTGAAGCGTGACTTATACACAAGCCCTATAGCACTTTTCCTCTATGTATTGACACCTTTGACCCCTGGAGGATTTTTCATGAGTGTCCTTTCTTTGAACATCAGTCTTGTAATTGCACCTCAAACTTATATGTTTGCAACACTCATTCCTCCTTTGTAACATAACACTCTTTTATTATTTTTCCAAAATTATTGAGAAAGACAAAAAAATTTCAAATATACCCCAAAAAGAGGAAGGGAAAAGTATTTTCTTTTATTGGCAGCACAATGTGTCACCCTTGGATAATTCACATTTGTCCATTTGTTCGTCAAACTCTGGGATTTCATATGACCTTAGGAAGATGTTCCCACTGCATTGAGTTGTGTCCTCCTCCATTTGGTTATTCTTTGAAACATATGGAGAGTTTGCATTGCCTCCTGCCTCACAAACTTATGTTAATGCCATGCTGCCTGAGTCTCATCGTTTGTCATGCTATTGTCCAAGGGAAGTTTTTACTAAGCCTGAGTCGACCCCTCTGCAACTTTTCTCTTGCCCTCATGCCCGACCATCCGAAAAGTCCAATCAAGTCTTTGTTCGAAATCAATGAAGCCTTTAGTCTAATAATCAAGATTCTCTAGTCCATGACCGACAAGCCATCGAAGACCTCTGGGTAGTGAAGTCATACACTCATATTACACTCCTACCTGAGTTTTGAATATTTTGAAGTTTTTTCTCGAGCTATGAAGACCTCATCTCCAACCATCAGGCCTTGTCAACTTCTAGAAGATGGATACTCTACATGTATATATTTTTTATTTTGAGATGTAGCTCTGTTGTGTATTGACTAGGGATACACTTTATATAGTTATATGACATGGATATACAATGTATTTGATTGGTAGGCATGATTTTATTTATCCTAAGCATGGGTATGCCTGTCTCGGTGAGACAATTATTATTTTGCAGACGACACCTCCTGATTTTTGGTCCCTAGGCTCACTTGTTTGGAACGTTGGTGAAGATTGTTAATGTGTTTCAGCCATCAGATGCTCTTTTGACCTCACACATTAGGGGGCATATGTTATAACCCTAATTTTCACCAGACATGTTTACCTGGAATCAGGCCATCTCTGATTCCTTCTTTGCTAAAACATTGTTGAACAACTCTTCTTAAAAACCCATTTTATAAAGGCTCACGTCCCCTACTCCATTACTGCATGCATGTACACACTAGTTGACCCAAGACAACCTGCATGTACCTACAAAAGCACAGAAAAAGGAAAGTCGTTGACGGAACACACAACTTTGGGTACATTAAATAAGCCTTTTGTCCATGCATGGTCGGTCACTCGACCAAATACCTAGCTTCTTCTAGCCTATAAAAGAAGGGTTAGGGGTCCCATTTGAAAGGAGGAGAATCTTAGTAAAGAAAATATACCCGATTGAGCATTCCCTTTGTCCCAACCCTTAGACATCCTTGTGTAAAGACAAGTATAGAGCAAAGTAGTTGGAAGACAGTGGAAGAAGAGCCTAGGACTAGGATCAAGGAGCAATAGCCGACTTTATCATTGTAAGGTATCATTCTGAAGTTAATAAAATAATTTATTTTCCCGTCCCACCATATGAGATTGTCATTATTGGAATATTGATTGTATGATTGATTAAATATCTAACCCGTTAGTTCATAGATCAAATGCATGTGGAGGTCTTTGTTTGTCTTTAGTGAATGCAAGTCAACATTGGGAAGAGATTTGTAGTCAACGAACGACCAAGCGTGAAAAGGGATCAACATCAAACAAAAAGAATAAGGTACATCAAATTAATCACTTGAGCCTTGTATTTACATATGAGTAATGGGGGTCTATGTTGGAATATTGGTTGTTGTCATTGATGTCAACCCTAGTCATGGGTTTTGGACCGCAAGATTGATAAAGGTATTTGGACATGAAGGACAATGCACATGCATATAAAACACCCATGAATGGATAGTATACATCATGTTATTTCTAGTGGCATATTTCACGTCACGTGGATCCTCATGGTTGAAGAGAAATGAATTTTTGAAGATGACAAAGTGAATTGAAGAAGGAAGTACATGTAGGCCCTCAAAATAATTAAAGAAAATAATTACAAAATAAGAAAGTGTCATGTCGGCCCGAATGTTAAAAGGAAGTGACATAAATGGTATAAATAAACATCATTATACATTCATCTGATACAAGTCAAATTTCATAGGTAATAAGAAGATAATAAGGCTGGATTTGAAGGGAGGATGAAGTCTTTTGGTGATGTGTTTTAAGGTATATTATTTTCAGGTCATCTTACCATTTTTGCTATAACTTTTTTTCTAGAACGATTCAGATGGTGAAATCTCTATGGTTTTGAGAAGACATATCAAGGTACCTCCAGTAAAAATTTCAACTCTTGATTCACTATAATTATGGAGATACACTCTGTGGAAGATAGGGTTTGTGACCAGTTCTGAAGCTAGTCAATAAACAGATGTTCTAGGTAAAACAGTCATAAATTCTTCATACAGAATCCAAATAAAGTGGGACCACTTCCATTGGAAAGATTACGGACTTTAGTTTCGTGTGTGAGAGTTTCATAATCAGATGTTAAATATTGAGCGTGGGGCATGTTGTACAAGTTGGGTATTATGAACAGACCAGAATTGAATAAAGTCTACAATTCTTTCTATAACCTCTTTTTTGGGAGGATTCAAGGACTGAAAATTAGAGGAGTTTCAGATAATGCATTAAGAAATATTATCTACAAATTTAGAGTACTCGAAGAATTGAAGAATTGCAGAAATTAAAGAAGTCTCAGGAAGCATTATTAGGTTCTATATGATGATTGGTTAATGGTGATGATTTAATGTAAAGTTTTATTATCTCTCATATATTCTTGGGTGGAAGGAAGGGGCAAGGATGGAGAGTTAAACTCTCTCTTGATATTGGAGGATTGTATCTTCCTCTTGGAGGTTTATCCCTCCCTTTACATTTGGAAGGTGTAGCTACCTTTGGAAGTCATTACTTCCCTTGAACAATAAACTATTGATTATTTCTCATATATTGTGCATGGTGTATTATGGTGTATTGGTATAACTCTTATACTATTGTTCATTGCTCATTGTATATAGTTGAATGGTTTAAGTGTAAGTTGAAAAAGGTTTTAAATTGTACTTGGTACTGATTCACCCCCCTCTCAGTATCAACAATTGGTATCAGAGCGGGTTACCCTCAATACAGTTTAACCACTGGAAGGAAGATCCTATGAAAAAATGGAAGACAACATTCCAAATGGGATTCCACCATTTGATGGAAGCAATTTTGAATACTGGAAAAATAGAATGGAAACTTACTTGAAATCTCTTGGGGTAGATGTTTGGTTCTCAGTTGCTTCAGGATATAATGCTTTGAAGAAACCAAAGACTGCAACTCAGAAGGAAGCAAAAAGGAACAACAAACTGGTAATAGATACCATGCTGGATGGATTGACATATTCAGTGAAATCCAAGGTGGGTCGTGTGCATCAGCAAAAGATATTTTCAACAAGCTACAAGACCTTTATGCAAGGGAAGAAGCAACAACAGAAGAAGAAGTTGAAGAAGATTTCAACATCTCAAATTTCAAAGATGAAAATAGAGGTCAGTTCTTTTTCTTTAATTGTGAAGGAGTAGGACATGTTGAATTTGAATTCCCTCATCCAAGGAGTGAAAGAGATGACAATGAATAAGAACAAAATCATGAAGTAGAAATGATTCAACAAGAAGATGAGAATCTTAAAAAATTGAAGCATGTTGAGATTGAAAATAGCAAGATCAAAGACACGCGTAGAAAACTAAGAAGTGAATTGGTTAGTTGTGAAAAGACAGTTGTAATCTTGAAGAAACAATTAGAAGACTTTGAGAAACTAAGAGAAGAAACCGTTACCTTGAAAACTCTACTCGAAGAAGAAAGAAGAATAGGAGAAGAAATGTCCAAATGAAGAAGAAAAAAGAAGATTGTGAGAAACTTGAACAAGAAGTTGTCTCATTGAGGAAGAGCTTAAGAAAATCTCAAGTGCCAAAAGACTTAACACATCTTGGATACATGGGTGAAAATTCATACAAAGAAGATGTAAATACCAACAAGAAGGTTGAAGAAAGAGATACACAGACAATTGATGAGAAGTGGATCAAGATACTAGAAAGAATGAATGATTACAAAAGAGATGAATATCCAAGAAGACCTCCTACCTTTAGGAATCAAAGAAGCTTCAATCAATATGAAGGAAACTACACAAAAATAGATCATGAACCCAGATGGAATACATCACTAAGAAGCCCACTTACTCCAAGGTATCAAAATTTCTTTCTTGGTCATTGTTATACTTGCAAAAATTTTGGACATAAGGCAATTAATTGCAGAATCAATGAAAGGAACAAATATGCAAGAAACATGAATGCTGTAAACAGAAGATATGGAAATAATCGTGGATTTGTCAACAGAAGTTATAATTCATGTTACCCATTGATGGACAAAAATATTGTATGCTACAAATGCAATTATCTTGGTCACAAAGCATGAGATTGCAGATATATGAATGAATATGTTCCTATGTGAACCACAGTATGGAGAAGGAAAGAGATTCCAAACAATGAATATTGTTGAATAGCATTGACCACTGAAGAATGTAAAGAAGAAGACGAATGGTACATAGACAGTGGATTTTCTTCACACGTGACCGAGGATCAAGACAAATTCATTAGCTTGAAGAGAAAGGCTAGCAATGTTGCATTTGGAGATGACTCATCTACCAAAATACTTGGAGAAGGTGTAGTACAACTTGGAAGAAAAAAATGTAAAAGCAAAGAATGTTCTATTGGTTGAATACTTGAATCATAATCTACTCAGTGTTAGTAAAATGTGTGATCAAGGATACACTCTTACATTTGATTCCCTAAAATGTAAAATCAGAGAAAATAACTCAGGAAGATTGGTTGCAATTGCAACAAGAATACTAAACAACGTATACATCCTAGACATGAAGAAGAGAGAGAAATAGAAGCCCCACAAAAGGATTCTAAGGAACAAAATGTCCCAAAGACCAAAAATAAGGATGAAGTATTATTGAGTGCCACATGTTTAGGGGGAGCAACCCCAAAGAAGAGAGTTACATTTTCCCATTAAATTGAAGTAGAGAAGCCCTAACCCTTGCCATTGATGTCAAAGGAGGAGATAAATTGGGATCATGATGATAGGGGGAGCATGAGTGTTTCCATCAATGACAAAGGGGGAGATTGTTGGAAGATTGGTTGTTGCCATTGATGTCAACCCTAGTCATGGGTTTTGGACTGCAATATTGATAAAGGTATTTGGACATGAAGGACAATGCACATGTATATAAAATACCCATGAATGGATAGTATACATCATGCTATTTCTGGTGGTATGTGGCACGTCACTTGGATCCTCATGGTTGAGGAGAAATGAATTTTTAAATATGACAAAGTGAATTGAAGAAGGAAGTACGTGTAGGCCCTGAAAATAATTAAAGAAAAGAATTACAAAATAAGAAAGTTTCAGGTCGACCCGAATGTTAAAAGGAAGTGACATAAATGGTATAAATAAACATCATTATACATTCATTTGATACAAGTTGAATTTCAGAGGTAATAAGAAGATAATAAGGTCGGATTTCAAGGGAAGATGAAGTCTTTTGGTGATGTGTTCTAAGGTATGTTATTTTTAGGTCATCTTACCATTTTTTCTAAAAAACATTTTCTAGAACGATCCATATGGTGAAATCGCTATGGTATTGAGAAGATATATCAAGGTACCTTTGGTAAAAAATTTAGCTCTTGATTCACTCTGTAAAAAGTTTGGTAAAAATGGAGATACACTCTGTGGAAGATAGGGTTTGTGACCAGTCCTGAAGCTAGTTAATAAACAGGTTTTCTGGGTAAAACAGTCATAACTTCTTCATAAAGAATCTAAATGATATGGGACGAATTCCATTGTAAATATTACATACTTTGGTTTTGTGTGTACGAGTTTCAGAATCGGATGTTAAATATTGAGCGTGGGGCATGCTGTACAAGTTGGATCTTCTAAACAGACCAGAATTGAATAAAGTCTACAATTCTTTCTATAACCTCTTTTTGGGGAGGATTCAAGGACTGAAAATTGGAGGAGTTTCATAGAATACATTGAGTAATATTATCTACAGGGTCAGAGTACTCCAAGAATTGAAGAATTTCATAAATTGAAGAAGTCTCAGGAAGAATTATTAGGTTCTATGTGATGATTGGTTGATGGTGATGATTTAATGTAAATTTGTATTATCTCTCATATATTCTTGGGTGGAAGGAAGGGGTAAGGATGGAGAGTTCAAATCTCTCTTGATATTGGAGGATTGTATCTTCCTCTTTGAGGTTTATCCCTCCCTTTACATTTGGAAGCTATAGATACCTTTGGAAGTCATTACTTCCCTTGAACAATAAACTATTGATTATTTCTCATATATTGTGCATGGTGTATTATGGTGTATTGGTGTAACTCTTATACTATTGTTCATTGCCCATTGGATATAGTTGAATGGTTTATGTGTAAGTTGAAAAAGGTTTTAAATTGTACTTGATACTGATTTACCCCCCTCTCAGTATCAACAGTCTAGGCATGGGATGATGGTAAAAAGTAAGAATCTTTAGTTCATTTCTACATGCATGATAAAACCCTTAGTGCTAGTCCGTAGGAGGGATTTCTCACCAACAACATAGATTCAGTAGGGAGAAGGAGGTATGTTGACCAGTCCTTAGTTATATCTTCGAGGTCCTCCTCTGTGAGCTTGTAGTATGAATGAAACTCCTCTTTTTTCTCGTCTACTTGCGCAGTGATATAGATGAAGTGTTGATATGCATGGAACTTCATGAGGGGTGGGAACCACTGTAGGGTTTTTGGCATCATGTGAGGTTCAACTTCAATAGCCCTCTTCAGTTGGATATAATACGTATGAAATACCATGTTCGACTGCCACTTTTTTCCCATATCGCTTGAGTAACAGAGCATGGTGAACTTCATAGCAAGCAACTCGAATGACTCAATGTCTGGGAATATCGCACCTTCCGACATCTCCCAAGTAGTAAACATGATGAGGATCAAGAGCCAACTAAAGTGGAACTCATATCCTTGATCCTAAGCTTCGCAAAAGTCTAATTCTAGTTGGTTAACTAGGTACTTCACGTAGTTCATCTATAGGCCTTCCACATATTTCCCAGCGAGGTCAACACAAACCCTGTGACCTGCATGGGTCTATTCTTTCTCACAATATTTCCTATAATTAATTGGCATGCTAGGAACACTTCAACATTCTGGATGGAAGCTACCCTGTAGCATCACGTCCCCTTCTCAACATCATCATATGTATATTTTATATTCTATGATAATGCACGATCTGTAGCCTTCCCTGGATATAAGTATTGTGGGTCAAATCCTTGCATGCTCAATCCAGTGATCCTATGCATCAGTGTCAGATCAACTGTGATATGTCGGTATATCCATAAGTATCCTCCATGGTAGCATGAGAGTAGGATATTAACACAAGACTTAACCCCCTGGTGCCATCCAAAATGTGGGATCTTCATTACATTCAAAAGTGTGTACTGCGTGAGGTTCATCTTCCACGACTAGGGTATTATTTTCAAGTTCTTCCCCTTCATCCTGGTCAAGTATTTATAAGGGGTGAGCATACTATGGTTCTTTTGCTGCCCTAGGTTGAAGTCGTTCAACTTCAACATCGCGATCTTATCCTGCTGCGCTCTAACTGCATGTATCCCCTTTGGGAGGTATGCAGTAACCATGGTGTAATCAAAGTCCCTTGGTACACTGTCACGACTCACCGCACTGGCCAGAGGTAGGATCTAGTTGGGTAATATGGTTAGGATTAACTTTGTGTTCTCTAGTTCATCTCTGTTCTTGGTTCTCTTCTCCGTTGTCGATCAGGATGGTCCGGCTCCACGAGCAGTCAATAGAGAGGCTTCCACTCCTCTCGTCGATGATGCTTGTACACCCACAGACATTACCCTTTCAGACATTACTCTTTCAATCATGAGGTCAATGAGTACGTGCTTCACAGACTCTTCAACTGCGTTAAGTTCTTCGGACATACATGCTCATGGTTGAATATCTTGGGTTTGAAGAGAAACTACTCAATGCAACGGGATGGATGGTGATAGCTTGATGACCATTGTGTAAAATAAACTAATCTACAGGCTCAGATAATAATGGTTGGAAAAAGTGTTCTCAGTGCAAGGCTCGACGAATTAAGTAGAAAACTAGGTAACATATCTCTCCAACGGTCAAGAATCCTTCAATAATGTAGTTTTGTCCGTTACGACGCGGTCCCAACGGTTTGATGGTGCGATTTCTAACCATAAATGTCATTCTAACTGTTCAGGGTGTCGATCTAATGGTTATACTGTTTCCAACGACTATATTGCGTCTCCATGGTGAAGTGTCATGCTCTGTTGTGCTGATATCTCGACGAAGTTCAAATTATGGAATCCTTCCTTCTACGAAGTTTTGTTCACACAGGGATAGACTCAGGGTTCATCTCCAAGAGTGCACCAACAATCCCTAGCTATTGACCCTTTCGAAAACAACTGTGAGGCAGATGTAGTCTCACCCAAAGCAGTTATGAGGGGGTTGCAGGACATAGATGTCTACAACCAGAAGGAATGTAAAGTGGATTCAAAGTGATCGAAAAACAACAATCTAATATTACTTATCTTCTTACAACCTACTGCACAATTTATATCTCGGATCTAACACATTATCATCATAGAAGCATATTAAATGACAAAGAATAGAGAATCAATCAAACACAACACAAAATATACGTGGTTCACCCTCTCTCTAGGGCTATGCCCACATAACTATGTTTTATAATGTATTAATATGAAACATATAGTTGTTGTCTACGCTCTTAGCTACAAGATCTTCTTTCTTCTTCTCTCTATCTCTCTCCCCTTCCTATGCACCCATCTATAGGGTTGATCTTCACACCTAGCTGAAGATTGTACGATACCATAAGGCTCTCACACTTAGCTCTTCTCTCTCACACAAAAATAATCATAGCATCAGCAACAACAACGATATTACCAACCTAACCCAATCCCTTTAGACCTCTATTTATACATTACACTAGCTCACCGACATCCTTAGGTCAAAACCTAGGTGTCAGAAACCCTAGATGTCAAAACCCTGGGTGTCTAAAACCCTAGGTCAACTTGACTTGTATTATTAGGGATTCGCCAACTTGTCTTTCCTTCCTTCTCATGCGCTACTCCAAATCATTGAACGGTGGCTTTCTCCACTTGCTGAATTGTCCACGATTATTCTTTCTTGCTTATTTGTCATCCTCGATATCTTCATTCAATGACTTGCCTCCTTTGACTTTGCTCCATCTTTTATGCTATTTTGCTCACTTCGACCCAGTAACAATCATTGTGTCTTCCGCGCAGTTTTCATTCTTCCTTTTCTTCCTTTATCTTCACGTACTTCCATAACCAAGGGCCAATAGGCCCCCAACACTCACCTGTGACTCGTCCCAAGGCACTTCTAATCTGAACTTTCTGTTTTACTTCAACTTCAGACTACACAGGGCATCCTCTACTTTCTGTTTGATGCCTCCTCTCCTTCCTTGTGTAGACAATATTTTCTGTGTTTGGTACCCAGTTTCAACTACACCTAGTACCTAAACCCTTTTCCTCTTGTGTTTACAGAGGGATGCAGGGAAAGTGGTTGTCATAATACAATTTGAACCATATCCCATTCACTAATCCTTCCTTCCACTCCCCATTCAAAGTCTTCAACTACACAACTCCTCCTTCTGTAACATAGGCGACCTCATATGGCCCGAGCCAATGCGTTATGAACTTCCCAGGATGTTTTCTAAACTTAATGTCATATACCAATACTAGATCTCCTTTCTTAAATGCCTTCTTATTGATGTGCCTATCATGGTAGGCCTTCTCTCTTTCTTTCTGTACTTGTTGATGGAATCCTGCAACAAATTTGTCTTCTTCTAGTTCGACCAACTGTGAAAGCCTCTCTTGAACAACGTCAGCTTCATCCATATATGTAAAGGCAATAATTATTAGGCTTGGTACCAAATACTCCATTGGAACAACAACTTCGAGACCATACACCAACTTAAAAGGTGTCTGCATTGTCATCTTCTTGCAAGTGGTTCTGTAGGCCCATAGTATTGTTGGTACTCTTAAATCCCAGTCACCCCTGTTCACACTGCAAATATTCGGCAGTGTTGTCTCCAAGATATTTTTGAATGCTTCTACTGTCCCTTTTGCTTGTGCATGGTATGGCGTGCTCTTTTGATGGTGGACTGCAAATTCCTCAGTCAAGGATTAAACTGTTTTATTTATGAAATTTGTTCCTTGATCACTCATAAAAATCTTTGGGCATCCAAGCCTAGTTATGATGTCATCAAATATGAATCACACAGCTATAGTTTCACTATAGTCCTTGACTTCTCTTGCTTCGTCCCATCTGGTTAAGTATTTTTTCACAGTAATTATGTACCTTGCTCCTGTACGCTTTGTTGGTGGGTTTATAGGTCCAATGAAGTCAATGGCCCAGTTCTCAAATGCTTGTAGGGTCAACTGCAGTGCTAATGAAATTTTATCTCATTTGGACGATTTCCCATCTCTTTTACATACATCTCAGGCTTTGTAATAGTCTTTAGCATATCTGTGTAGGGTAGGCCACCAAAGGCCATCTCTGAGAACCTTCTGCGTAGTTGCTTTCCCTACATAATGTCCTCTGGTGATTCCTTCATGAGCTTCTGTAAGGATCAATGGTATCTTCGCGTCCATAACACATCTTCTCAATATCTCATTAGGTCCCATATTGTATAGTTGTCCTGCTATAAGTGAAAAGTCTGTAATGCGCACTACTAGTTGTTTCTTCTGTGGAATTGTATAGTCACTAGGTGCCATTCCTGTTGAAAAAAAATAGAATATATCTGTGAAGTGGTCATCAATATTTCTAATGGCCAATAACTGTGCATCTAGTAGTGCATCCTCCAAACTAGTCAGTTCTTCGCCATGTTCCAACCTTGACAAGTGGTCAGGACCTTTATTCATTCTTCGTGGCTTTACTATGATCTCAAAGTCATATTACTGAAATAGAATAATCCATATGCATATTCTACCCCCCAACACTCACTTATTGACTAGGTATTTCACTGTGGAGTGATGAATAAACATTTTAAAGTGTCCTCCCAACAAGTAGTGGTGAAATTTCTGTAGCGCATACACCATGGCTAACCCCTCTCACTCAGTAGTGGTGTAGTTTATCTCATCAGTTGATATCTTCTTGCTGGGAAAGGCTAATGGATGGTCAATATCTCCTTATTCAGGTTGTTCTAACACTGCTCCTGAGGAAATAGAATATGCATCGACATGCACATGGAACTCCTTGCTCCAATTTGGGAAAACCAGAATAGGCGCAGTAACCATTTTATGTTTCAGTGTCTCGAAGCTCTATTGGCACTCTTTTGTCCATTGAAATTAACAATATTTCTTCAAAATCGTCTCCATGGGTGTTGTGATCTAAGGATATCCTTTAATGAACTTCCTGTAGTATCCTGTGTGTCCCAACACAGTGCGCAATTTTTTGACTAAAGTGGGAGGGGGCATATTAACTATAATGGAAATCTTAGATGGATCTACCAACAATCCTTGCTTGCATACAATATGACCTAACAACACTCCAAATGGTGAAAATAAGATGCATTTATTTAGATTCAAGGCAATATAACACTGCCTGCATTTATCCAACATTAGCCTTAGACATTCAATATGACTTTTCAATAAACTAAAAAAATTCCAATCATCAAAATATTATTCTAAAACTTTATGCAGAAACTCCTTGAATTCTTCGACCACCACCCTGGAAAATATGGTTGGGGAATTCTTAAATATGACTGGCATCAATGTATACTAGTAGGATCCCCATTCCATTGCAAATGTGGTCTTATGGTGATCTTCCTTGGCAATCTGAATCTGATGGTATCCCGAGAATCCATATGTAAAAGAGTATACCTATTGGCCTCCCACATTATCTATCACTTTGTCGGTGAATGGTGTAGGGAATGGGTCATGAAAACATGCATCATTCAGCCTCCTAATATCTACACAGATCCTGATCTCTCCTATCTTCTTGTCTTGCACCACCATATGACTAATCTATTTTTATTCTTCGACAAGTTCTATAATTCCCACTTCCAACATTCTGTCGAGCTCAATCTTCACTTTCTCCTTGTATTTAGGGTTCAACCTATATGGTCTCTGTTTGAATGGTCTTGCATATGGATTCAAAGGGATCCTCATCTATCCCATAGGCCCTTTAATGACCTTCATATTAGTGAACTTGGTTGGAAACAAGTCATGATATTCATGTAGTAACTCTGGAATCTTGTCAATGGTGGCAACATCCCAATAATCTCCAACATTTCCAAACTTAAGTGTTTGTTCTGTCTCAATATTGACCTTCTTAATATTGATCTGTTGTCTAATGAATGGTAGCTAAACTCTTGGTCCTTCCACATCTCTCTATCCTTTTGTTTCTGCGATGTTCACCTTCCTAGGATCATTGTCTTCATCAGCATAGATGTTGTAACAACCTTGCAGTTTTTGAAGGGGTGCAGTCCATTCATTCTCTTCCTGTTCTAAAGGGAGGCTAGAGGCCTCCTCAATTACTCTATGTTTGACAATCTGTAATGTTTGATATACTAAAGGAAATTTACTTTCAAATAAGAAGGAAGTTACAAAATTCTGAGTCATACCTTCCTAATCTATAGTGATGGGGCACAACTCTGCTTGAAGGTACCTGTTGATAGGAGTTGTGTCCAGCGTGTTAATGAATTTGTTCACCCACTTCTCTTGAGGAATGTTTCTCCAAGATTCTTCGCAACTTTTCACATGGTCCTTTGGGAAACTTTGACCTGTGTAGCAAACTTCGCATCCTTCTACTTGTGTTGAGAACCATGTTGTCATCAAGGTATGACATTGTACCCATTCTGTAATGTTGTTTTGTGTGTCCCCCACCATCTGGCTAGTGTGGCATTCAAGGTCTCATCCATTGCCAACAATCTTTGTTGCATTGGTACACTTGCTTCGTAGTCCGACAAGAAGACTTCTAAAGGGTTCAGACCATGAAAGATGGGTAGGTTACTTACTGTTGTGCCGATCCAACAAACTTCTTTGGTTAATCTAACAAATCTCCTTGTGGATACTTCATACATTTTATTCTTCCAGTTCTCTAGTGCTTCTTCTAAATCAGATGAACATGCGTTGTCACTTCACCATCTTAGATTCCCATAAGTTGTAGGATTAATGTAATCCTTCTGTCTGGCTCTTAGTTTGTATATGTTTTCCAGTTCATATGCGTGGTCTTCTTCTCTGATAGGTTTTGTGTATCACTAACCTTCATCTGGATCTAAAAGTGAAATGACCCTGAGGCCATATCTTTCAAATGTCATACGTCTTTTCTTTAAATCAACCATAGTGGAATTATTGAAAGCCCAATCAATTCCTAACAGTGCAGGGTAAGGACAACTGTCATCAACTATTTCAATTACCTCAAAATATGAAAACATCCTTACTCTGTCGATGTCCACAGGGACATGCTCCAATCTGCTAAAGGGGCTTACTCCTTGTTTATTATCCATCCTAAGCCTAATAGGGGAATAGATCAACTTCGATTTTCCCATCAGTGCCTAGGTTTGCTTCATCATGACATTGACCTTCAACCCTAAGTCGAGGACCACATAGTCTATATCATACTCTCCTATTTGAGAATTCAAGTGAAATTCCTTATTTGTCCTCCTCTTTTTAGCGATTTGTTGTACTTCCCTATTCAGTAAGGGATCTACATTTCCTATATCATACTGTCTGATTAAATTTTGTAGCTCTTGTGCAATGCTCTCATCCTAAATCAACTTGATACAAGTATATAAAAATGCCATGAGAATGCTTACCTCTTTTCCTTCTTTGGGCAAAGAAAATTGATCAAATTCCAGAGGAATTCCATATTCTCTTACTTCTGGTCATGTCTTTGATGAAGAGCCTTTATCTTCTTTCAACTCTTTTCTTTCCTCTTCAAATATTTTTCTTTCTTTCCTTGCATCAAAATTTTGGGTCTTCTCTGTAGCTTTCCTGACTCCTGAGTATTTTGTAGTCTTTCCTTGGGTAATTCTGTCTTCTCCTATAACAACACCTCCTCAAGGTATAACAACGAATCTAGGTTCTTCTCCGCAAGGTTCAACGTATATCAATTGCACTTGAAAGTTATACAAATGTCCTCATCTCTCCTAAAGCTTAGCCAACAATGTTGGACATTCCTCGATAACATGCTCGAAGGAGTTCCAATAGATGCAAATGGTACAAGGGTTCTGACAGTCCCTTTCTAAGTGTCCTGGTTGTGTGCAGTTATAAAAGATTATTTTTCCTTGGCCTCAACCCATACCTCCTCCTCATCCTCTTCCTTTGAATCCACCATGAAGATTGAATTTTCCTCTGCCTACGGAGTTGTACTGGGTAGTGTTTCCTTCTTGTTGTACTTTGCCTTGAATTTTATATATGTCTCTTGACCTTTCATGAATGAGATCGTAAGCCCTATAATCCCTATCATCATGCCCCATAGAATTACATAACGTGCAATACAAATTTGTGGGTGTTTGAACATACTTTTTATGTAATAGCACTCACCAGGGCGATGTTTATTTCTGCATAACTCACACCAGGGTAAGGTGACTTGCTTCAAAGGGCTCAGAGCTCTAGAGGCCAAGTATTCATTGAAGAGGGTACAATGTTCCTTGTAATGGCCTTTTGATCTACATCTGACACACCACATGTCTTCTCTTTTATCTTTTCCCTTGTGTTTCTTCATATCCTCAACCTGCAGAGACAAACTAGTTAGCTGACTCAATATTTGACTCATACCTGAGTTGTATTCTCGCATAGGGGTTTATTCTAGCTTCATAGGGATATCCAGTGCCTTAGACTACGAAGAAATATTCTGTTGCATCAGAGGAACTTTGATGTGTGGTAAGAGAGAAACGATGAACCATTCTTTGTTCTATTCATCTGGGATCTGAAACGTCAATCGGCCTATTCAGGTCTTGAATCTCTGATCGAATTCCCAAATAGGTTCAGCTACCTTCTGCTTGATCTCTTTCATATCTGTAATACATTGCAATTCTGATTTGGGTTTCTTGAATTATGTAATCAGCGTATTCTTGATTTGATTCAGTGGCTTAGGATGCGCAAGTCCTTGGACAATCTTCATGTACCATCTTAGTGCACGATCCCTTAGGGTGGTACTAAACTGGGTTCTTTTGACATCTTCATCGGTGACATTCTTAATATTCCATACAGCTTCATATAGGAACCAATGTTGATTAGGGTCTTCAAACCCATCTCCCCTAAAAATAGGGAGCCTCATCTCATATTCCATAGATATTCCTAGGGTTCCTGACTAAGTATGTGGTCTACTACTAGTGACAGTAGTCTTAACAATCTGGTGGCTGGGATTGCTTTGATTTCTTAATGTTACTGAATCAATAGGAGGGATAATAGTACTTACTTCAGTAGTCTATGCAGTTACTGAAGTCTCTGGCTTGTCCCGATGAGGTTCTTTAGCTTACCCTTCCTCTATCCCAGTGGGTTCTGGATGCTCTTCATCTGTCAGATCTTCCTCTTCTCCATTGTAGAAACCCTCATCCCCGTAGTTCTGCTTGAACAACTTTGCAAGATGAACTTCTTTGAATTCTCTTCCACTGTGCATATGTCCAGCTTTTGTGTCGTTGTCACTATCCGAACTCTTGAACATTAGATTTTTCAAATCCGACCAATCCACTGTATCTTCAATATGTTCTTCTCATGCAATAACATCTTGATCCTCAGCTTCAGAAAGTGTAAAAAGTTTCCTCTGGGTTCCTTGAAGAAATATCTCTCGTCTTGGCTATATGATTCTAGTCTATCAACAATGAACTCAGTGATGTACCCTCCAATGGTGATATCAAACCAATGATCTATTGTTCATGATGTGGCGTTATCAACTCTCTTGGCCTTATTGATCAACGCCGACATCCAAACCATGGGAGGTCTATATTTGATCTCAAGATGGGTATATGCTAACCTAGCTAACCAGTCATATAACTCCTAATGGATTCCTCCAAAGAAAATCTCGTGTATATCCATAAATATATATTTATCCAACCAATCCTCTATTCTAAGATTAGGTTTCTTGTTTTGGGCTTCAGCAAAGTCCTTTTCTAGATCCTCTATCCACTTTTGAGTCTCTATCTTTGATGGAAACCACCTTAACATTCCCTCAAGAAGATTCCTATCCTAGAAACAGAACCATTTGTTGGCACAGGGGCAGACCAAGGGTTCAGCTCCAAGAGCGCACCAACAAGACCTAGCTACTAACCCTTTTAGCAACACCTGCGAGGAATATGCAGTCTCACCCGAAGAAGCTATGAGGGGAATGCAGGACAAAGATTTCTACAACCAGAAGGAATGTAAAGTGGATTCAAAGTGATCGACACACAAAAATCTAGTATTCTTTATCTTCTTACAACCTATTGCGCAAGTTATATCTCGGATCTAACACATCATCATCATAGCATCATATTAAATGACAAAGAATAGAGCATCAATCACACAAAACAGAAAATATACGTGGTTCACCCTCTCTCTAGGGATACATCCACAGAACTGTGTTTTATAATGTATTAAGATGAAACATAAAATTCTTGTTTGCGCTCTTAGCTAGCAGATATTCTTTCTTCTTCTCTCTATCTCTCTCCCCTTCCTGCACACCCAACTGCAGGGTTGATCTTAGCACCCAGCTGAAGATCATATGATACCATAAGGATCTCACACTTAGCTCTTCTCTCTCACACAACAATAATCATAGCATCAACAACAACAAAAATGATATTACCAACTCAACCCTGGCCCTTTATACCTCTATTTATATATTACAATAGATCACCGACATCCTTAGGTCGAAACCTAGGTGTCACAAGCCCTATATGCCAAAACCCTAGATGTCTAAAACCCTAGGTCAACTTGACCTGTCTTTTAAAGGCTTCTCAAGCCTGTCTTTCCTTCCTTCTCATGCGGTGCTCCAAAGCATCCAATGGTGGCTTTCTCTGCTTTTTGACTTGTCCATGATCCTTCTTTCTTGTTGACCTGTCATCCTTGATCTCTTCATTCAACGACTTTCTTCCTTTGACTTTTCTCCATCTTTTCTTCTCTTTTTCTCACTTCGACCCAGTAATAGTCACTGTGTCTTCCACACAGTTCACATTCTTCCTTTTCTTCCTTGATCTTTGCATACTTCCATAACCAAGGGCCAACAAGTTCCCTCCAGAACCTTCTATAACTTTTCGATCTTTGCTCTCTTCTTATTGAGCTTTCTATCCTTTTTTGAAGTGATCTTCGTCTCAATATTACTCTTTCTACTCTGATTCTTTTCTTCTTTGGCATAGTAACTTCACCCTATTGAGATTCGTTCATAGGGTTCATGGGTAATACTTATTCTCTAGCTGGGGTAGGTGCTTGTGAGTCTTCTTGTGTTCCTTCAACTTCGACATCCAATTTTTTGGTTTTAAATAGCTTCGATTTGTTCTCTTGTTCTTTAATCAAGTGTGTTATCCTCCTAGTCATGAAATATTTTAATTCTTTCTTCTTCTGCTTGAATACTTCCTCTTCTTTTCTTTTGGCCTGATCCTTTTCAATCCAAGGTTTTCTTAGTAATGTAGAAAATGGGGTGGTGTTCTTAATAAATTTAACAATCTCAAAATCTTCCTCTGTCGAAGTTCCATGAGCACTCATAGATGTCTAGGTGAGTCTTCCACATAGGGTTATCAACTTTCCTCTAAATAATCCTATTCCTCCCAATGAAGGAATCATAGCAGGCTTTCCTAAAGTTTCCCAAGTTCTTTCTGTCATGATATTCACCTGTTTTTATTCATCCAGAACACAGTCAATGTTGAAGTCTCCTATTCTTGTTTCTATGCATTCTTTTTCTTTGAAGATCTCTGATAAGATGATATGTCGGTGATCATTTAGGGTTTCTTTCATTTGTAGCAATAACGTCTCTAATTATTTCTGGCATTCTGCCATGGTTTCAGTTTCTTGACCTTCCTTAGGGTCTTCTTGTCTCATATTCATTCTATCAAGCTTAGCAATCATTCTAGGGCAATCCAAAACTTCAAGATTTGTAGCTTTACAAAAAATACAACCAGGTATTCTACCAAGGAACTCCTTAGTAAGATGTCCCAGCCTTATGCAACTATAACAAAGGGTTAATCCTATTTTTCTTCTAAATAATCCCCAAACTTTTTTTTACTGTGCACTAGGATCATGGTAGCTAACCTACAAAAAATTCTTTCTAGGATCCTACATCCATTTGTTAGTCCAAACATTCTTTATATGCATAGGTATAACATATCTTTCACTATTTTTGTCAGATCTACTCATATCAAACATTCTTTCATCTAGTTGTGCCCTACTTTTCAAGCTCGGACAAAATCGTCAAACATACCTAGATCCATACTTTAGAAATAAAAATTTCCACTTATCTTACCTCTAACAAAGCACAAATCTTACCAATATTACCTCTTTAATCAAGAATTCTCACTTTTACTTTTATCAGAGAACAAAGCTTTCAGATCTTACCTCTTTTCTTCAGATCTAACCCTTCCTCTTAGCAAAAAGATTCATAGGTCAAGTAGTACTGCGTACTAGGGAAACAGATCTATACATTAATATTTTCTCTTTTTCAGTTCCCAACTATCACAGTTTCAGGTCCGATCTTCACACAAAGATTCTTCTTCCTCAGTTCCCAGCAATCACAGTTTCAGGTCCCATCAATGGAACCATTTGTTGGCACAGGGGAAGACCTAGGGTTCAATGCTACAACAACACACCAAAAAAACCCTAACTACTCATCCTTTGGGAAACACCTACGAAGAAGATGAAGTCTCACCCGAGGTAGAGGTAGGGGCGGTTGGAGGACCTAGATGTTTGCAACCTTAGCTAGGACACAGATTTGTGATTGTAGAACCTTAATAGATCCCTTAGCAGTTATAACTCATCAATATTTAGTCTTAGTCTACAACGCAGCTAAATCCTAATAAACAATCAGCATAATATTCACATAGATCCAATAGATCCAAGCACTAGGCACTCTAATATAGATCAGATCTAGCATTCATTCACATTATTAAGCACTAAGCTATCATATCAGATCCTTCTAAGCCTGTATTAGAGCATCAAGCATTTAAACACATAGAGAAGAGAACAACTATAAAGAACATATCAATCACAACATAGGATATATGTGGTTCACCCCCACCCAGGGGCTATGTCCACCAACTCTTCATCTTATTTACTAGCTTTGTTCAATCTTCTTACATGCACAAAGCCTCAAAACCAACTCTGCATAGGACATGAGATCTACACACACTTCGCTAGATCCTCCTTCCCTAAGATAGGTTATAGAATAAATCCTACACACACTTCGCTAGATCCTCCTTCCCTGAGATAGGTTATAGAATAAATCCTACACACATCCCCTTACAGTCACTTGCACTCATCCTTGCAACTTTCACACAACATGCACAAAGCATTTACAACCATTACTTGCACTTAGCACAACTTGCAACTGACTAGTCACTTACTGTCTCCTTCTTACATCGCCTAGAATCTATTTATATATTAAAAAAAGGGCCTAAGCATGGGTAAATCCATGGGTCGACATCCCCATACCCATTACATAAGCCCAAAACCCAAAAATACCTAAAAAGGGGCCAAGATACTGCGATCTCTGCTTCGCCTTGCGGTCCACCTTCGACAACCTGTCGAAGTATCAAAAGTAGGACAAACATGACCAAGGGTCCTCAAAACTTGGTCAAGGGACAAAAATAACCATTTATATCCATATATATATATAGCGATCAATGTATCATCAATGTTTACAAAATGGTACAATATGTACGTCACCCATAAGCAAATGAGCCCCCCCTAACCCCTATGGGTACAAAATAGGTGCCACACTGCCCTATATACAAAATGGGATCACAGGCCTATATAAATACAAAAAATATACAAAATAACTCATAGGGCCTCTAGAGTGCCACCACCAATCCCTTTATTTGGAGGAGGTTCCCCACCAGCTGGAGGTCGTCCAGGTCTGGTGGGTATTCACCCAATCATAGCTTCCCCCACTACAAATGCTCTACAGATCAGGGTTCAAAACTCTGCCAGAAGGCCGACACACTACTCCAAGACTCCCTCATCTTGGATATGAGATAACCTTCCCTCAGGCACACCTTGTATCACCACCTCCAACCGGTGGTGGAAATCCTCTAACACCCTGTCGGCCTCTACCAGAGGATCCTGTGATGGCCCTGCACTCGAGTCATCAAATCTAAGTCTCCACCTATCGCTCACCTCATCTGTTAGCTGTGCACAAACCTTGTCCCTCTGACATCTCACTCCAACCCGTGGCTCTACTCACGATGGTCTCACCGACCCCTGATGATCTGACCTTCCAACCAACTCTGCCTCGCAGACCCACATCTGCAAAAACACAAATAGAGATAGCATCAACATCTATTCATACATAAAAATATGTTATACTATAAAAATCACAAAGCATAAAATACACCAACATACCTCTATAATCCCAATCCTCTCTAAGTGGTAACACCATATCCAGGTCATGTCAGAAGTCCATCCCACCATATGGAAAATGCAATATGATCTATGGCATGTGGCACCACACACATGCCAAATCAACCGTAAAATAATGGCCACCCTACCCACCTCCATGCCATACCAAAATCAATGCCCACCGCATCAGTTGTGGCTCCCATGCCTCGGCTGTTGGCAACAACACTCTATGGCGCAACATGGGAACCCTCTCCAAAAACCATGCCACCAAGAATCGACAATTCGACACCAATTAATATGCCCCATCATCTTGGTGTGAAACATCAACCCCCAAGCAAATAAATCCCCATCCAAAACTCTCCATGTAATAATCAAATGACCACCATTGATCCGCTGCATCTCTAAGGAACCATACATCCTCACAATCATCGCGACGATACACTAATGCAAAAAAGTGTTCATTGTCTTGATGCACATGACCAAGCCTGACATAATGTTCGGCCCTAAGAAATACCTCTGCGCCAATTCTAACAAGTGGACATCCCCTGGAAACTGGGGATCAACAAGTAGGGCCATCCCCTGAAAAGGGAGCCTTGTTAACAAATAGACATCCAACTTAGAAAACAATGTCAACTACTCCCTATTATCCCCACTTTTCAAGGATTATTAGGATATCATGTCTCAAGGCCCACAGGTCCTAGACATGGAGTATCAAGAGAAGGATTGACCTGAGCATGGCCCTGCAAGGCCCACCTTTTCTTCTTCCATCATCTTTATCTTGTCAGTAGCAGCAACATCCATCACCATCGGTTTGGTCCTGTATCAAAACAGGTTCTTGCTTCATGAGGTAATTAGTCTAGGTATCATGGTATGTGTCACATTTGATCGTTAAAACCTTTAAATGTATGCATCTAATTCCTTTTATTTCTAACGAATTCTTGGATCTTACATTTTCCCACTTGACCATGTTTGGGGGGATTGACAGGGTGCCCTAGCAAGCCTGTATCTGTAGGTTTTGTTTTACCGCTGGGGGATTTCTGAAAAACCATCGTCTGCTCCCCTCATAGAACCACTTCTTCATCTTCCTTCCCACTCACTTATCCCATTCCCCTTGTCCGGGCATTGGGTTGACCTATTTTCAAGACTGCACCTTACCTCGTGGGAAGAAGGGTCTAAAGGCCCAGAAGGTAAAAGCAAGCTGGTAAAAGATAAAATCCTAAGACTAAAACCTCGAGATGCTTCACCTAGGGATCCTCGAGAAGAAAATAAAAATATTCTCCACAATAAACAAGAGGGACTCGAAAAAATAATAAAACAAGACCTAGTCAGAGGATAGGGGGTCTTATCACGAGCCGACCTATTAGTTCCATGGGTACCTAGAAATATGACATTTCCACCTGCTTGTTACCACGCCAGGGTAGTGACTCTTGGTTCCATAGCCAAGGGAAAGGGGGTCTCATCACGAGCCAACCTTCTCATCCCTGTGAAAGTACTTGTGGGTAATGTTGTTAGCTCTGGTCACCATGCCAAGGCAGTGTCCCCTGATTATCTCTTGAACAAAAAAATAAAAAATGAATAAAAGAATAAAAAGAATAAAGTCAAGAATGGGCTTGGAAAGAAAGCATCCATGACAAGTACAACTCGCCTTCTACAAAGGCACCCATAGGTAACACTTTTTCATACTTGACCTTCACTGCACCCACATGCTTGGACATCCCTTGACCACATTAGCCATTTACATGGCTTGGATGAGGTATTTTCAGGAACATTCCTTTTCCTATGGACACCAGCCCAATATGACACCTTGTCCTTTTCTCCATACTTGTATTGTAGGCTTGTGTAACGTCTTTGAGATGTTAACTGATGTATTAGGGATTTTATGCATATATTTAATAATATTGATGATGAAATGTGATTTAAATTGCTATGATCCCTATGACTGATGAACCCATGGAGGGCGTAGCCTTTGATGTGCAAGACCATGATCGACAGATAGGTACTATTTGGACCAACACACATGGGGAGATGATCTGTTTGAATCTCGATGGGGCTGAAGAGCCCACCAGATGGATGTTGAGTCCCCATCAGGGGGTAGAGACAGGACAAAAATGGATCAAGGGATTTTCACCAAAGAAGAAGACAATGTTCTACCAGAGGCACCCCAACACAGCTTGACCTAGGAGGGATGAACCTTTCTTAGTGGAAGGTTGGCCTTTGGAGGCCTAGGACATCACCACCTTGACCATGACATCACCCAACATCATGGGCGTTTGGGGCAGGCAGACTAGACAACAATGGCACATGTGGCAGGTTGGAGAAGCCCAGGGAAGGCTAACGTTTTGCTCCAGGATGTCCCATATGTTCTAAAAAGGGATAATGTATCCCTTGGAGGGGATTTTACTCTCCTTTTAGCTTGATTTTGGGTTTCAACTTGAAAATTTTATGTAAAACAGTATGATTTGATATTTTGGCCTTGTCGAGATTTTTACCTGACCTAAATGTAAAATTAGGTCAAGGTTTTGTATAAATGGGAGATTTTCACTCTCATTTTTTCATCATCACTCACCACTTGGTGAGGTCTGATTTAGGGAGGCGCACTAGTTGAAGGAAGACATTTTTTGACATATTTTGGAATTTCTCTTGAAGGAAGGTGTTACAACTAGGATTTGCATGGTTATTATTTGATGAATTGTAAGTATTTCCTTGCAAAACTTCTTGAATGAATGGTTTTAGTCTAATTTATTGCATATGTTTATGAATTTTGTTGAATAAACACCCTAGGTGACAAGCACTCAAGTAGGTCCTTGTATCATGTCCCCTGATAGAGAAATTTTTAGCCATTGAAGAAGAAAAAGAGATCCTCGCTGTAGCTACACTCCTTTTTCTTCCTCTCCTTTTCTAGCCGTACCATTTTGAATTCAAGAGGAAGAAGACGTACCAGGCCTAGGTTATCTACACTTAGGGTATTTTTTCCTTTAGGGTTTGATGAAAGGGCCTTTTTGTAGAAACACTCTTCCTCATTAAGCCTTCTTGTCTTGATTTTGTGCTTCATTTGAGATAGTTTTTTTTCCAAGTTGACCTAAGGAAGGAGGAGAGAGCACGAGGCCTTGCTGTAACAACACTAGAGTGAGACTCTCTCCCCTAGGGTTTTGATTTTGAGGCCTTTCCTTAGGAACACCTCAAAACTTCTCCCTCGTTTCCTTAGTCTTTGTTTCCTTCAACTCTTGCATCCTTATTTATTGACTCCATTAAACCCTAAGGCACCGATCCTAAGACCCCAAGCATTGAAGTAGAACTTTATCTAAATACTCTCAAACACTTTGAATTTCAAACCCTAACTACACTAACCCGAGCCTAGACTAACCTACTAACCCTAGTTGTTGATTTCATCATTGGATATTTCATCTTTAATGAAGCAACATTTTGTTTTAAGAGAAATTGAATGGTGGTTTAAGCATTAGTTGAATAAGGTGTTGATTGGTTACATTGAATGCTACATTGTTCCAATATTTATTGGTGAAGTGTTACAAATTTTCATTGATATTGATAAACATTGACTTCGTCAATATTTATTGCTAATTGTTTATATTTATTTATCAGATAGTCTTATGAAGTACTAACCCATTGAAATAGCTTGCACATATTAGTTTGTTGTTGCTTTGTTCCAGGTAGGTACACTTATTTGGGGGGTTTACTTATTAAATTGGCCTTTGGCCAGACTATTTGTTTGGGTGGTGACTTGTGAAGGGGGAAAACCTTATCTTGGTCTTATTATCCTTTTGCCTCTTTAAAACCCTAGGTCACCAGGAACGTCTCCCCTGGGCCTAACCTCCCTAAAGAAAAAGAATCATTCCATTGTGGTGACATTGGGTGGGATTGGTTCCTGTTATGCCAATTTGGCCTTCTATATTATATCCCTTTATCATAGCTACAAACTGTGCGATAACATTTTAGCGTTGTTTTCAGGGAACACTGCGTCAATTATCCTCAAGATGACACTTTTCGGCAAGCCTTTCCTCTAGAAGTCTTATCTTACAAACATACCTAGCGACTCCACTAGGGTGTTTTCCCTTATTTTTGATAGTTTCAAGAAAATTAGCTGGAGACTCCACTAATGACAAAGCCAAAAATGACTTCACAATGGGATCCCGGGAACTACAAGCCTTTAGATATGAGAAAAATCCCAGGATACCCTAGACAAATGCCCCCTTGGTATAAAAAATGGCTCCCTAGATTCGCTGGCATCGATGGAGAAAATCTCGATTATCACATGAGAAAATTCTAGACTTTCTTTTAGTATCGCCCTGTCAGTGATGACGCTAATGACTTGGCAATGAAACTCTTCTCTAACACTCTACATGGAGAGGCTAGAAGATGGTATGACAATCTTCCAACTTCCAGCATCACATCTATGGACCAATTTGAAGAAATCTTTCTTGGAAGGTGGGTTTTGAAAATGGAAGATATCCAATCATTGATGAGAGGTCTTGAATGCATAAAACAAACAAAGGATGAGACCATCATAGATTTCGGGGTTAGATTTTAGAAGTTGGTGTACCACATTCCTGAAAGCTATCATCCTAAAGGAAACTATCTCATCTATCTCTATACGAATGGACTTCTGGGGCATTTAAGATTCCTCCTAAATAAAAAGGTTCCAAAAACACTCGCAGAAGATCACAACATGTTATCCCCACTTTTCATTGATAACTAGGAGATCATGTCTCGAGACCCACAGGTCCTAGACATGGAGTACCGAGAGTAGGATTGACCTGAGAATGGACCTGGAGGACCCACCTTTTCTTCTTCCATTGTCTTTATCTTGTTAGCAACAACAACATCCATCACCATCGGTTTGGTCTGGTATCAAAAGAGGTTCTTGCTTCATGAGGTAATTAGTCCAGGTATCATGGTATGTGTTACATTTGATCGTTAAAACCTTTAAATGTATGCATATGATTCCTTTTATTTCTAACTACTGCTTGGATCTTACATTTTCCCACTAGACCATGTTTGGGGGGATTGACAGGGTTCCCTAGAAATATTGTATCTGTAGGTTTTAGTTTTCCACTAGGGGGATTTCTAAAAATCCATTGTTTTCTCCCCTCATAGCTCCACTTCTTCATATTAATTCCCACTCACGTATCCCATTCCCCTTGTCTGGGCATTGGGTTGACCTATTTTTAGGACTACACCTTACCTCATGGGAAGAAGGGGATAAAGGCATAGAAGGTAAAAGCAAGCTGGTAAAATATAAAATCCAAAGAATAAAATATCAAGATGCTTCGCCCAGAGATCCCGGAGAAGGAAATAAAAATATTCTCAGCAAGAAATAAGAGGGACCCAGAAAAATAATAAAACAAGAACTATTCAGAGGATAGGGGGTCTCATCATGAAACGAACTATTAGGTCCATGGGTACCTAGCAGTATGACATTGCCACCAACTAGTTACCACACCAGGGAAGTGACTCTTGGCTTCATGGCGAAGTGAAAGGGGGTCTCATCACGATCCAACCTTCTCATATCTGTGAAATTACTTGTGGGTAACGATGTCAGCTCTGGTCACCATGCCAAGGTAGTGTCCCCTGATTAGCTCTTGAATAAAAAAAGAAAAAAGGAATAAAAGAACAAAAAGAATAAAGGCAAGAATGGGCTTGGAAAGAATGCATCCATGACAGGTACAACTCACCTTCTACAAAGGCGCCCACAAGTAACACTTTTTCATACTTGGCCTTCACTGCACCCACATGATTGGACATCCCCTGACCACATCAACCACTTACATGGGTTGGATGAGTTCTTTCTGGGAACTTTCCTTTTGTTGTGGACACTAGCCCAATAGGACACCTTGTCCTTTTCTCCAGACTTGTATTGCGAGATTGTGTAATGTCTTTGAGTTGTTAATTGATGTATTGGGGATTTTATGCATATGTTTAATAATATTGATGATGAAATGTGATTGACATTGCTATGATCCTTGTGACTGATGAGCCCATGGAGGGCATAGTCCTTGATGTGCAGGACCATGCTCGACGGACAGGTACCATTTGGACCAATACACATGGTGAGATGATCAGTTCAGACCTCCATGGGGCTGAAGAGCCCACCAGATGGATGTTGAGACCCCATCAGGGGGAAAAGACAAGACATAGATGGATCAAAGGCTTTGCACTGGAGAAGAAGAGAACATTCTACCAGAGGCACCCCGACACAACTTGACCTAGGCGGGATGACCCTTTCTTAGTGGAATGTTGGCCTTTGGAGACCTAAGACGTCACCCAGCATGATGGATGTTTGGAGCAGGCAGACTAGGCAACATTGGCATGTGTGGCAGGTTGGAGAAGCCCAGGGAGGGCTAACGTTTTTCTCCAGGACACCCCATCTTCCCTAAAAAGGGCTAACGTCTCCCTTGGAGGGGATTTTACTCTCCTTTCATCTTGATTTAGGGTTTTAAATTGAAAATTTAATGTAAAATAGTATGATTTGATATTTTGGCCTTGTCAGCCTTTTTACCTGACCTAAATGTAAAATTAGGTCAAGGTTTTGTATAAATGGGAGATTTTCACTGTCATTTTTTCATCATCACTCACCACTTGATGAGGTCTAATTTAGGGAGGCGCACTTGTTGAAGGAAGACATTTTTTGGCACATTTTGGCATTTCTCTTGAAGGAAGGTGTTACAACTAGGATTTGCATGGTTATTTCTTGATGAATTGTAAGTATTTTTCTGCAAAACTTCTTGAATGAATGGCTGTAGTCTAATTTCTTGCATATGTTTATGAATTTTGTTGAATCAAAACCCTAGGTGACAAAAACTCAAGAAGCGCCTTGTATAATGTCCCCTGATAGAGAAATTGTCAGCCATTGAAGAAGAAAAAGAAATCCTAGCCGTAGCTACACTCCTTTTTCTTCCTCTCCTTTGCTAGTCGTACCATTTAGAATTCAAGAGGAAGAAGACATCACAGGCCTAGGTTATCTACACTTAGGGCCATTTTTATTTTAGGTTTTGATGAAAGGGCCTTGGTGTAGCAACACTCTTTCCCATTAAGCCTTATTGTCTTGATTTTGTGCTTCATTTGAGCTAGCCGTTTTGCCAAGTTGACCTAAGGAAGGAGGAGAGAGCACGAGGCCTTGCTGTAACAACACCAGAGTGAGCCTGTCTCCCCTAGGGTTTTGATTTTCAGGCCTTGCCTTAGAAACACCTCAAAACTTCTCCCTCTTGTCCTTAGTCTTTGTTTCCTTCAAGTCTTACGTCTTTCTTTATTGACTCCATTAAACACTAAGGCATGGATCCTAAGACCCCAAGCATTGAAGTAGAACTTGATCTAAATACTCTCAAACACTTTGAATTTCAAACACTAACTACACTAACCCTAGCCTAGACTAACCTACTAACCCTAGTTGTTGACGTCATCATTGGTTATTTCATCTTTAATGCAACAACATTTTGTTTTAAGAGAAATTGAATGATGGTTTAAGCATTATTTGAATAAGGTGTTGATTGGTTACATTGAATGCTACATTGTTCCAATATTTATTGGTGAAGTGTTATAAATTTTCATTTATATTGATAAACATTGACTTCGTGAACATTTAATTCTAATTTCTTATATGTATTTATCAGATAGTCTTATGAAGTACTAACACATTGAAATAACTTGCACATATCAGTTTGTTGTTTCTTTGTTCCAAGCAGGTACACTTCTTTGGGGCGTTTACTTATTAAATTGGCCTTTGGCCAGACTATCTGTTTGGGTGGTGACTTGTGAAGGGGGAAAACCTTATCTTGGTCTTATTATCCTTTTGCCTCTTTAAAACCCAAGGCCACCAGGGACGTCTCCCCTGGGCCTAACCTCCCTAAAGAGAAAGAATCATTCCATTGTGGTGACATTGGGTGGGATTGGTTCCTGTTACGCCAGTTTGGCCTTCTATATTATATAACTTTATCGTAGCTACAAATTGTGCGATAACACTCCCCCCAGACAATATATCATTGCCAATCCACATAGAAATCAAGTATTGCAACAGGTACTCATGTGCCTGTATCAGCGGACAGTCGAATAACTTTAGCAACCCACAGGCTACCAAAGGTCCCCGGATGCCTGACTTATCTCTCCCCACCTGCCAGAGATGCTCCCAGTCCCTCTCCCTCCAGTGGATTGACATCCTGAACTGATCACCTACATTTACACAAAAAAAAATTGATCAACCATCATCATTCATAAAATACAAGTTGTTTTCCAAAACCCCATCTTTGCCTCAAGTGTGCGGTTGTCACCCCTACAAGCACGCACACATGCGCACCTGTTCTTTGCACAGATGCACATCAATGCATAGTTGTCAAAGAAACAAGTGCACATCAATGTACATCTGTCACACCCACAGGTGCGCATTCATGCACACCTGTTCGTTACATAGCTGCGCAATTGTTAGAGAAATAGCTGTGCACAGTGCGCACTTGTACTACGAACAGGTGCACATCCAATGCACAACTATTTTTCTCACCCATTAACTATTGTCTTCAACACAACTGCACACCATGCATGGGATAAGGAATCATACCTGCGCACCTAAGCATAGGTATCCTTTGATCGCATGCGCATAGGGGGGCCCACCCCTAAAAAACCCCTAATACAGCCATTCATACGACCCTACCCAGAAAACATAACCTACCTAATATGCAAGAGGATGAGACCACTAACTTGACTCTCGTAAATCCTATATCAAACGAATAGAACTCCCATAATCTCCAAATCTCCTATAAAATACTCTTGTCAACTCACTATGGAAGTAGGTACAAATGAGGTGGCATTGTGGGTCCCACAACTATATATAGTCCCTTTTTCCAAACTTCCCCACTCAATTAAAGGAGCTCAGAGCATCCATTTTTTGTTCTGTCTTCAGCCACACGATCAAGATCCCACCACCTACATTGTCACATTCCCCGAGTCACCATCCATACTCGGCCATGGGAGATATTTTTTTCAACATCACATCCATGTACGCATGCTCATGTTCAAAATTATCAAATAACTATTATATGTTGTTTATATTTAGATATTGTTCACGTTGGGTATTCAGTTTTAATGTGTGCAAGTTCTTTGTCATCACAAACCAACACAACCCCTTCAGGTATATTATCGACACTGACATGTAATCATTCCCTCTAAATATCCATTGCATCTCCCAGTCACACCCCCTGACATTTTCCTGTAGGATCCTCACATCCAACTCTGTAGTACTATAACCTCCATTGCATTTTAGTACTATCACACGGTAGCGCTCTTCCCCACATGAGTTGTCCCATTTATAGTCCCCCTTGGAACGTTGACACTCATGCTGCTTTCTCCCCCTAGGGATGGGAGTCCTGATAGTCTTACGCATTTTAGAGAATCATCCACATACTCCTTCTCCTCATTTTGCGATCTTTCCCAATGGACTCTGAGGTTATCTCATCATGGTTCTAGTTTGACTACACCTCTATAGTATCATTAACATTCCATTTCATCCACAATCAGTTTTCCCATCTGCAAATTGTCCTCCATTCCTCTACCTCATACAAAAAGTTACCCATGGGTCCCCCACCCTCCACCAATTCTCCATGCAACTTTCACCCTCACAATCGAAGACATATTCCACTAGGGCACCCATTTCTGTATCTCTACACTCATCCCAAATTATTCTTTATTCATTTTGCAATTGTACAAAAACCTTTTCCAGCATTTACTTAGTTTTTTGTTCTCGACCATTGGAAACCTTCATTGTTATGGAAAAGAAACCCATGTTTCCCTTGGTTGGGGAATTTACTATCCTATCCTCATATTGACATCATCCATAAACCCCGAGTATCCTATAGTCCATGTACCCCTGATCTCTGATTTTGTCCACTTTGTCACACCTCTGGAAAAATTTAAATCCTGTCTAGTTGTCCCCCTGACAGTAGACCCAATTCCATGGTTGTTTCCAATCCTCTTCCACATATACCCCCAACCAAGGGCAATCTCGAGTCTCACTGCACCTTGACCTAATCCATGTTCTTCATCATTTTTTGATATTATCCAATGGATTTCATGAAGCCCTTTTTCTTCTTGGAGTCACGTCTCCCTTTTTTGTCGACATCAAGAAAGTTTCTAGAAGGGCGACAGTATCTTGACTCTCATTACCTTTACAGTGAGGAGTCTCAGATGACACATAGAGAACCATCATTGATTTCTACTTTCATTGAACCCCATAGCATTCGACTTCAACACAATCTCATGTTACAATGGGTCTTACTATGCAACTATTGGAGGTTTTTTCTACTAGCCAAAGACCTCTAAATTTGGTAGGCCATCAATGCCTATGAGTCATCGAAATTTCTTACAAATGTCCTTGCCTCTTTTTAGAGTATGATTCCCCATATGAATTTTCATATTCCATTATCAAACTGCCCCGGAAGGCGCTGCAGTTATCTACATCAACATACAACTTCAGTTACTGTCTTGCGTTACATGACACGAGCATGGGCCATGCCCGCCTCGTTTGTATACAAATTTTATCTCCCCCCACCTAGATAAAGGTTTGGGTCCCAAAGTTTCCCCTCTCCCTCCAACGGATCTCTTTTGTAGTTCCTATCAACACTCTTCATTACAATGGTACTCTTAGTAGAAGAAAAATTGATGTATTTCAGTTATATGTATGCTCCTAACCTCACACATCAAGGTGCATCTGTTATCAATGGAATTTTTTCCACACATGGTTACATGAATAAAACATCTCTAAAAACCTATTAGTTCACCTGCAGCCTCAAAAATTCATTTCCAAAAGGCACAAACTATACAACTAGTCAAAAAAGTGACATGCGCAGAAACACTACAGGAAGCGCACACACGTGCGCAGGACAAAGAATCCAGAAGAGTGCACATGCATTTGATGTGCGAATGTTTATGAGAAAATCCATGCACTCTAGTGAACGACACATTTATGGTTCTTGTAGGCCCCTCACCCACTTCTATACCAACTCCCAACTTAATTTGACCCTCAAATCCGAGTTGAATCAGAGTGGGGTGTTGTTCAAATACCTAAGGGTTCCCTAAAGGGCCCCTTGTTCACACTAAAGACTGGTTGGATATTTCCTCAAAGAATTTCTATAAAAACAAGCCATGGGTGCACTATGAATTCAATAATCTCATTATATTGTTATGCTGCATCTATTCTCCTACAGGAAACCTCTTTTCTTCTTGGAGAATATTAGCATCATCTCATTAGGCTATTCACCTCACCTCTTGAGGGAATAAGCTTGGATTTCTTCACCATTTTCTTTCTAGTTTACCATTTGTAATAAGAGCTCTCACATAAGGGATTCAAGATACCTCACAAGGAGGAAGAGGGGATCCATAAGTCCTCCTTTCTCTGCAGTGTTTGGCCACTAATATACTTCTCCATTGGTGGCATGAATATTGGTCATTTGTTTGATTAATTTTGGTTCTAATTTCCTCATGCATTTTAGTTTTATTTCTTTAGTTGTTGTTAGCTTAGTTGTTTGTTTAGTTCATGTGATTAAGTCATTTGATTCATACACTAACCTTTTTCCTGTCTAGCAGGCCCAACTAGACTTGCAAGTGCCCAGGCCATGGATGCACTATGAATTCAAGAGTCTCATTGTATTTTTATGTTGCCTCTATTCTCCTACAAGAAACTTCTTTTCTTCTTTGAGCATACTAGAATCATCTCATTAGGCTATTCACCTCACCTCTTGAGGGAATAATATTGTATTTCTTCACCATTTTCTTTCTAGTTTTCCATTTGTAAGAAGAGCTCTCACATAAGGGATTCAAGGTCCCTCCCAAGGAGAAAGAGGGGATCCATAAGTCCTCATTTATCTGTCGTGTTTTCCCACTAATATACTTCTCCATTGGTGGCATGGATATTGGTCATTTGTTTTATTAATTTTGGTTCTAATTTCCTCATGCATTTTAGTTTTATTTCTTTAGTTGTTGTTAGCTTAGTTGTTTGTTTATTTCATGTGATTGAGTCATTTGATTCATACACTAACCTCTGTCATGTCTAGCAGACCCAAATAGACTTGCAAGTTCCCTTCTTTTTCTCATTCGAGTGACAAAAAGGACACAACAATATCCTTAGTTACCCCTAGTTGTGGGGTAACAAGATCGAAAGACATAAAACCATAGTTTACACTCCCTAGTTAAATAGTGTCCTTGAACGCATGAACGAGAATCTTCTAGAGAGAGAAAAGAGAATTGTCAATAATGTCAAGTTGTAGTAAGAGTTGTGAGAATAATCAATCACTACAAATTGATATCTGCTAAATCAGTCACCATTGATTTCAATACGCTATAAGATTCTTGAAGAGGTATGGACATGTCATTCATGTGATTACTCAAATATCAAATTTTTTGGGTTGTGATGCTTAAGCTCTTATTTCAAAAGATCAACATTATAAGTTGGAAACCATATCAAAGAAGTGTATATTTCTTGGTTATGATGATGGAGTTAAGGGATACATATTGTGTACTCCTGTTGAGCACTCAACACACCCTCAAAATTTCTAAAATTTTGGGGTACCACTTTTTATTTTTTGTTTTATTTTTTGTCACATTTACTAGCTTTGTGAATTTTGTCTATTTAATATCATTTGATTCCTTGTTTTATTATATTTTACTTCTTCAATTGTTTGAACTGGGTAATGAAAGATTTCTTAAGTCCTAATAGATACCAATTCCTCTAGAAACAATCGACCAATTTGTTGGCATACTTACAGACAGAAGGCAACATGTGCATGTTTTTCATTGATGGCGAAGATCAACACGATCAGCAGTGCAAAAATAATGGCATGGCAATGGAAATATCAACAGTGATCATTGGATCCCATTCAGAATTCTCGATGACCATCAGATATGAATTCATAGAGGAGGAGTGTGTAGTAGAAGAGAACAGATCTCAGGCGTCAGATCTGAGCCTGAAGACTGACCGTCGTTGGATCTAGAAGAAGGAGCACGATATTTACGTTCAATATGAAGCGGGCTTACAAACTCATGAAAGAAGGAGGACCGTGCATCTTCAATAAGGACACATGGTGAGCGACTAGAATTTCGTTGACTTGCACATTGGAGGAGTCAACGGAGCTGATCCGGATTATTTTCGGCACGAAATGATAGTGGAGATATAATAAAGAAATGCACAGAGATATTGCGTATATCCAGTAATATAATAGAAATATATCAGAATACAGTAATACACGATTTCTATTAATGAAATAAATGTACAGAGACTGTAAAAATACAGAGTGAAAGACTCACTAGAATGGTGGCAGCTTATCTCTGAGAAGAGATGTGACGGCTACTCGCATTCGCAAGAATATCATCACAATGAGGCTCTGAAGGCCCTTTTACAATAAACGAGAATGCCATAAGTCCTAAACATCCAAAAACCTAACCCTAGGAGATGAAGCGCCAAAAGTCATGTGGGCCCCGTTTGGGTAAGTGAGTACATCAACTTCCCGGGGTTGTAACTTTTGCATACAATCTCCGTTTTAGGCGTGTGATAGCTCATTGGAAAGGTATCTTTGAGGAGATTCATTTTGGGGGATCAATTATTCCTTCAACTATAATTGAGAACCTCGATCTCAAAAAACCTTCATTTGGACCCTCAAAATGGCCCTGGAAGTTAAAACCTGCTAAAAATAGTAAATTTCCAAAATGGCCAGAAAACTATTTTGAGCCATTTGGAAATGGTGGGTGGCCACCAATATCCACCTGGATCAATCCTCCCTCATTAGGAAGCAATGGTCTCCATTGCATTGAGTTCCCGGGGGAGAGGGAAAAGCATTTGTTGAATGTGCATCTTGGTGAGTTGTTTGTCTTGCTGGAGATGTTGCGCTGCTTAGTTTGTGGAAATTTGTCATGAACCTGTTGCAATTGAGGCTGCTGAACAAGTCGAGATACATGAGAGGACGATGTGCAGAAGGAATCTTTGTACTTTTTTGCAACCTTGTTGACCTTCTTCTGTTGGATAGAAGGTGCTTGGGCCAAGGATGTAGTGGTTGTAGTATCCATTTGTTCCCCTTTTGAACAGATTGCGGAGAAAATGAATTTTGTAGTATGAGATACTACCTTGCAACATTGTTTAGGTGGGACAGTAGTTGGAACTACCTCTGGTATCCTGTAGAGATGACCCCCCAGAGTAATAATGACACTACAAGGTCGAGACTCATAGATAGCATGGCGTTTCCATGTATATGGCTGGCCCAAGAGAACATCACAAACATCCAGTGGGGAAACATCACATAATACCTCATCCTTGAAGGGTTGGATGCCGTATGACAATCGACACTGCTGGCTGACACGAAGATCTTGTCCTTGGCGAAGCCACCCGATGTTGTATGGTTGCGGGTGTGGTGTTTTCGACAATCCCAACTGTTTGACAACCTCTGTTGAGATGAGGTTCTTCTGGCTTCCGCTATCAACAATAAAATGCAGCGAGGTCCCCTTCACCCACATCTGTGAATGAAAAAGGTGCTCCCCCTCTTCTAGATCTGTTGGTTCTTCTGGTTGAATTGTTGCGGTCGCGACAATAGAAGTGGGGTATGTGTCGATGATCTGTCTTTTACCGGTATTTTCAAAATCAGATTCTGAATTAGGGTTCGGCTCCTTGTCTTTGATCTCGTCCACTAATGACTGTTTTGAGCGACATTCCTCGGTGTTGTGCTAGGGGCTTTTATGGAAATCACACCATTTCCCGGTGTCCTTCTTTGTCTTCCCATGACCCTTCTTTTCCTGTGTCTTGGACTGGTTTTCGGGAGACTGTTTGTTTGGGTTGTATTTGTCATACTTTGGTTGTTGTGGATTTGCAGACCCGAACTCTCATTTGTTCTGGTGCTTAAATTTCTTCTCGATTTTAACAACATATTGATAGGAAACACCGAGTGATAAGATGTCTAGAAAATACATTTCAGTTTGGATGTATCTGTGTAGAGCCCCACGACATTTTAGAACCAAATGTCGTTCGGAGTCTTTGATACCTAGCTTGGTGTGCAAGGTATGGAAGGTATTGGTGAACTCCGGAACTGCTTGGCCCCTCTCTTGCCGCAGTGTGGTCCATCTCATGTATTGTTCCTCATAGTTGCCAACAGGGTAGTATTGTTCCTTTACTACATCCACAAAAAAATCCCAAGTTGGCTCAGCACCATATATTCCAGACTCTTCTGTGGAACTATGCTCCCAATAAGTTTCCCACCAATGTTTGACATGGGGGAGAGCCTTAAGGAGTGCGAAGGTGATCTTTTCCTTGTCTGAAAAATTATGAACAGAGAAATAACCATCTAACAGATTTAACCATTTATCTAGGGCATCTGCATCTATTTGACCTTCAAATACGGGAATATCAAAATTAACCTGTACCTTGAAAGGCGAGGTGCCTCCAAAGTGGCCTCTTGATGAAGATGCGTCTGATGCTATCGGTAGGCGTTGAAGGATGTGGGAAAAATTCTCCATCATTTCATCCCTCTGTCGTGTGAGAGCTTGCTCAAGCAACAGACTGATAGGATCGTCTGCTCCATCGTTTTTCTTTTCTTCTGCCATTGAGGGTTTCTTGGGTGTGCAAGAGCGATTTTCCTCAAGGGAGACAAGCTCGAGACCCAACTTGCTATACTAGGACCTCGTCGGGGACATGCACTAAAAAATGATCAAGGGCAGCCTGCTCTGATACCACTGATCCGGATTATTTTCGGCACGAAATGAAAGCGGAGATATAATAAAGAAATGCACAGAGATATTGCGTATATCCAGTAATATAACAGAAATATATCAGAGATGCAACCATAAACACAGAGATACAGTAATACACGATTTCTATTAATGAAATAAATGTACAGAGACTATAAAAATACAGAGTGAAAGACTCTCTAGAATGGTGGCAGCTTATCTCTGAGAAGAGATGTGACGGCTACTCGCATTCACAAGAATATCATTACAATGAGGCTTTGAAGGCCCTTTTACAATAAACGGGAATGCCAAAAGTCCTAAACATCCAAAAACCTAACCCTAGGAGATGAAGCGCCAAAAGTCATGTGGGCCCCGTTTGGGTAAGTGAGTACATCAACTCCCCGGAGTCGTAACTTTTGCATACGATCTCCATTTTAGGCGTGTGATAGCTCATTGGAAAGGTATAGTCGAGGAGATTAATTTTGGAGGCTCAATTATGCCTTCAAATATCATTGAGAACCTCGATCTCAAAAAACCTTCATTTGGACCCTCAAAATGGCCCCGAAAGTTAAAACCTGCTAAAAATGTAAATTGCCAAAATGGCCAGAAAACTGTTTTGAGCCATTTGGAAATGGTGGGTTGCCACCAATATCCACCTAGATCATGAGCATGGTGTGGGAACTCGTGATATGCGATATCCCGAAATGATCTGGGTCATCGGATCGAGGATTGATCTGAACCCTTCGCTCGAGGGTCATGGACCGTTGGATGTAGACTACATGTGGTGATAGGTCATATTTTCACTGACTGGAGAGTCAAAGGAAGGAGGATCTCTATCCTTTGAAATTGTGAAATGCAAAACCGTGATTCAATCTGAGTCGTTGATCAAGGGAGAGCGTGGATCGTTGACCTGTCTCCATTTCAGAGTTTTAGATACTAGGAGTTGGAGGAGTCAAGGAGACTCATGGAAAAATTGCGAAGTGACTTTTTGCGTAGCATGTGGTCACCATCGATGGTCACGTGAGGGGAAGAAGCTAGCGGTGCTAAGCTCCATTTTGGAGTTTCGACGTTCATGGAGTTTCGGAAATTGCGACTTGGATTTTTGAGAACCTTGATCACAAGAATGCCGAAATGCAAAATCAAAAAATTCAAATTCTATTTAGCGCTCAGTCACAACCAGTGGGCATATGAGATAAATGCAAAATCTTATGGATTTAATCCAACGATGATAGTTAATTGGAAACTTGATCAAAGGGTTATTGTTTCACCTCACAATTAATTGATCAGTCACGATTCAGTTAGTAGAACTGAATCGTGAATCTTGGACGATTGACGATTCAGTTACTGAGGCATTTTATCCCTAGGAGATTCGAGGTGCAACATGAGATTGTAGGCACTATAAGAAGGATATGCCATGAACTGTAAAGTTTTGGTTGTTCAAAGTGAAAAATGAATTGAACTATAAGAAGGTTAAAAATTACAGTATGCATAACATGAGATCAAACTTAGAGATGAGTAATTGATGCTGATCAGAACAGTTTGAAGCAGAGAAGAATTGCAGAACATATAGAAGTAGAGAAGAATTGCAGATCATAGTAGAAGTGGTAAGAATTAAAATACTTGTATTGTTGGTTATTCATTCATTTATTTATAATCAGGGAGGTAGGGTGTTGCTATGGAGGATTGTAGACCTCTGTTATTCAAGTTGGTTCTTGAATACTGGAAGTTGAAGATTTCATCTAGTTGTGACTAGAAAACAGGGTGGAAGGGTGGTGCTAGAGAAAACACAGAGTTTTCTGTATACAAGTTAGTTCTTGTATAAGTGGAAGTAGGTGCTTCGACCCTGTTGGTGCTAGATTACTAAGGGATTTGGTGCTTCCTTCTAATGGGTGTTAGAGAAACCAGTGATTTGGTGCTCTCGGCAAGTTGCATCTTGTAAAATAGAGGTGGTAGCCTCAAGAGGAGTTGGATCTCCCAAGGATGATAATGTACAGAACTTAATACACTGCCTATCATTCTAAGAAGAAGATATTTTCCTCGTAAAAATATGTCACCGGTTCATTATTTATGTTGTTCATATCTTGTGTAATATTGATGGTCACTTGGAAGAGATTAAAAAAATTGTTTGAATAGTCATAAATTGTTTAAGAAAAGTAACAACTGATTCACCCCCCTCTCAGTTCTCTTAGTATTTGCAACAAAATTAACACAAATTTTGATGAGAAAATTTATAATAGAATAGTCGTCAGTCGATTTGGGCCAACAGAGTTGTCAGGTCGGTCAAAGAAAAAGCATTTTTATATGAATCATAAAAAAAACATCATTTTCTCCTGATGGTTGAAATATCCATTGAGCATCCGACCTTTTCTGATGACATTCAACATGCTACCTCCCCCCCAATGTCTCCCGATGTGATCGCCTATGAAGTTTGAAACCATAAAAAATCTGGCCAATCAAAGGTAAAGGAGATAGTTCAAGATCTCCCTAACATCCACCATCTAATTAAAACCAATTTTAAATCCTAGTTGTTCATAAGAGACAAGACAAGAAGTTATCCGTGGATTTTTGTGATACCATGTAAGATGACATGTGACAATCATATTATTTCCACTTCATCACCCACGTGCCCCAAATCATAATGAAAGAAACCACTTTTACCACATCATCAACCAGGTGGACCACCACATCATATTTTGTGCCATAAGTCTGGACTACCACATTACATTTCAGTTCCAATGCCCATCAGTCATAAGGGGTTCTTTCAGTGCATAGGTAGGTGTCTCATAGGAAAACCGGAAAGTTCATGTCAACGAGCCCATTGGTTATCGGTGAAATTAGTATCCATTTTTACTAACATACTCACCCTTTCACCCAACGATCGATAGTTCTTATTTTCAAACACTTAGAGACATTTGATCGGGAAATGGAAGCAATCAGAGATCCTAATTCTCATCATCCATCAGATGAATCCTTGTTCTTTTCACTTATTACACTCAATCACCTCACCCCATGGCCGATAAATGTTCTAACTTGGGTACTGCAGACCATTCGATTTGATGGATTAACATATCTTAGTCGTTGACTACGAGATTTGATGTTCGATTGCTATTAGCACATCATATCATTTACTGACCAACGAAAAAGTACCACATACCTACAATTCACCATGTAGTCCTATTGCGTTGGATTTTTCATGTCACTACTTCACTTACTAAACTCCCGATGAACTTTTTCACACGATCTTTATCGTTTGATTAGAAGGGATTGATTAATCTCAACTATCAATTTTAAAATTTGTACTTTTCTCTCCCAACATTCAAAGTAGGGCCCCAATGCATTAACCAAATGATACCTTGAACCAAGGATCAACATGTTCACCCTTAACTCCATGTTGACATGCCACATTAAATTTCCATGTACACATATGATGTCACCTATAGTTGGATTGGCGTTGTAATTGGTTATACATTAAAACTTTGTATCACTTGATCCTGATCAAAAAATTATGCACCAAGTTTAACGACATCATGCAGCCATTGATAGTCACCTCTACACATCAATTCATCCATTAAAGGCCCACGAAGGCACTGGCACTGCATTTAATGCCATTAATTTCCGGGGATCGCCCCATTTCTTCAAGATTTGGGGTTTTAAGCTCACCTTCATTCCCAAGATTATCCCATTATTTTAATTTATTAATTGTGTTCCTAGCTGAGTGTATGTTTGTGATTGTCTCCCACTAATGGATTGAGAACACTATCTTCTTTCTCTAGTATATGGTATTCAATTGGACAATAAATACGCTTCGAAAAAATCAATAAGGTAAGCCTCACTCTCTCAAGGGATGACGTTACTTTTTTTTCACGAGAAATTATCTCGATATATATTAGAGATATATATCATTTACATTCACTGTATCCAGTATAGCACAGCGGCCATTACAAATTTCGTCCCGGATACCCAGCAGGGTTTGACCTCGAGACCTCCTCCCAACACTTGGAGGAAGGTCCTGTCTTTACCAATCGCGCTGGACTCGCGGGACTATCGGGATGACGTTACTTAATATGAGGTATGTTGTGTCATATAATATGGTTTTGATATGTCTCTAATGTTTGATTGTTGATTATCATGGTTTTAAAATAGACATAATGCCTCCGAGGAAAGTTCCAGCGCAGAATATTTCCAAGAAACCAAGAACCCAGTCTAGTGGTGCTAGAGAAGGTTCTAGTTCTGCACTTGCAGAACTAGAAGGGGTCCCAATGACCAATAATATTGAACCAATTATCATGCTACCAAAAAAGAATATTTCGAACCTGGTACCTCAGCTCTTTGACACTTAACCTTGCGCGATGAGAGACACTTCCACCTAGGTACAAATCCGTTCTTGGAACGATTTTCTCTAAAAATTAGATGAAGGGGACTATCCTAAATCTGCACCCCATAGAGATATTAAACTTAGAGAAGAAAATGATTCAGTTTTTCTTGCAATTAAGAGGTATATGCTACATTCAGCACCTGTACTACCCTTTGTAGATTTTATGGAATGGATCATTAATCCCACCAATGCCTAGGAGTGCAATATTTTCAATGAGCATTGAGAGTGCATAGGGTCATTCCTTCCCCAAGACATGGATTATTGTTAAAAAAATTCAGACCTTCATGAGTCCCTCACCAAGGACTTCATAATTTCATTTTATGATAAATATGATACCAACAAGATATTGAACAACTGGTGGAAGGAGGAAAAACAAATTCCTAAGAGATCTAGTGGAATGTACACCGTCTTAAATTTGAGGGAACCATACATGTATGTGATGATCCTTAATTCAAGTTATATGGTGAAAGAGATTTCTCCCAATTCTCAAACGCATGGATACCCTTGGAGTATCACATAGTAATGTGGGAAAATAAATTTAATTGGGGAGTGGTCTTCTCCAAGCAAATCAATCTGAAGGTTATTTATGTGCAATCTAAAAAACCATGTAGCCCCCATGAATTTCATATGGTTTATTTTCTTTTGGATGTGTTGTGTGCATAGAACAATTTCCCTAGACTATCATTAAGCTAGAAAATATTTGAACCACCAGTCCATGTAAACTTTAGTATGTTGTGGGAAAACATATATAAAATGTTTTATTCCCAAATCTATGACTTTGTCATTCCCAGGATATACTTCCTTGTATTTGGGAAGGAGTGCCCTAGGATATCAAAGAAAGAAAAGAATACTCTAACTCTGATAGTGAACTGGTACCTTGAGGAAAGGTATGCATACTTAATAATCTATGGAGCCATTAGCCCACTGTATGTGCTACCTATATATGTGCCTGAAATGTTGGTGATTGGAGAAATTTGTTATCAGGTGGTCATGCAGGGTTTCAATTCCACCCTTGTAAAAGAAAAGAAGGGAATGTTCATCCCCTACAATTTCTAAATAGGGTAATATGTAGTGAAAGATGCTAAGCATGCAAAATAATAAGGTCAAGTACACTCGAAGTATAGATTCATGATAGGAAGATGTAAGAAACATGACCCCAAGGGATTGGTACCAAAACATGTAGGACATGTAGCTCTAACTTGGCTACATTCCTGTGAAAAATGGGAACATAATTTAATCTATGGAGATGCTGAGGATTGGAAAGAAGTGAAAAAGAGAAAGGTGTTGGCATGTTTTTAGACAGAGGTAGAGTATGCGTGTTTGTCATTGATGGCGCGTGTTTTTCATTGATGGTGAAGATCAACATGATCATATGGCGAAGATCAACATGATCCGTATCATAGAGATAATGGCAAGATCAACAGTGTAATCTCAGAAGGAGGAAAACAGTCAAAGCATGACAAAGGTTTCGTTTCAGAGTTTCGCAGATCGAAAAATCCAAAGGAAAGAGGTTCAAACTCATGATATGCGACATCACGATAAGATCTTGACCATTGATTCAAGAAGGACATGTGGTGAAATCATGATATTACCTGGACCGTTGGTTCCATAGGACACATGGCGAAATATCATCGTTTCGCTAACTGCAACGTCAAAGGAGCGAAGTGCTCGTTTGATTGGCGAGTGGTCATATTTCAAGGTCACATCATCGAAGGCTTAAGGGAAGGAGATAATTTCTAAGTTCCATCTCGATGTTCGCAACTTGGAGTATCGAGACTCTTCATCATAGGAATCGCAATATGTGAGATCATGAAAAGATCTGGACCGTAAAATCACCAAGGATTGTGGACCGTTGATCAGACATGAAGAAGGCTCGTGAAGTGGGGAAATCGTGATAAGATCTAGATCATTTATCCAAGAGGGACACATGGATATAGATCAGAGGACGACATAATACACGAGACACGAAAGTGAGAAATGCATTTTTGAATAAGGTTGTGGTTATAGCCAATGGTTACATCTGCAGAAGATGGACTAAGAAGCTAGCGGTGTTAAGCTCCATCTCGAAGTCTCGACGATCATGACTTGGAGCATCAATACCCTCCATCACAGGAATCATGATATGCGAGATAGCGATGACATCTGGACCGTCGGATCATTGGAGATCTCGACCGTTGATCAGACTCGATGAAGTTTATAAGTTCACGAAATATGAAGCTCCTTTTGGCGCAACCTGTGGTCACCGCCGATGGTCACGTGAGGGGAAGAAGCTAGTGGTGCTAAGCTCCATCTCGGAGTCTCGGCGATCGCGAATTGGAGTTTCGAGATCCTTTATCACAGGAATGTCGAGATGTGAGATCATGAAATTCAAATTCTATTTAACGCTCGATCACAACTAGTGGGGATATGAGAAAAACACAAAACCCTACCAATTTAATCCAATGGTGCAGGTGAATTTGAATATGATTGGAGGGATACTGTTGCACTTCATAGTTAATTAATCAGTTACAATTCAGTTAGCAAAACAGATTCATGATTCTTTATCGGTTGACGATTCAGTTGTTGAGGCAGTTTTGCCCAAGAAGATTCGAGGTGTAACTGATGAGGCATGTGTGAATAAAAGGAGACATGAAGCGATTGTGTAAGTTTGGTTGTTCTAACCGGAAAAATGTGATGAACTGTAAGAAGAGTAAAATTAAATGTTGTAGATCTTGAGATAAAACTTAGAGATGAGTAACAGTTGTTGAACAGATAGAAGCAAGAGCAGAATAGAAAAATAGCATGAAGCAGAGTATAATTACAGAACAATTTTTGAAGCAGAGAAGAATGGAAGAAGATAAAAGAAGGGGTAAGAATTGAGACACCTGTATTGTTTATTTTTCAATCACTTATTCATAACCAGGGAGGTAAGGTGGCGCTAAGGAGGAATGTGGTCCTCTGATATTCGAGTTGGTGCTTGAATATTGGGAGTTGTAGCTTCCATGTAGTTGTGGCTAGAAAAGCAGGGTGGCTGGGTGGTTCTTGGGAAAACACAGAGTTTTCTATATGCAAGTTGGTGCTTGTATAAGTGGAAGTAGGTGCTTCCATCCAGTCAGTGTTGGAACACTCAGGGAGTTGGTGCTTCCTTCTAGTGGGTGATAGAGAAACCAAAGAGTTGGTGTTCTCAAACAAGTTGGAGCTTGTAAAACAGAGGTAGTAGCCTCAGTTTGAGTTGGTGCTCAAACATAGATGATGTACATAACTTAAAAGACTGCCTATCATTTCGAAGAAGAAGAGGTTTTCTCCCTTTATGGGTTTCCTCGTGAAAATCTGTCTCTGTGTATATCTTATGTGTGATTGATGCTCATTATTTATGGTGTTCATATGATATATAATATTGATGGTCACTTGATGAAAGATTAAAAATGGTTTAATAGACTTAATATTGTTTAAGCACAGTAACAACTGATTCACCCCCCCTCTCAGTTGTCTTAGTAATTTCAACAATTGGTATCAGAGCAGGTTCCTTTTATTTAAAGGTAGATCTGTAAGATTAAACATGAGAAGTCATGAAGGGACTTCAGCTAGTAAGCCTCCTCTGTTTGATGGAACAAATTTTTTCTTTTGGAAGGTTAGGATGAGAACATACTTAATGGCCTTAGGTGCTGATGTTTGGGATGTAGTAGAGACTGGATATACAAAGCCTGTTGTGCTGGATTCCAAGGATGATAAGTTATAATTTAGCTTTAATGCTAAGGGAATGAATGCTATCTTGAATGGACTTGTAGAAGCCAAGTTTGTAAATGTGATGCATCTTCAAACTGCTAAATAAATGTGGGATAAACTTATTAGTAGATATGAGGGAAATGAGAAAGTAAAAGATGCCAAACTTCAAACATTTAGGTTGAAGTTTGAACAACTAAAGAAGAATGAAGATGAAATAGTTAGTAAGTATTTTTTAAGAGTTGAAGAACTTGTAAATGCCATGAAGGGTCTTGGTGAGAAGTTTGAAGAATCAAATTTAGTACAGAAGATTTTAAGATCTTTGTTTGATAAATTTAATCCAAAAGTCTCTACAATAGAAGAACTAAATGATCTTAAAACTCTGTCCATTGATCAACTCCTAGGAACTTTAACTGCATATGAAATGAGAATCAACAAAGATAAATCCATTACTAGAGAAACATATTTTAAAGAAGACAAGAATACTGATTCATATTTAGATGATATTGAGGCAAAATTTGTGAGAAGGTTAAAGAAAGGATCAGGAAAATATCAAGGAAAGATTCCCTTCAAATGTTTTAACTATGGTAAGATAGGTCATTTTGCATCTATGTGTCTCCATCAGAAAAAGGACCAGAACTCTAATGATGAAAAGAAGTACAAATTCAAAAAATATAGTAAGAAGAAAAGTTTGTGTGCAAATAATGACAATTCCTCAGAAGACATAGATAGTGATTCATCATGTGAAGACAAAGTGAATTATTTTATGCTTATGGCTATGAGAGATATTGATGATGAACACACAAGAGGTGAAATGGATGATGAAGAAGCTGTGGTTGATATGGAAGGTGAATTAATCAGTGATTTGGAAGAAATTGACAGACTCAGATGTAAGAAGAGAAAACAAAACCGGTTGTTGATGCAGTTTAAAATGAATGATAAAAAACCTGATGAATACTTTTCTCTACTAAAAGTGGAGTTAGAAGAGGTAAAGAAAATAGAAGACATTCTGAAACAATAGTTATTAGAGAAGAAATCAAAGTGTGAAGCCTTAGAAGAAGAGATAGTAAAAACCATAAAAGAAATGGAGAAGTTTAAGGCATTGTATCACCAAAATATGTCTAGTATGAAAGCCTCAGAAGAATTAACTTCAATTCTAAATCAGAAAAGGAATCCAAAGTTGAAAGCTGGCTTGGGCTATGAAGAAGGATCGAGTAGTAATCATTCAAGTAATACAAAACCCATCAAGTTTGTCAAATCCTCAAACATTGACAAAAGTCACTCTGCAGAAACAAAGAAAGAGAATCAGCCACCGAGAAGGAATGAGAGAAAAAGTGCTAGAACTAAATCTGTAGATCAGAGAGATTATCGGCATGAAAGAAGTTGACCTCCTCAAAGAAGACATATTTTTTCAAGGTACAAAGGTTTTTTCTATGGTTATTGTTTTTTTCTGCTCTAATTTTGGTCACAAAGCTATAAACTGTTCTATAAGATTTAGATATGAACAATCAAGATATTCAACGAATAACCATCTTCCACAACAAAGATCAATACAACCAAGCAACAAACAGCCTCAGAATATAAATCATACGATGGCTGGGAAAAAGACGCAGGTTAAGCATAACAATAGTTATGAGCATAACAATCGCTATGATCTTCTATTCAGTGAACCAGAATGTTACATCTACCGTAATTATGGACATAAAGATGCAGATTGTCAATTAACAAATTACAAGCCAGATTTGATTCCCACTGCTAAAAATGTCAAGGTTTGGAAGAAGAAAGTAGATGACAAGTGTGGACTAGTGTTATCAGCCCAAAAACAAAATAATTTCTAGTATATTGACAATGGATGTTCCAAACATATGACTGGAGACAAAAGTAAGTTTCTAACTTTAAGTGAAAACAAATCAGGCAATGTAACTTTTGGAAACGATGCACTAGGAAAAATAAAAGGTAAAGGAATGGCAAGCCTAAGTAATGGCAAAGGAAAAACTCAAGATGTGATGTTTGTAGATGGTCTGAAACATAATCTACTAAGTGTTAGTCAAGTTTGTGAAAAATGATGTGAAGTTGTTTATACTTCTAAAGACTGTAAAATAAAGTCTTTGAGTTCAGGACAATTGGTTGCAAAAGGGATAAGAACAAAAAACAATGTCCATGTGTTAAATGAAGAAAAAGAAGAATGCCACTTAAGAAAATATGATGAAAGTTGGTTGTGGCATAGGAGACTTGGACACCTAAATTTTGATCATATAATCAAGCTCAGAAACAATGGGGTGGTAAAAGATCTTTCGAATATATCAAAGCCATACGACTCTGTTTGTAAACCTTACCAGATAGGAAAGCTTACTCGCACTCAGTTCAAATCTAAAAACTTTCCTTCAATAGAAAAACCTCTCCAGTTAGTACATATGGATTTATGTGGACCATAAAGAAAAGAAGGTACAGGAAAAGAAAACTATTTTATGTTGATTATTGATGATTATTTTAGACTAACGTGGGTTTCCGTTTTGAAGGAAAAATCTGAAGCATTTGAAAAGTTCAAAGAGATTAAGGCTCTGACTGAGAATCAAACAGGAAAAAGATTGAAGGCAGTAAGGTCTGATAGAGGAGGAGAGTTTAGTTCATGGAACTTCAAAGAGTTCTGTGATAAACATGGGATCAAACGAGAATACACTATTCCAAGAACTCCACAACAAAATGGAGTCATTGAGAGGAAAAATAGATCAGTACAACAAATGGCAAGATCAATGATGAATGAAAGGAACCTATCTCATACATATTGGGTAGAAGCTATTCATACAACTATTCATATACTTAACAAAGAACATATCAGACCACATAGTGACAAGACTCCTTACGGACTATGGTTTGGAAGACCTGCTTCAATCAAACATTTTAAGGTCTTTGGGAGTAAATGTTATATCAAGAACAATGATGAAAATATTGGCAAATATGATGACAGGGCTGATGAAGGTATCTTCTTGGGCTATGCTACAAACAATAAAGGGTACAGATGTTACAATAAGAGGCTACACAAACTAGCTGATTGTATAGACATAAAGTTTGATGAAGAAGTCCCAGTCAGGAATGTAAACAGTGTTGAACCAAGCACAAAAGATATAGTTGAAGATGAAGATGAAAAGGTCCAATGATCAGGAAGAGAAGAATTTGAATCTGATGGAGATATGAATACTCAGGCTGACACAAATTAGCATAAAGAAGCAAAATCACCTCTCAGAATTGTTAGAAAGAATCATCCTGAAAATCAGATAATTGGAGATATAAATAAAGGAGTTCAGACAAGAAGGAAATTGATTAAAGACTCAGAACAATCTCATGTTGCTTTTTTATCTATGATTGAACCTAATTTTTTTTATGAAGCCATCTAGCATGATGATTGGATTAGAGCAATGAATGAAGAACTTGATCAGATTGAGAAGAACAATACCTGGGAGATTGTCCCTAGACCTGAAGATAAAAATGTAATAGGTTCCAAATGGGTGTTCAAAAATAAAATGAATGAAAAAGGACAAGTTGTTAGAAATAAATCCAGATTGGTTTGTAAAGGGTATGCACAAGTTGAAGGTCAGGACTTTGATGAAAATTTTGCACTAGTGGCAAGATTGGAGGCCATCAGATTGTTTCTTGCTTATTCATGTCATAAGAACTTTAAATTTTATCAAATGGATGTTAAATCAACATTTCTTAATGGAGATCTAGAGGAAGAAGTATATATGGATCAACCTGAAGGATTCAATGACAGATAATCCTAATTATGTTTGCAAGATGAAGAAGGCCTTATATGGAGTGAAACAAGCACCATGAGCTTGGTATTATAGATTGGACAAATTTTTACAAGACAAAGGGTTCAAGAAAGGTATTGTTGACAACAATCTCTACATTAAGTCCGAAGATGATAATTTACTAGTTGTTTTGGTTTATGTAGATGATATTATTTTTGGCTGTACTAATGAATCATCTGTCCAATGGTTTGCTAACTCTATGAAAATATAATTTGAGATGTCCATGATAGGAGAACTGTCATATTTTCTTGGTTTACAAGTAAATCAGAGTTCTGCAGGAATATTTATCTCTCAAGAAAAATATTTGAAAGAGATGTTGAAGAAATTACAGATGGAGGATTCCTCTCCTATTAGCACACCTATGGTGGTTGGTTGCAAGCTCAGTAAAGATGATATTTCACTGGATGTTGATCAAAGGACATATCGCTCTATGATAAGCAGTCTTTTGTACATCACAACATCCCATCCTGATATAATGCAAGATGTTGGAATGGTAGGTCGTTATCAGTCAACTCCTAAACAAAGTCACTTGGTAGCTGTCAAAAGGATATTCAAATACTTGAAGGGAACAATGACTTATGGTCTGTGGTAGCCCAGAAATCAGAATTTTCAGCTAACTTCTTATTCAGATGCAGATTGGGCAAATTGTGTGGATGAAAGAAAGAGCACTAGTGGAGGTGCCTTCTTCCTGGGTGACTCGTTGGTAGCATGGATTAGTAGGAAGCAGGGATCTATTTCCTTATCAACTACAGAAGCATAGTACATTATTGTTGCTACTCGCTGCACTCAGATTTTGTGGATGATTCAAACTCTTCAAGATTTGAAGGTAAACTATACTGATCCGATTACAATTCAATGTGATAACACTAGTGCCATTAGTGTCTCCAAGAATCCTATTCTTCATTCCAAGATTACGCATATCCCAATAAAATACCATTTTCTCAGAGAACAAGTCACAAACAAAGTTGTTCAGGTGAATTATATCCCTTCCACAAAACATATAGTTGATATCTTTACTAAACCGTTAGCAACGACCCCTTTTGGATATCTTCATCAAAAGTTGGGGGTTATAACTTCTTTTGTCTAATATGTTCACTTGATCAGGAGGAGTACTTATTGAATATATGTTGTATTTATAAGTTGCTCATAGTTGAAAGGGGGATTATGCACTGCAACAGCTCAGGGGGAGCGTGGTTCTTCTTTGACATTGATGTCAAAGGGGGAGAAAGTGTGGTAAATTTCAAGGATGCTACATTGGTATAGTTGCATGTTTTTCAAGGGATTTCCATCAATGCCAAAGGGGGAGATTGTTAGCATGTTTTTAGACAGAGGTAGAGTATGTTTGTTTTTCATTGATGGCGAAGATCAGCACGATCAATAGAATAGTGATAATGATAAGATCAATAGTGTAAGATTAGAAGGAGGAAAATAGTTAAATCACGACAAAGGTTTCGTTTTGGAGTTTCGCAGATCAGGAAATCCAAAAGAAAGAGGTTCAAACTCATGATATGCGACATCGCGATAAGATCTTGACCATTGATTCAAGAAGGACACGTGGTGAAATCACAATATTACCTGGACCATTGGTTCCATAGGACACATGGAAAAAGATCATTGTTTCGCTGACTGGAACATCCAAGGAGAGAAGTGCTCGTTTGATTGGCGAGTGGTCATATTTCAAGGTCACATCGTCGAAGGATTAAGTGAAGGACCTAATTGCTAAGTTCCATATCGACATTCGCAACTTGGAGTATCGAGACTCTTCATTACAGGAATCACGATATGCAAGATCATGAAAAGATTTGGACCGTCATATCACCAAGGATTGTGGACTGTTAATCAGACATGAAGAAGGCTCGTGAAGTGGCGAAATCGTGATAAGATCTTGATCGTTGATCCAAGTGGGGCACGTGGCGATAGATCATAGCATGACAGAATACCCGAGATGCGAAAGTGCAAAATGCATTTTTGAATAAGGCTGTGGTCACAGCCATTGGTTACATCTACGGAAGATGGAGGAAGAAGCTATCAGTGTTAAGCTCCATCTCGGAGTCTTGACGATCGCGACTTGGAGCATCAAGACCCTTCATCATAGGAATTGCGATATGAGAGATAGCGATCAGATCTGGACCATCGGATCATTGGATATCTTGACCGTTGATCAGGCTCGATGAAGTTTATAAGTTCGCGAAATATGAAGTGCCTTTTGGCGTAGCCTGTGGTCATCACCAGTGGTCACATGAGGGGAAGAATCTAGTGGTCCTAAGATCCATCTCGGAGTCTCAGCGATCGCGACTTGGAGTGTTGAGATCCTTTATCACAGGAATGTTGAGAAGCGAGATCACGAAATTAAAATTCTGTTTAGCGCTCGGTCACAGCTAGTAGGCATATGAGATAAACGCAAAACCCTGCCAATTTAATCCAATGATGTAGGTGAATTTGAATATGATCGGAGGGCTACTGTTGCACTTCATAGTTAATTAATTAGTTACGATTCAGTTAGCAAAATGGATTCATGATTCTTGATCAGTTGGCGATTCAGTTGCTGAGGCGGTTTTGCCCAAGAAGATTCAAGGTGTAACTGATGAGGCGTGTGTGAATAAAAGGATACATGAAGCGACTGTGTAAGGTTGGTTGTTCTAACTAGAAAAATGTGATGAATAGTAAGAAGAGTAAAATTAAAGGTTGCATAGCTTGAGATAAAACTCAAACATGAGTAACAGTTGTTGAATAGACAGAAGCAAGAGAAGAATAGTAGAATAGCATGAAGCGGAGCAGAATTGCAGAACAGTTTTGAAGCAGAGAGGAACTGCAGAAGAGAAAAGAAGGGGTAAGAATTGAGACACCTGTATTTTTTGTTTTTCAATCACTTATTCATAACCAGGGAGGTAGGGTGGTTCTAGGGAGGAATGTGGTCCTCTGGTATTCGAGTTGGTGCTTGAATATTGGGAGTTGTAGCTTCCATCTAATTGTGGCTACAAAAATAGGGTGACAGGGTGGTTCTTGGGAAAACACAGTGTTTTCTATATGCAAGTTGGTGCTTGTACAAGTGGAAGTAGGTGCCTCCATCCAGTCGGTGCTGGAACACTCAAAGAGTCGGTGCTTCTTTCTAGTGGGTGCTAGAGAAACCGGAGAGTTGGTGCTCTCAAACAAGTTGGAGCTTGTAAAACAGAGGTAGTAGCCTCACTTTGAGTTGGTTCTCAAACATAGATGATGTACAAAACTTAAAAGACTGCCTATCATTTCGAAGAAGAAGAGGTTTTCTCCCTTTATGGGTTTCCTCATAAAAAATTGTTTCTGTGTATATCTTATGTGTGATTGATGCTCATTATTTATGGTGTTCATATGATGTATAATATTGATGGTCACTTGATGAAAGATTAAAAATGGTTTAATAGACTTAATATTGTTTAATCATAGTAACAACTGATTCACCCCCCCTCTCAGTTGTCTTAGTAATTTCAACAAAAGGCCAATCCTAACATAACTATATTTTCCTCTTTTCCCATATAAGAATAGATCAAAATAGTGAATGTTGGGGCGTCCTCTAGCAAAGGAGATAGTACAGGGAAACTTGGAGGAGAAAGCAATCCCATGACATAAAATGAATGAAAAGTCATACTAGAAGAGAAAGAAAGGATGCAAAAAGAAAAAGTTGAATAAATAAGGATCCAAGATGAATAGAGAAAAGAAGTTGAAAGAAAGAAAAGAGAACATGAGATTATTGAGAAACGAAAGAGAGATCAGGAGGAGAAGGCCTGACAACAAGAAGCTGAAAATAAGTAAAATCAATAACAAGGATAGGATGATGAGTTGAGAAATATCCAAGATGAGGTAGAAAAATGACATAAAAAAGATGAATTAGATCGATTGGAAAAATAAAATACAAAAGAAGAAAAAAATAACGGTGAAGAACAAGGGACACCAATCACTGAGAAGGATTTTGGTGAAATCATTGACCTAACGGGGAAGGAAGATAGGGGGGGGGGGACTCTGTTGTTCCCATAATCAATGGAAACCTCAATACAGAGGAAGGTCTTGCAAATTTATCAAAGGAAAAAAAGACATAAATAGGAAAGGATGTGTTTAAGATATATTTCCCTTGTGACCTTGGGTCAAGTCACAATAGAGAAAGACTGAATTCAGAATATAGAACCAATCCTCATCTATATCAACACATACAATACATAATTTTGGCCCTCGACCAAGTTTTGGAGAACCTTGGTCGTGATTGACAACTTTTTGGGTCTAGGGTTTATGTAACGGCTATGGGATGTCTACCCATGGGTCTTACCCATGTTTAGTCCCTTTTGTAATGTACACATAGAAATGTAGGTGATGTAAGTAGCGGGATCTATGTGATTAGAGATAAGTGTGCTAAGTGCAAATTGTTGTGAATGCTTTGTGCATACTGTGTGTTGAGAACTTGCAGAGCTAAGTGCAAGTGATTGTAAGAAGGATCTGTGCCTAGATCTACTCGGAGAAGGAGAATCTAGTGAGGTGGGCACATATCTCATTTCCTATGCGGAGTTGGTTTTGTGGCTTTATGCATGTAAGAATATTGAAAGAAGACAATAAAGGAGACAGAGAGTTGGTGGACGTAGCCCCACGCTGGGGGTGAACCATGTATATCCTATGTTATGGTGATTTGTGCTATGTTGTTCATGTGTTTATTTTCTTTATGCTTAGTGTTGGTATATTTATTTCTTTTAGATGCATATGATGCAGTAGCATAGTTATTGATAATGTAAATGAATGCTAAATATGATCTATTTCTAAATGCTAAGTGCTTGGATGTGTTAGATCTCATTGAATACTGCATTGTTCTGTAATTAGGGTTTTGGACTAAGATGTGAATAAGGGTTAAGGAATAATGAATTATAACTTCTAACTGCCCTGTTAATTATTGTAATCACATATCTGTGTCCCATCTAGGTTGCATACACTTGAGTCTTGCAACCCCCCTTCCTCTACCTCAGGTGAGACTTCAACTTCTTCGCAGGTGTTGCCAAAAGGGCTGGCAGTTAGGGTTTTGTTAGTGCACTATTGTAGCATTGAAACCTGGGTCTACCCCTGTGCCAACAAATAAAAACTTTTTATAATGAGAGAGAGAGAAATAAATTAGGAAAGGCTTCAAATCTTGGATCCTTCATTTGATGTTGATCCCCGCTCTCGCTTCTTGAAGCGCTCCTGATCTTTGTTGAAACTAGCATGCAATAGAAAACCAATAGTAGGTTTCTACAAGGTAATTATACATTAAACTAACATATATCATGAGAATATTCAAATATATAGGAAATACATTGACATATGACATCACAATAAACTAATAAATTCACAATAGGAGTGAAAGATAACTCTTTTATTAACAACAATGTTAGAAAGGTAGTTACAACCCAATTCAATATTTTCTACTGATTTAGAGCCAACTACTCTGGGTTCCTCCAAATACCTTCAAGAATCAACTTAAAGGGGAGGTTCTTCCTTGGATAACTCAACTGGGATAAGAACACACCCTCTAGTTATAAAAAGAATGAAGGAACACTGGAAAAGGAGTTTCCAAGTATGGGATGCTACTCAGAGAATGAAGGGGTATAGGGAATCTTGCTAAATTTTGTGAGCATTATATTACACCTTAGTTATTCCTCTCATCCATGCCCTGAATGGTGTGTTTATACCATCCTTGAGAAGTTAAGGAGGTTGAATTCCATTTGGTACGTGCCCAGGGAGGTTGGGGAACGAGCCCAACTGAAATCTGAGCTCGAAAATGTGGAATTATTTTATTTTTCACATTTTTTGATGGCATCTATAGGTTGCGAGATAGAAAGGCATGGATGTCCCCATGTTGCACAAAGGAAACCCACATATATAAGAAAAAGTCATGTTTTTTAAGTGCCCTTGATGAAGGAATTTGGGATTTTGATTAACAAGCTAGGGAAAAGGGTTGGGCCATGTCACAAATGCATATATGTGGCAATTTGTGCTATAAAATATTCCCACTAATGTGTGATGTCAGAAGGGAAAATGATGGCTAAAATACATTATAACCCTGAGAGGTGAAGATGAAATGAAACAATCCATTAAGGTTCCAACTAATCCAAAAATAGAAACCTCCAGCCAATATCAAGTAAGAGTATTCTCTATCCCAAGTCGGGCATACCCATGCTCAGGAGTGATGTAAACATGGCCGCCAAATAAAATACATTGTGGATCCATGGAATATGTGAAAGTATGACTAATGTACATGGCCATAAGAAATACACAGTCGATCCATGTGATATATATGAAGTAGCAAGCATGGCCACAAGGAATACACAATGGATCCATGCGAAATTCAATCATTTCCATGAATAGATACATAGTAGAGATATGTTTCAAAATAAAAAAGAAAGGATATCTTGGACCAATGGAGTGAACAAATTGAGCCTCTACAAGTACCAATATCTATGGGGTGGTACAATATATGTCAGGTAGGAGCACAAAATATTTGATTCTCGTACTTCACCCAAAGTATTCAAAATGATTTGTTGTGGTACGAGTCTACACTATGTGAATATATGTGTTGTGTTCGAACATAGTGATACATCATTTGACTATCGATCATTGATGTATACCATTAAAAAATGTGAGACAACCCATCTATGATGATAATAGGTGTCAAGGTACCATGGTACAATCTAACAAGTGTTAATAAATGAACTAATGCCGAACACATGGTAGAATCCATCGAGTAGGGGACATTGATGTATTCCCATTGTTAATAGTGAGGGAACCTGCCACTGATGACTGCAATCCCCAAGGTACCAAATATGACTCTATATCCCCGTCCCATATAAATATGTGTTGAAGTCGATAGGAAGATATCCACTAGAAGGAAGGCATTAAAGCATCCTCCATCATCCAACATGAGGGGTAGTAGAAGGCCAAAGATTTGGAAGGAATCAGATGAACAAATTGTAAGTACCACACCGATTTACAACTCCAATATGCATGAGATGGAGATATCACACAACAAAGACTCTCTAAATAGTATCCAATGATGAATACTATTGACAAAGATGAAGAATCCACCAATGGGGTCAAATGGAAACCAAGGTACCACACGAATCCCTATGTGTGATGATGGTTGTTGATGTTGAACAAAAGGGAAACCACTTAGTTAGTGACCAATAATGGTCTGTCATTTGATGAGTGCAAGGTCACCTATAAATAATGGAAATAGGCCCAGGTTTCTACTCCAAGAAATGTGTTGGATTTGATAAGATAAAACCCACTAGTCAAAAGTCAATGAGGACCTTTTGTACTACCATGAATAAGATACATAGATACTTGTGATAATGATATGGAATTGACAGACTTGAAAAGGATGAATTGAAAGGTCAGAGACTTACTGCAGAATGGTTGACTCGGGATGAAACTTCCCTTGAACAAAAGCACAACACATTATGTGACTTAGGTACCATGACTATAAAATGGGATAAATTTGTGACACAGGAAGCATAAAAAAACACTCCATATGGTTGGAAGAATAACCAATCGGGGTAGATTATACTTAACAATGAGAAAAAGACTCCTAAATCCATACTAAACAAAAATACTGAGATAATGACTCAAGATTGTTATTTTTTCAAGGGTGACAAGACTGCTACCAGTAAAAAGAGATATATATTTTCCCCCTCTTTTTGTTTTTTTTTTGTCTTTTTCATATTATTAAATCCTAAAAAGGAATAAAAGAATTCTATAGTACAGTGGAGGAAATGAGTGTTGTGGGAAAGAAAACTAATTATGAAGTGCAAGGAACACACCTATGCTCAACTCAAGGAAGCATGTGTGGGATAAGGACACTCGGGGGATGTTTAATCCAGGTTTAAGGTGTCGATTCGCAAAGACATAAGTTACAATTTTGTAAACTGATAGGAATGCATAAGCAATTGGTTCATCAAGAGGAAGTTGAAGATGACATTATTACTAAAAGTGAAAGTGGTTAAAATTAAATGCAATTACAAATCAACACAGTTTGGAAGCCCTCTAAGGTGAGTCACCTAGAAAAAGATTGAGAGAAATTCATGAGGCTTCAACATAAATACATGGAGGGAATAAAGAGGGCTTCAGAGCCTATAGAGAAACTAAAACATAGGTTTCAAAAATGCCAATGAGTTACTAAATAGGACACCCATGGAGAGGTGTTATAGGATAAATCGGTAGGTGCGAACACTAACTGATCTCCCTAGATCCACCTAGATCTAGAACAAAACACACCAGAACATGACGCTTTCCTTAAGTTTTTAAATATTGAATTCACTAACTAAAGAGGGATAGGTGACATGCTGTTTAAACACTACTTCCTCTCGCCATCGCCATCCTAGCTCTATTCCAACACTCATACAATGATGAATCTGCAAATGAATGCAACCAACCAAAGTGATAGTAATAGCATAAACTCAATATAAACCTATGTATGTGATCAAGGAATCATACAATAAAACACAACAAGATTTATAGGAAAGAATCATATTACTGTATCATATTAAATGTGAAAGAGAGATTACAACCATGGCCTTGATGTCGTAAGGTCCCTTCCAACTATCCTTCATTCCCCACACACTTATACTCCAAGAATTATGAGAGCATAGATATGATAATATTCACAATCTATCTTGACAAAATGGCTCATCTAGCGAAGTTAACAATCTCCAAAGCTCAATTCAATCCAAGCTAATCCCAAAAGCTACAAAGCTCAGAAGATAATCTCATCCAAGCCAACTTTCTCTGTGAGAGATCCTCTCTTTTTATAAGATGAAGAGGATAAGGTGAGGAGGTTAGGATGATCCCACCAAATCATGAAAGTGAGAAAGATCCAAACCATTCGGATGCCACCTCACGATGGAAGTTTCTCCTTCTAGAAGCATCGAGAAGATGCTCATTTTTCCCACGTATGAGCATTCTCGCACCCTGCTTATAAAGAAACATGTGAACCTCTCGCAACCCAGCTACGGTGCAACCTGCGAGAATCAGGAATTCTCTCACCCTACCTATATAGCAACTTGTGAACATCCACTTTAATAGGGGTTTTACAAAGGAGAATGCAACTTCTTTTCTCAGGAAAAGTTCTTCTCTCTTCTTTCTTCAGGAACTTAGGTCACTGACTCCTCTGAAGGCAACAGATAGGTTTACATCATTAATGGTCATAGGGATGAAAAAAATAATGTGTAACAAGAGGTAAGCTCTACCATCCATAAGAGAAACCGTGAAGTAGCTGGAAAGGTATAATTTCACGAACGAATGGGGTTGACCCTATGGAAAATATGTGTTCGGTACATATAAATGAATTATGCAATCGAGATGAAGCCTAAACTATATGATAGTAAGGAATACAATACATGATGAAGATTCATAAAAAATGTTTTTGTGAGAAACATATATTGTGGGGAGTCCTGTAGGTAATGGATAGAGCAGGAAGAGGGTGAAAAGAAGGATGACTCCCTTCATCAAGGCATTGGTGACATTTCATCAAGCAGTGATGAATAATATAAGGAATCACTTGGTGGACAAGACCAAGAGGTTTCATCACCCAGAGATAAGAGGGAGAATATAAGTGGGTAAAATGTTGAAGACAATCAAGGTGGGAAAAATAAAAAAATTCAAAGCAATGTTAAACTAACAAATGGGGAGTTTCACAATGATAGAGATGATGGAAATGATGAAGAAGAAAAGAACACAAAACAAGATGAAAAGATTAAACAAGACACTAACATTATTCTTGAGAAATCACTTGTAAATGATGAGGAAATCGAGAATCCTAATGAGAGTCTTCCAGGTGACTCATTAGTTTTTGGGGGAAAATACTGAGAAGGATATTCAATACAAAACCAAAGGGGGTGCCACCACTAAGAAAATATCCATCGAGAAAGAGAAAAATACAAGGAAGGAATCACCATCCAAAGAACTTACCCATGACTTGATATCATAGTACTTTTACACTCTAGGGAGCTTGAGAAACACATGATCATGGGGTGATCAACTTATTCCCCCAAAAATGGAGGAGGTAGCCTATTTAGAGCTCTTCACTTATGACAAGCAACAAAAATCTATAGTGAAGAGAATTCATAGGAAAAGGAAGGTCACATTAGATAGTGGGGTGGTGAGCATGGATGAAGAAGTTATGATAGATACTAATAAGGCCAAGGAAATCCAACAATACTTAACAGGATGGCTATATCTCACGCTTCCTATGATAAAACATTGGTAGAAGAGAAGGAATTAGAGCAGGCTAGAACCGAAATAGACTCTCTCAAGAACCAGGTACAGTAACATCAAGAAGCTAGGGGAAAAATAAAATTTAAATAAGACCTACTGGAGATACATGATATACGTCTCAAGGTACATGAAGATTTGATAATGTAGGTAGTATCTATACAAGAGGATTCCTTAATTTTTGGGCTCACTTACAAAAATATACATCAATGGGATGAAAAGGGAGCTTGTACCTTGGAAGAAGTGGAATTTATCTGGGAAATACAACAAGAAAAGGGTGTAGAGGACCATGAAATAGAGTTTTTTTCGGATAAACGAATGACCTAGATGCAATTGGTGTTGGACACATCAGCCACACTAAGAGGGGGGGTGAATTAGTGTGTGGGAGTTTACAACTTTTTTTCATTTCAAGTTAGCAACCATTTCAAAACATAATATTACACATGATCATCGTAATATTGCATGTAACAATTCACCAATGACATCCATCAATAATAAGGAGCAATCAATCCATAAGAACAATGAACACAAGAGACACCATATGTATGCATACGATTTTGTATTATATTTTACATGTGACTACAATCACAAGGGTTTTATCAGCACCAACTGAATTAAGGAGAACCAACTCCAAGGAGAGCACCAGCTCTCAAGAGAGAACCAACTCTCAATAAAGACTCAGCTTGCCACAAGACTCAGCTTGCTGCAAAACTCATCTTGCCAATATAATGAAATCTATCCAACTAGAATTGATCTAGTAGTAAAACCAACACAAATACAAGTCAAAAAATTATAGAATCTTCTCCAACTCATAATTAGATATCTACAACAAACTATCATCACAAGAATATTCCCATACAATCAACCAAACACTTCAACAACCTCCCTTCATTCACGATGCCATCCAATCAACAAGTTACCTTAGCTTGTAAGATTCACCACAAGCTCAATTTTTCATTTTTGATTCTAATAATTCTATCTGAGGTTCTCCTGCATGTATTGTCATACCTCTACAAATTTCAAAGTCTTAGAAAGCATCATCAAAATAATTTATCCTCCCTTGAATTTTGTCCTTCCTTACTTCACCTTCCCTCTAAAAGTTTCCTTAGATCTCCTCTGGTTACCTCAGTCACTTGTAGATATTCAATATGCTCAAAATGGATACTAATGGGAGACGCTTTCTCTCTTATTTATACTCTCCAAGTAGCTTCCTCTAGAAGTATCCACTTAACCACTTTCTCCACTTAACCACTTTGTCTACTTAGCCACTTTGTCCACTTAACCGACTTTGTCCACTTAGCCACTTTGTCCACTTAACCACCTTTTCCACCTAGCCACTTTGTCCACTTAACCAACTTTGTCCACTTATCCACTTTGTCCACTTAACCACTTTTTCCACTTAACCACTTTATCCACAAATAGTAAACTCTCCAATTCTAGTTGCAAATAATTTATTTTTAATTGTTTTCTTGTGGCAACCACTTAACCCATGACTAAACACTTTGACTGGTCAACTTATTCTAGGGGATTCTAAAATAATTTGACTTCTTTGACCTTCTAGAGGTTTCTATATAACTCATGAGGGTTCTCCAACTTTACATGGCCATAAATCTCTAACTGTGAGGAGTTATGTGACGTTCTACATATCACCGGAAATGGCATGACATATACTATCCATATGGAATAGTTTCTCTTGAAAACTCACTAATGTTCATTAAATTATTCCTTAATCAAAATTGGGTTCTCTAACCACACAATTGGTCTGCCTAACCATTTGGGACTTCACAAAGCATCTTCCCATGAGGGATTTCACCATAAGGGGGCCACGTTGAGAACTTTCTCCAAGAGGATATTCTCGTGAGGGATTTCACGATAAGGGGACAACTTTGGAGTGTATCCATTTGGTTATTCCTATCAACCATGACAAGAAAACAATGACCAACCTTTACATCATCCCATCTATACATCAATCCATGACAATACATCACTATGACACCACTTGACATATTTGACATCAATTACATCTATGACAACACATGCCATCAATCAATACATCAATGATACTATGACAAAGACATCAAATATTTGACATCAATCATTTGACATGAATGACAACATAATGCAACAATCTTCCCCTTTGGCATTGATGGAAATACCAACATTGATGGAAACATGTAGACATGGCATTACTCTTCATCAATAGTCATCTCAATCACATCAATGTGACTATCTCTCTTCCTTTGACATCAATGGAAAAGGGTAGTTCTCTCCTTGAGGTTGCTCCCCTTGCTTGAACTCTCCTTGGGGCTGCTCCCCTTGTCTAGATGCATTTGAGCTTCCTCTGAATAATATGTCCCCTTTTGAACAAGGGATATCTCTCTGATGTAATGATAAATGCATATCACTCATGCTACCCCTATGGAGATCGTTCCCCTTAGAAATGTTCCTTTTTTCTCTCTCTCCAAGCATCTATCTCTCTATATTGCGTATTATAAATATCTCCTCCTAGAATCATGGGAAGAAGAATGACTCCCCTTGTGGGTATGTCTCCCCCTATATTCTTTGCAAGATGAACAATATGCTACCACTCCAATCTACTTCTGCTGCAAATGTCACTGCTCAACCGGAACATAGATCAACTATTGAAGAATGATCTACTCTTCCTATGACGATCCTTGTACCTATCCATGCATAAAACTCATGCCATAACATACATCATGAAGAAACATATATGTCAGTAATGAATAGAGAATCATGAACAAAACATCAACCATGTACATCATGTGCCATACTGTGTGCAAACCATGCACAACACCCATGTACAACAACCATGTACATCAATAACATACAATATACCATAATATATCATCAATGAAGTGTATCAACCATATGCCAAGAACATGTGCCAACTGTGTACCAACCATATGCCTATACCAACATGCCAACCATGTGCCACAAACAATACATCATAAGATATATCAATGGAGCTCACATATGTACCATCCATGTACCATGACAGAGTGTCCCTCAATACGGCAAGTACTAAGAAACCAATAATACCTCTAAACATGTACTAAGAGCGTCCCTCAATATATCAATGATATGTCTCTAGCTAACATCACTTCAACATGAATTGTCCATAAACAACATGTCATATCGTCACTGACATAACCAACATTGTTCCTCAACAATAAATGTCTCAATCCACACTCTAGGGTTAGTACCATGAATCCAAGATAGAATTTCAACACTGATGCAGGAGCATCACCTTCAAGGTCAACAACGCACACGTGGAGGCAATCATAAAAGATTTCAACAACACCTGAAATTCAAATCCGGGATTAACTCATAATTTAATTGGGTTGTTGAGATATTTTGTTGAGCAATTTGAATATTGTAACTTGTTTGAAAAGTCTCTAAGGAGTGTAAGAAATCCCAGACATGGAGTGTTGACTCTATCTAATAGTAATGAGCAGTTATTGTAATGGGACAGAGTAGGTAACAATTTTAAGTTTGAAATGATAGATTTCAGAACAGGATGAGAGAGATCACAGATCCAGTCCTTACATATTCTGATTTTCAATTTGTAAAAGAGATATACACAATAGAGTATGAAAGGATTGTAGTAGAACCAGAGTATAATAGATCAGAGGAACACCATGTGTATTTTTTTCGTTTTATGAGTGAACAAAACAGACAAAAGTTGTCCCAAACTAGACTGTGTTCATGTGAATGTGATTGCATGAATATTTCATTCTATATGTGGTATATGTTTCATTCTCTTTCCTCTATGAGAGTTTGAGAAGACAATTTTATGAGCATGTAACGAAAGTGGATCAGTTCCAATCGTTTCTCTTTCGAACCATGTATGCAAGGTGTGCATTCACAAGCGCAAGGTGTGCATTGACTAAGTCTTAGAATGAATCAGAGAGAAGGGTTCAGAGAGAGAACATAGGGCACTTGAGGATCCAAGTGCAAGGAATGCATAGAGGCTAGAAGCAACCAAGTTCGAAGGAATAACCTAAGAGAATGAAAGGCGAGTGTAAGGTGTTTTCTTTTCAATAAAATTCCTCGAATCTGAGTTATTCGGGATCTTTGAAAACAAGGTGTGCATAAGAGGTTGAATATTCAAAGAGGACGAAGCTCAAGAAGGATAGTACTTTTGAGTACAAATCTTCAGTAGGGAAGAATTGAAGGCTGAGGTCTTCAACACTTAGAAAAACTTCTAAGTTTGAGAGACGAAAAATATCAAGAGGAGGAGCATCGTAGATTGTCAGATCTAGTATAGAGGATTGATAGCCATCAGATCTGGAGGAAGGTGCACGCGGTTTAACCTTGTGTATGCAAAGTGGAACTGACTCATCAGAGTCCCGAAAGCATCACAATCGTTCGTTGTTATAAGACACGTGGAAAAGATCTGGAAACCATTGGGGTTTCGGAACTCAAGTGCATAAGGGTGGTGAGAAATGAGGATTCGTGATCGCCGAAATCCTGAAATTATTCCGACCGTTGGATCGTGAGCGATGCATGGTGAAGATCCATAAGCCACTGGGGATTTCTTTACCAGGAGATCGAGAGTGAAGACTCTCCCAAATTTTCGAAAGGGAGAATCTTGGGATTTGATCATGACTGTTGATCATCCCAAAAAGATCATGACTGTTGATCATGATTAAGGGTCACATTCATCCATCAGAGGGGACACGTGGTTGTTGGTCGGTGTTTCAGCACCAGGGAAGTGAAGGAGAAGACTGGGATAAAATCATGAAAGGGGATTCTGTGAAAGGATTAGAACCGTATATTTTGGAGGATGCATGGAAAAGATCTGGAATTCACCGAGAGTTTGGTCATCAGTAGTTGGGGGTGAAGACTCCACAAAAATCACGAAAAGGATATCGTCAGGATTTGATCTGGGTCATTAATCAAGTTATAGATATGGACCATAGATCTGAGGGGTATCAGGTCTGAGGGTTTCGGGGATTTGAAAGGGAAATCAGGAGCATTGCATTTAGATTCCTTGAATCGTGAAAGCTGAAACACTCAGAGGAGTATCCCTAGGCCATAGGACAGGGTTGTGTGGAGAAGGCTTAAGGGAGGAGCCAAGGATCCGTTAGGCCCTTTTTTGGGTTTCATCATTTTGAAAGACAGGGAGTTGGGGAGAGCTCACATGTAGGAGTCTCGAACTCTCAAAATTTGAAAGACGCATAGTGTAGAGCCTTGGGTCACAACCCGCCGTCACGAGAGAGAAAAGGAGTCAACGTAGAGGTGTCTGTTGGCTTGGAAAGGAAAGGGGAGCTGAAACATTGGCGTGCATGCATGGATTCTCAAAGCCAATGTCAGGGACAAAGGGACATGTGGATCTGTTTGAAGGGTTCCAGTAGGAACCAAAGAGTTATTTCAACTCAGCAAGAAGGAACGATCCAATGACCACGAGGTCGCAGACCCTGCTAAAGGGTGAGGTAGTGGGTCCACATCAGGTGGTATCAGAGCTAAGATTTTTAGTTTGTTTGTGGACAACAGACAAAGGAAAAGGAGGAAGGTTGGTGCCATTTGTGGTATGAAGGAAATTTTCAATTTATGTTTGTAGGTGACGTAGTGATGTCATGCTGCCTAGAAGACGCAGAGAGAATGTAGAGATGGAAGAAAAAATGAGGCGACTTAGATTGATACTAGATGACATGGAGACTGCACAGAAAAGAGCACCGGATTCTAGTGATGTCAGTGAGGCTAAAAGTGAAGAGGCAAAGGTTGAGGAAAATGCAGCAGAGGACGCTGCACAAGCTCGCTTGATACAAGCTATTTCAAGAATAGGATCTAGAGCAAGGATAGAGGTACCTATGTATGAAGGAAATTTGGAAGTTTAAGAATTGTTGGATTGGGTATGCACCATGGACTAATACTTAGATTACAAAGATATCGAAGAAGACAAGATGGTGAAGCATGCAGTGAGAAGATTGAAAGGCCATGCAGCATTATGGTGGGATGAACTACAATCTGAAAGAAGAAGAAATGGTAAGCAGAAAATTAAAAGCTGGGATAGGATGGTAGCTAATTTGAAGGCAAAATTTATTCCGAAGGATTACTGGATAAATCTTTGGAGAAGATTGTAGAACCTGAAATAGAGAGGTTTATCAGTGAAGGAGTACACTATAGAATTTTACCGACTGAACATCAGGTTTGGATAGAAAGAGACTGAAGATGAGAAGACTTCCAGATACATCAATGGGATGAGATATGAAATCCAAAAGGAAATCAGCATGATGTCTGTCAGTAAAGTCGAGGATGCCTATCAAGCAACCTTGAAAGATGACAAAAAGTTGTCTAGGAGGCAAAGCCAACAAACCAGAGGTGGAAACTCAAGCAGAGGCAAAGGAACCACCAGAGAAAAGTTCTGGAAGTCGAAGCTTGAATATGAAAAACAACATATCCACCATGAGAAGGGTGGAAGCTCCAAAGAAGGACATCATGGTGGGAGAAGTTATTTTCCCATAAGTAGAGAAAGAGGAAGAGCTAGAGGAGGCATAGTTAAATGTTATACATGTGTAAAAGAAGGACACAAATCTTGGGAATGTCATGACAGAAAAAGAGAAGGAGGAGAAGCACATATTGTTGAAGTAGAGAAGCATGTGGAAGCAGAAGCAATAGGAGGAAGAAACCTCATGATGAGGAAAGTTCTTCTCAAACAATAAAAGGAACCAGAGGAACCAATTCAACGAACAAGCCTATTCAGAGCTACTTTCAAGTCAAAAGACAAAGTTTGCAAAGTGATCGTAGAAAATGGAAGCACTGACAATCTAGTATCCATAGAGATGGTGGGAAAGATGGAGTTGAAGACAACTGAACACCCAAAGCCATATAAGGTATCGTGGTTGCAGAAAGAGCATCAATTCATGGTAAGTCAACAGTGCCAAGTTGAATTTAAGATAGAAGGTTACAAAGATGAAATATTATGTGATGTAATTCCTATGGATGTCTGTCATATTTTATTGGGAAGGCTATGGCAATATTACCAAAAGGTTATTCATGATGGAAGAAATAATACCTATACCCTAGAAAGGAATGGTAGGACACATATATTGTTACCCATAGAAGACAAAGAGAAAAAGACAGAAGATAGTCTAAGTATACTTCTCATGAGTGGGAAGGAGATCTTAAAAGAAGTCAAGAAGGAGAAAGAAATGCAATTTGTTGTCGTGAGGAAGCCTAGAGTTATCCTTACAAATACTTTTGTAGAATATTTTCCTATAGAAATCCAGGAACTGTAAGAAAACATTGTTGATATAGTCGTGGATGAGTTACCACACTCATTGCCACCTATTAGGAGAATAAGCCATCATATTGACCTTACTCCAGGAGCTAGTTTACCAAATAAAGAAGCTTATGGGTTGACACCTAGAGAGAATGAGGAAGTCAAGAATCAAGTCGAAGAGTTGTTGGATAAAGGGTTAGTCAGGGAAAGCCTAAGCCCATGTGCAGTGCCGACTGCATTGACCCCAAAGAAAGATGGAGGATGGAGGATGTGTACATATTCTTGAGCCATTAACAAGATAACCATTAGATACAGATTTCCTTTACCGAGGATGGATGATTTGATGGAATTTTTAAGCAGAGCAAGCTATTTTTCCAAGGTATTCTTGAAGAGCGGATATCATCAAATAAGGATGAGAGAGGGAGATGAATGGAAAAAAACATTCAAGATGAATGAAGGATTGTTTGAATGGTTGGTCATTCTGTTTGGGTTGAAAAATGCACCAAGTACATTTATGAGGTTGATGAATGAAGTGTTGAAAGACTTCATTGACAAATTTTTCATAGTATATCTGGATGACATACTAATTTTCAGCAAGACAAAAGAAGAACACCTAAGACATCTGACATGAGTGATGGAAAGGTTGCAGCAAGAGAAGTTGCTAATAAATCTGAAGAAGAGTTATTTTATGAATAAGGAGATCATATATTTGGGTTTCGTAATCTCTTCAAATGAATTGAAGATGGACCCAGAAAGGGTGAGAGAAATCATAGAATGGCCATTGCTGAGCAACATATTTGAGGTAAGAATTTTTCATGGGTTAGCAAGCTTCTATAGAAAATTTATCAGAAATTTCAGTGGCATATGGGCACCCATGTTAGACACTGTGAAGAAGAAACACAAGTCCTTCAGTTGGATGAAGGAAGATGAAAATTTTTTCAAAGTGTTGAAAGAGAAAATCACAGAGAAGCCAATTCTGGTTTTGCTGGATTTTGGAAAAACATTTTAGGTGAGATGTGACGCAAGTGGATTAGTTGTTGGAGCAGTCTTGAGCTAGGACAATAATCCAGTTGCTTATTTCAGTGAGAAAATTAATGATGCCAAGAAAAATTACTCCATGTATGAGAAGGAATTTTATGCGGTGATTCAAGCTTTGAAAAAATGGAGGCATTATCTAATTCCTAAAGAGTTTGTGTTTTACAGTGATAATCATGCTTTGCAATTTATTACTAGGCAATAAAAGTTGAATCAGAAACATGCAAAATGGGTAGAATTCATGCAGAATTTTACTTTTGTTATTAAACACATTGTTGGAACTACTAACAGTGTTGCAAATGCTTTGAGCAGAAGAAGTTTGATTGTACAGGAATTCCAGGTGGAAACTTTGGGGTTCGAACACCTCAAGGAGATGTATAAAGAAGATGTAGATTTCAAAGAAGGTTACGAGGAATGCAAGAATCCTTTGTTGGGAGACATAAGCACATGGACTGAATATTTGATTCAGGATGGATTACTTTTCAAGGGGAGCCAATTATGTATTCCGAAGTGCTCAATGAGAGACAACCTGTTGAAAGAAAAACACAGTGGAGGTTTAGCTGGACACTTTGGTCACAACAAGACGTTTGCAAAATTGAATAATTCATATTATTGGTCGAGCATGAGAGAATAAGTGAATAAATTCGTGAACAAATTCATAAATTGTTAGTATGCAAAAGGAAGACAACGAAACACTGGTTTGTATCAACCATTACCAATTCTAGAGAGTCTGTGGGATGCAATCAGTATGGATTTTGTTTTGGGATTACCTAGAACTCAGAAAGGGAGCGATTCCATATTTTTTGTGGTGTATATATTCTCAAAAATGGAACATTTCATACCATGCCATAAGACAAGCGATGCCACACACATCGCCAATCTATTTTTCAGAGAAGTAGTAAGACTACATGGATTGCCAAGGAGCATAGTTTCAGATAGAGACACCAAATTTGTAGGACATTTTTGGTGAACTCTATGGAAGAGGCTGGGAACTAAATTATCCTTTAGTTCGGCATATCACCCTCAGACAGATGGACAAACTGAAGTAGTGAACTAGAGTCTCGAAAACTTACTAAGAAATTTAGTCATTGAACAAGGTAGACAATGGGATCAGATTATGGCACAAGTAGAATTTGCATTCAACAATTCAATGAACATGAGCACAGGAAAAAGTCCTTTTGAAATTGTGTATGGTATACAACCAAGGGGGATTACAGAATTGAGAAAATTGAATCAAGATGAGTTCAGAAGTGCTGGAGCAAAAGATTTTGCAACAAAAATGTAGAAACTTCATGACAGAGTCAGAGAGCACCTACAGGAAAGCAGCCAGAAATACAAGAGCATAGTTGATCAAAAGAGAAGAGAAGTTCAATTTGAAATTGGAGATGAGGTTTTAGTTCAGTTGAGAAAAGAGAGATTCCCAAGGGGAATGTACAATAAGCTAAAGATGAAAAAGATTGGACCATGTAGGATTCTCTAAAAATTCACAGCCAGTGCTTATGAGATTGAGTTGCCAGAAAATGTTGGGATATCGTCGATATTCAATGTTGCACACTTATATCCTTATAGGAGATATGAAGAAAGAGAATCAGATGATCAGAAAGAAAGTCAGTGGGAAGAGAAAATACCCACAACAAAGAAACCTCATATGGAGAGAATTATTGAGCAGAGAGATGGAAAGAAAACCAGGAGAAAGATATATCCTGAGTATCCGGTGAAATGGAAAGATCACCCAATGGAAGATGCAAGTTGGGTCACAGAACCTGATATTTTGAAGCATGGAAAGACAGTGCAGGAGCTCATGGACATGATTCCATGAAATATTTTAACCAGGGGAGTATGATGTAGGAGCATCGCCTTCAAGGTCGAAAATGCACATGTGGAGGCAATCGGAAGAGATTTCAGCAACACCTGAAATTCAAATCGGGCATTAACTCAGAATTTAATTGGGTTGTTGAGATATTTTTTTGAGCAATTTGAATATTGTAACTTGTTTGAAAAGTTTTTTAATAACCAAATATCAATATAGCATAGAAAACCCTCAGAAAAAGTACTCAGCGCCTTGAAAAAGAGATAATTTCAGATAATAAGCCTCTTCGAGGGGGAAACCTCCTTTTACCCCACTTAAATGTTCAAGTACAAGATGATTCAAAATGAAAATGTCTCCTTGGTATATATAAGAGACTAGGAGGTATAATTAC